>JACDJE010000064.1:5574053-5636617 GCA_016647715.1 Pavo muticus
CTCTGGGGGTGGGGGACGCGGGGACAGGGATCTGAGGGGAATGGGGACCTTAGGGGGGTGTCCCCATTCCTTCAGGATCCTCTCCAGGATTGGGGAATAGGGACACGGAGTGGGGGAGAATGGGAACCTGGAGGAGTGGGGACTGCATGGGGATCCCATTGGGGCACAGGGAACCCGTGGTGTTGGCAGCCCCGTGGGCACAGAGGGGCTGTGGCTGTGTGGGGGGCTCTGCAGTGGCAGTGGGAGCACTGGGGTGAGGGCACAGCACTGCAGCGGGGGAACGAAGACCCCCACTGTCTGCTTCCTGGATTTGTAGGGCTGGTGTGTGTGAGGGAGCACCCTGAGCTTGCGGGGGCCCTCCACATCCTCAGGGATGGGCGCTGCCTCCCTCTCCCCATGGGGACTGTCCTGTCCCCTCCATTGCCCAAGCACAACCCCCCAAGACCCGTTTTATGCCGTGCGGAGGGTGGGAGAGGAGCCCCCGTTCCTCCTCTTCCCCTCTCCTTTGCAGCCGCCGCATGCTGGCGTGGAAACTTTTACGGGGGATGAGGCGGGGGCTGGCGGGGAGGGGTCCTGCTGGGGGGAGGCTGTGCTGGGGGGAGCTGAGGAGGCTGCTGCGGTCCTGCCGCCCCCTGGAGACCCTCTGAAGAGCAGCCGGTGGCTGTGGGCGCAGTGGGGCATAGAGGGGCAGGAGTGGTGGAATGGGCTTGGGAAGCTGACGAGGGCTGAGAGCAAGCGAGAGCCACGGGACAGCAGTGGGGAAGAAATTACCCCTTTGCCTTTCCCTCCCTGGCGAACGCAGCCGTGGTTCCTCCAAATTACACGTTGCCTTTCTGAGTGAGCCCTGCTCCCCTCTGCTGCTCAGCCTCTCGGTGTGATAGGGCAGGGGGGGTCTGTGCCCAGGGGGGACCCCGAGCACTGCGGGGCTGACGTGTCCCCCCCAGGTGTGCGACAGACCACAACTCGGACAACACGACGGCGATGCTGCAGGAGTGGCTGCAGGCAGTGGGCAGCAATTACCACTCGGTGGCATGGAAGGCAGAAGAGGGGCCCAGGTAGGGCCGGGGGGGACAACCCCGCGTTGCACCCTCCTCCTTGCACCTCTCCCCTCCATGCACACGGGGTGTTTGCAGGGCTTTTTGCATGCACGCTGCTGCCAGCTCAGCTCGGCGCTGACTCAGGCGGACGGCATGCAGTGTGTGCACTGAGTTTGTGCGTTCCCAGCCTGCACTGTTAACCCTCTGCCTTCCTCCCCCCGCACAGTGCTTACCCCGACGAGCTCGGCCCCAAGCACTGGAGCGACAAACGCTATGAAAACCTGATGAGGCTGAAGCAGGAGGCTCTGAGCTACGCCCGGGGGCTGCGGGCGGATTATATCCTGGTAGGGATGGGGCAGCATGCGGGTGTCATGACACATGGGGTGTGGACGTCCCCACGCCTCCAGCACCAGCTCTGTCCCTGCAGTTTGTGGACACGGACAGCATCCTGACCAACAACCAGACCCTCACCTTCCTCATGGCGCAGAACAAGTCAGTGGTGGCCCCAATGCTGGACTCGCAGACCTTCTACTCCAACTTCTGGTGTGGGATAACACCCCAGGTACAGCCCAGAACCCCTGGGGGGCTGCGCAGCACCGTGCCCTGGGCATTGTCACTGTCACACCGCTGTGTCACAGGGGTTCTACCGCCGCACGGCCGACTATTTCCCCACCAAGAACCGGCAGCGCCGGGGCTGCTTCGCCGTGCCCATGGTGTACGCCACGTTCCTGATCGACCTGCGGAAGGAGGAGACGGCGCAGCTGGCCTTCTACCCGCCCCACCCCAACTACACCTGGGCCTTCGACGACATCATTGTCTTCGCCTACTCCTGCCAGGAGGCCGGTGAGGATCAGGGGTCCGGGCAGGGCTGGGGTCAGCCTGTGTGGTGCTCACCCCCCTCGCCCTGCAGGTGCTGAGGTCCATGTGTGCAACCAGCAGCGCTTTGGCTACATCAATGTCCCTGTGAAGGCCCACCAGACGCTGGAGGATGAGCGCGTCAACTTTGTGCATCTCACACTGGAGGCCATGGGTGAGCTCCGGGGGGTCCCCGTGCTGTTCCTGTTAGTGACAGAGGGCTGCGGGCTCCATGGAAGGGATTTTCCATCTCTCCGCAGTGGATGGTCCCCCCATGCAGCGCTCCAGCCACATCTCTGTGCCACCCAAACCACTCACCAAATTGGGCTTTGATGAAGTAAGTGCCCCCCGTGCCTCCCCTCCGCACCTCCTG
Organism: Pavo muticus; assembly: GCA_016647715.1. NCBI lineage: Eukaryota > Metazoa > Chordata > Aves > Galliformes > Phasianidae > Pavo > Pavo muticus. The sequence goes on from JACDJE010000064.1 coordinate 5,576,319, forward strand.
CACTGGTGTTCACCCGACCTCGTGTCCCCTGTCCTGCACTGATGGGTTCCTGCAGTGATATGCCACCCCTCCCCTGCCCTGGTGGGACTCTTCTCTTCCTCCCCAGATCTTCCTCATCAACCTGGTGCGGCGGCCGGACCGGCGCCGGCGGATGCTGGAGTCCCTGCAGGAGCTGGAGATCGCTGCACGGGTGGTGGACGCGGTGGATGGGAGGTGACCATGTAGTGTCATCCTGGGAGGGAGCTGGGTGCTGGGGACACCGTGCTGACCCACCTTCTCGACTTGCAGCACCCTCAACAGCAGTGACATCAAGGTGCTGGGGGTGGACCTGCTGCCGGGGTACTATGACCCCTTCTCTGGCCGCACACTCACCAAGGGGGAGGTCGGATGCTTCCTGAGCCACTACAACATCTGGAAGGAGGTATGGGCTGAGGGGCACCAGCACAGAGTAGGGGCCTCTGTACAGCATCGGTTCTCTCTGGATAACCTGGGGAGAGGGTCTCTCCTTCAGGGTGAGTGGCCCCAGTATGGCCCAGTATAGCCCAGTATGGCCCAGTGCGGTGCCAGCGTGGGTCAGCAGCTCTGTGCCATCCCCACAGATCGTGTCCCGGGGGCTGGGGCGGGTGCTGGTCTTTGAGGACGACGTGCGCTTCGAGGTGTCCTTCCCAGCGCGGCTGCAGCGGCTGATGGAGGAACTGGAGGGGGCACGGCATGACTGGGACCTTGTGTAGGTGCTGGGGATGGGGGTTGCGGGGTGAGAGCTGGACCGGCTCTGACAGCTCGCCCTGCAGCTACCTGGGGAGGAAGCAGGTGAAAGCAGAGGATGAAGCTCCTGTGGAGGGTGTCCAGAACCTGGTGGTAGCCGGGTATTCCTACTGGACGCTGGCATACGCCATCTCCCTCCGTGGTGCGCAGAAGCTGCTGGCTGCCGAGCCCCTCTCCAAAATGCTGCCGGTGGATGAGTTCCTGCCCATCATGTACGATAAGCACCCCAAGTAAGGAGCAGGGCTGCGCTACTGTGGGAACATGTGGTTCTTCTCCATTGCCACCATCCCAGCCCGTCTCTCCCCTCCACCCAGGCTGGAGGAAAACATCTGCAGCATGAGCTCATTCCCCCCTGGCCCCGCCTGGCTGCTGGCTGCTGGAAAGTGGCCCTCTGCCAGCACGGGGTGGCGGGGATGGAGCTGGGGTGTGGGGCTGGCCTGTGCGGAGGGCTCAGCCCCATTGGGGGCACCTCACCGGGTAGGGGTCCTGGAGGGGGAGGCAGCTGGAGGTGGGCAAGCGCTGGGGGAGAGGACATGGGAAAAGGGGAGAGCAGGATGGCAAAATGAAGGGTTGGAAGGGTGGGGGGGACCACTCTGAGCACACAGCATTCCTCGTGCCACTGTCACTCCCAAAGCAGTGCACCCACTCCATTGCTGTGTTCTCCATTGCTTCTTATGTGTTCCTCTCCTCCTGCTCTCCCCAGCGAGGACTACAAGCAGCACTTCGCCCCACGGGACCTGCAGGTGTTTTCGGCTCACCCACTCCTAGTTTATCCCACCCACTACGCCGGGGACAGCAACTGGCTGAGTGACACAGAGACCTCCACCATCTGGGACGATGACTCCAAACAGACAGGCTGGGTGGGCTCGCAGAAGACCCTGAGGGACCCGCGGGATGGTGGGGGGTACCTCCGCTCTGCATCCCAAGATGAGCTCTGAGGGTGCTGGTGCTGGACATGGACCCCCCATGGGAGCAGCCAGACCCTCCTCACCCACCCATGGGAAGGCATTGGTGAGCAGAGGGCTTGCTCCTGCCTGGACTGCTAGCAGGGATGCTCGCTGCTTTTCTCCATAGGGACCAGGCATCATGACACAGGGGAGAGCATCGTTGATCAGATTCCCCCCCAGGGTGAACCAAAGTGAGATTTGTCCCTGGGGCTCTTGGCAAGAAGGTGCCCAGCCAGACAGAGGGGCTGCCAGACCATGGTGCTCCAGCTCTGCACTCTCCTGAGTAGTGCAAACTGTTTTTTGGACATCGCATGTGGATTTGCTGGTGCAGGAGGAGGGGGGAAGGCCCTGAAGGTGCACATGTGGCCTCCTGCCACCCCCGCCTGTTCCATATATGGGCTGAAGCCCAGGAGGATTAAAGCAAACTGTGTTGGAGCTGAAGTCCCTGGCTGCAGGCTGTGCTGGGCAGAGCTGCCCCCAGATAACGCCGATGACAATGCCTTCCCTCATTGTTCTGATGTTCTCAGCAGAGGTTTTGGCCTTTGGACTGAAAACCTTTTGCTAATTTGAGCACCGGGATGTTCAGCTGAGTCCTGCTGGGCTCTGGCATGTGTCACGTTTGTGGCCAGATTTGGAAGAGGGTGTTTGCTTTACAAGAGCCAGGGATTGTTTGTTTTGTGCTAAAACTTCAAGTCCCTGGAGCAAATGAACACTCTGCAGGGCAATGCTTGGTTGAAAACTGGGGGAGAGAAGCAAGTTCCTTGAAAATGCTGCAGCTGACCTAGTCTGGGTGGGCTGGGGGGGAGGTGAGCTTCTTGCCAAGTCCCCAGAGCTGCTGCTCTCCCCTCTTTTGCTTCCTTGGCTATGGAACCCTGCAGGGTGAGAAGATTGGCATGGAAGCTGCCAGCTGGAGCAGAGGAAGGAAATGGCAGTGGCACTGCTGTATGTGGGGCCCTGTGAGGTCCCAGGGTGCGTTCCAGTGCCTGTTGGGATGTGGGCATGGAGCTGCTGTGCTTGCAGCTTGTAGCTCAGACAGGACACATGGAGCAGAACACTCAGCTTTTGGGATGCTGGAGTGGTGCTGGAGGGTAGAAGGCATTCCCTAGCAGCTCTGGCAGGAGAGCTGTAACAAAGCTGGCCAGGAGCTTTCAAAAACTCCAATGTTTTGGCAGAAAACAACCTAACTCAGGAACTATGACAGCCTGAAACCTTCCCACTAGTTGCTCCAGCTCCGTGGGAGCAGACTGGTCTGCTGGTGAGCTAGGAAATTCCAGGCAGCTCTGCCTTTCCGTGCCACAGGGTGCTGGGACACCCTTACTGCACAATCCATGATGCGGGAGACCAACAGACGCTGAGGGGAAAGTGATGTTTGTGCAGTGGGGAATGTGGCATTGTTCTGAGTGAGGCTGCACCCACCAGCAGGGACCTCAGGGAGGGACTGAGGATGGCAGTGGTGATGGGGCAGAAGTCGCTGGTTCCCTGCAGGCAGCTGAAGGGTGAGGGGACGGCGCTGGAGCGGCCCCATAGCTTCCCTGGCCCTGCGGGGCCCAGCTCCAAGGAACACGGGTCTGGAAGAGGCTGTGCTGGGCTGCGCCAGGGCTGTGTGCTCCTGCCAGGCCTGGCGGCCACGCTGATTGTTTCCATGTTCGCCGCGCTGCCAAACAGCATCAGGGAGGAGGAGAGGGGGAAAGCCCGGAGCGGGGCTTCGTGGTGGGAGAGGGGTTAGTGAGAGCTGGGGACTGCGAGCCCTGAGGTGGGGTGGCACTGTCCCCTTCCACGGGGGTCCAAGCACACTGCAGGACACAAACACAGGCCAGACCCCGCTGTGTTCTCCTGAGGAGAAAAACAAATCTCCCCGTTAGCCTCTAACTGACCCCGACACGGGACGACGCCAGCGTCTATATCTGCAAGGACCTCAGCCAGCAAGGCATTCAAAGCTCCGCCCCGCCGCCATCTTGGTTGTGGGCGTCTCTACCATCTTGCTTCCGGGCAACGTCGCCATGTTGGTTGCGGGCGGCGGGGCGGGGCTGTGAGGCGTTGCGGGGCCGGGCCGGGGGATAATCCGTCGTTCTCCCCTGCACGCTGTTCTGGAGCTCACTGGGGTGCACTGTGGCTGCGGTGGGGTCCTTTGGGAAGGGCAGGGGTTGGGGGTACAGCCGGGGTCGCTGGGCTGGGCGCGTGCCCACAGATGGGAGCAGAGATGGAGGCACCGGAGCTGATTGCCACAGCCGTGCCCGAGGAGCAGCTGGAGGGCGGCTGGGACAGGGCCTTGCGGAGGGTGTTCGGTCCCAGCCAGTGTCTGCACAGCGTGGAGAGCCCCAGGGATGTGGGATCCCTTCCTGGCATTGTGCAGGGCAGGATGCAGGAGCAGTAAGTGCCTGGGAGCTGCTCTGCATTCACACTGCTGTGTTCCCTGCTCAGACTGTCCTTAGCAGTCTTTAGGGCAATCCTCATATCCACCACCTTTCCCTGCTGCCCTCCAGCCAAATGTGTGTCCCGGCTCTGTGACAGTCTCCCTGTTGGGCAGTGTGAGGCTGGGTCCAGCTCATCGCTCTGTTCTTCTCTGCAGCTGGCAGAAAGGACGGGACTTCTCTTGTGGCCAGTGGGAGGAAGCCATCATCTGCTATACAAAAGCCATTGGCCTGGATCCACAGCGGGTAATGGGACCCTGGAGAGCTGGGAATAGGAGGCAGCATTGCTAAGTCTGTAGCACTGGCATCTGGCTTCAGAGTGCTCTTTGCTGTGGTGTTAGCATGGTGCCAGCATGATCCTGGGCAGCTGGAGCATGGCTGGGCCCTGGCAGCATGGGCTGAGGGTGTCCATGGTGCAGGCAGAGCTGTACGAGCAGCGGGCAGAGGCTTTCCTCCAGCTTTGTGACTTCAAGTTGGCCAAGCTGAACTTAATGAAGGTGCTTGCGTTGGCACCTGCACAGGAGCAGCACTGTCTGGCTCTTGTCCTTGACCTGCAGGTGAGCAACCACTTGCTTCTCCCCATCTGCAGCCCCGACTTGTGACCATGCTGACTGGCTATCCCTGCAGGGCCAGTGTCTGCTGGACCAGGAGCTCTACAGTGAGGCCCTGGAGGCCTTCACACGGGCGGCCGAGCTGCAGCCTCACTGCAAGGTGTTCCACCAGAGGAGGTGAAGCCAGGGCCACAGGTTATTCAGCAGGCTGGCCCTGCCTTACTGCAGGCTCCCCATAGCCTTGTCACTCTCTTGCAGCATCGTGTGCCTTGCTGTCCTTGGTGAGTTCCCAGAGTTCCTCCTGATGCTTAACAGAGAACTGGAGGAGGATGTGAGGAACCCTGATATGTATGTGCTCCGTGCCTTCTTCTACAAGCGATTTGGGCAGGTATGGCCATGTTGGTCCCTCTCAGGGACCCTGGCTGCCCTTCCTGGATATGGGGCCACAGTGGGAAGCACTGGGTCCTGAAGGTACCTGGCCCCCTGGGCAGCTGGCCCTGTGCCACCATGACATCCAACGGGCCCTGAAGCTGGAGCCGCAGCACAGAGCTGCCCAGGCTTTGTGGCACAGGCTGCTGAGACAAGGCCAGGAGGCCAAAGCCCAGGCAGTGTTGAAGGCCCTGTGTGGAGACCTGCATGGGGCCCTGTATGAGATCGGCTTTGCTATTGAGAGTGACCCGTTGGCTGCTGAATTCTTCACCCTCAGGTAGTGATTGTGTTGCTGCAGGTGATTAGCTGTACTGCTGTCTGAGTTTCCTTTCTCTGTCCCTGTGTCGCAGGGGGACCCTCCTCCAGCAGCTCAAGGACTTCAGTGCGGCCAGCAAGGACTTGGCCAGGGCAAGGGCACTGAGCACAGTGGGGAGCCCAGAGGCCCAGGAGGCTCAGCAGCAGCTGGTGCTCACCTACAATGATTGTGCTGTGCACTGCTATGCCCTGGGCCAATTTGGTGAGGCTGTAAAGCTCCTTGCTGAAGCTTTGCAAAATGAAAGGACAGAGCAGAGACTCTACGCCAACAGAGAAGGCAAGTGGCTGGGCTGGTGGTCACAGCAGGGTAATGTCAGTGGCTGGTGGATAATGCTGGGGTGTCACACAGCAGTGGCTGGCACTCAGGCAGTGAATGTCTGCAGAGAGAGAGAGGCCTTGCTCTGCAGCCCTGTGTTAGGGACCTGTGTGAGAAGCAGGCGGTGGGGCAGCTGGGTTCTCTCTTGATCCTGATCCCAGTGCACTCTGAGGATACGTTCACTGTTTCAGAGGTGGGAAGGCGATGAGGAGTGGGGATTTGCCACTGGTGCTACTACTCTTTCCCCACGTAGTCTGTTCTGGGGCACAGCTGGCAATTGCTGCTCTCCCCCAGATCAGGCTGCATCTGCTGGTTGTTGCAGCGCAGAGCTTTCGGTAGTGACGCTGAAACCTGGGGTGGGCTGGACACGAGGTGTGTGTTTCCCACTGGCTCTAGACAAAGCCCTGGGGCAGCAGCCAGCCCCTCTCAGTTGCTGAGACAGCCCTTCTTCTCTGCAGATTGCTTCTTTCGCCTGGGGGAGCTGACCTAAGCGCTGGCAGATTACCAGTAGGCGCTGGAGCTGAGTCCAGGGAACCGCGCTGTGCAGGGACGCGTTGCAGCCGTGTTGCATGAGAAGGGGTGGCAGGACTTGGCAGCCAGGTGAGGAGCAGGGCGGTGTAGGCTGCCTGAGGGCCTCTAGTGAGCCAGGCACACACTGCTGTCCCCTTGCAGGAGGTTCCTGCAGGCAGAAACTTGCTTTTCTATGGCCATTGAGCACGACCCCCGAGAAGCACTGTACTACCTGTGCCACGCCATGACCAAGCGGTGCCTAGGGAAGGTGGAGAGCTCGAGGGAGGATGTTGCACTCAGCCCCACGGATAGCAAGGTACAGCCCTGCTGTTGCTGCAGCATTCCTGGCTCACTGGCTCAGCTGCAGGCTCTGTGCCTGATGGTTAGGTGGTTTCTGTTCTGCATCAGGGCCACCTGCAGGGATCAAGAAACATGAGCGGAGGGGCTGCTAGGCTACAGGTCCAAGCCAAGCAGCAATGGTTATATGTTGGCTTTTACAACAGTTTGGTGCTAGTCATTGGACAGATAATCTTCTCCTGCTTATTCTCACTTTCCTGTTCCTTTAAAGCTAATCCAGGGCAGAAGCCCTTCTGCATCTGTATCCCCACACTGCTGTCTCCAGGCATTGCACTGTTGTAGCAGCATGGTTCAACAGATCTGGGATTTCTTTACAAAATCAAAACCAAGCATGTTCCCTGTCAGAGCAGGTCCTGGTGAGGCTGGCAGGTATTTGGCTGCAGCAGAGAAAACCTGTGGTGCAGAGCTCATTGCGGGGAAGTGTTTTTCCGTTAGTGCTGATATGTCAGGAGGATGTTCGTGTCTTGCCTTGTTGCCACTGCAGATCCTTTCCCTTGCACATCACCTCTTTCCAAGAAAGACTGTCCGGGCTATCCTGAGGAGCCCTGCCCAAGAAACCTTGGATAAAACACTTCAGAATCCTCCAAAACTTCCACCTGATGATGCCTGATGGACAGAAGCAGTAGGTGCGTGCTGGTGGTGGGGTAGTTTGTCTTTGGTGTAAGCCTGCTGCTGCTTGCTCTAAATTGGGTTTGTTCAAACTCTGATGAGGGCTTTGTTTGCCCTGGAGCACAGAAGCACATTTCGGCCACCTAACTGCTGAATTACTCTTGTTGCCAAAGGCTGTTTTTGCCCTTTTCTGCACCTAAAAGGAAACAGTAGGTTGCTGGAATATCTACATGTGGGAAATGTGTTCTAAGCAGAACCCTCATTCCTTCTCAGCCCTCTTAGATAAAGAGTCTGATGGGTGTTTGCTGTAGACCTGCAGCATTGCCTGTGCACTGGTGCCCGTTCCCAGGCTGCTGATGGCAAAAGAGAAGGACATCAAGGAGGTGCTGTGGGTTTCACCTCCTGCTCTGGCGCTAGTCCTGGGAACATGGCCTTGTATGCAGAGATGGGGAAAAAAAGGGCTGCCTGCAGCTGTGGCAGACAGATCTGGTGGGTTTCCTGTACCTACACTGGCTCCTCTCTACAGGGTGTCAGGGCCAGTTTCACCTCCACCCCTGGGAAGGGCCACTGTCTTGTTCCCAGTTACCTAATTATAGAGCATCATCTCTATGCCTCTAAATCCCCAAAGTGCTATTGCATCAGGCAGCTCTGTGATAGCTGCAGTTAGGAATCCAAGCACGTTTGTTTCATAAAAGATTTATTTTAAAATTAGAAATACTAACATTCCTGCAGGCAGGATGGTCTGCGCATGGACCGGCTCCCGGGCTGCATTTAGGCTGTTCCTCCAATGGCTGTCCACGAAGCTGCAGATCTGGAGGAAGGCTGGAATGGTCCTGAGTGCTAGCAGCTCATTTCAGCACAGGGCATGAGAGGAACATCAGGGACCTTCAGCAATGTCCCTGTTCACACAGCCCCCTCAGGCAGTTCTTTCTCTGAGTATGAATGATTCTCTGACCTGTGCTCCAGTAACTGACTGTGGAGATTAAAATGGGACAAAGGCCAGCAGTGCCGTACACCCCATGCTTGACATGGGAGTACAAACTTCTCTAACTTGTCCTCAGGTCATCACATAAGTGGCACTCCTGTGAAGCTGAGCAGAGCTGCTTCAGCCAGTGCCTGCAAGGTCTGACCAGCAGACAGATGTCAAAGAAGCTCAGGAGCTCATAGCACCAACTCCTCAGCCTGCTGTAGAAATTACCACTGAATAGAAGTGTTTTTAAAAACCATTAGTGGCACCATGGTCTCCCCTGGAGGTAGGACTGAACTGGTTTTTTGTAGCTAAGTCCTGTTTTTTTCATTTCCATGGTTTGCTGCAGAGAAATCCTTTGGACCTTGGGGGAAAGATGGGCAGAAGGACAAGTAGGGAGAGCTGAGTTCTTCGCAGGCTGAGCATTGCCATTTCCTGTTCTTGTTGGTGCTCCCTACCAGCACCTATTCACAGTGAAAGGAAACTGGAAAGAAGTTGGCTCTAAAACCTCCTTGCAACGAAAACTTCACTGTAATGTTGAGGGTTCACCAGCCAGCAATGCAGCAGTCAGCACCAGCACCATCACATTGTACCAAGGAACTGAGGTACTGCCATGCTTAAAAAGATGGCTTTAAAAATGATGAAATGATGTATTTAAAAAAAATAGTTCTTTTTTGGGCTCAGAATCTTCATGCATTGGATAGCAGAAGCTGCCAGAAGAGGAGAGAGCTACAGATTGGTGCTGCTGACAGGGTAAGAGACCTCCAACACTGCAGTCTCTCCTGACATCTTCCCTTCTTCATCACAGATACGAGTTGAGTGGTGCACCAGGCTGAGCGTATCCGCCTTCACCTGGCCACAGAATAAATGATAAAGTGCTTTAAATCAAATCACCTGCACTTGCTCCCACAGTTGCATCCTGCCATAGTGCCCTTGGGGCTGGAAGGACAAATTCAGCAGGAGAGCATCTGTGCTACTGCATGGTAACACGTAGCTCCTGGTGCTCATCACACCAGACTGCAGCTTTACAGCCCCATATACGTCCCCTATGGAGCTGAGCAAGGCTAGAAGAAAAAACTGATCCGAGAGGCTACAGTTTTGCAGCCTGTTGATGAAAATAATTTCTCTTCTTCTGGGAAGTAGGGGATGCTGTCAGCCACCTCCTGGACAACACCCTGACGCACTTCTAGCCCTTGCTGCACGAGTTCGTTGATGACGCATTGCTTTACGTGGTGGTGCTTCAGTGGGAGGAAGGGCACAACAAAATCAATGAGGTGTTCATTAATGATCCCAGACTTCCAGAATCCACCTGCAAAAGCAAAGGAGGAGACAGAAGATTTTACTTTCGGTGTCTGTGGTCCTTGGAATTCAAAGAGCTGCTTTGTTTGAAGCCAGAATACTTGGCTGAAGACAGATCTGCTCGTTCTGAACAAGGAGTTAAACCAATCAGTTGTCAACCCCTCCTCCCCCAGATAGATCTGTCTTTCCCCAGGAATGGTTGGATTTAGCTGAACTGCTCAGATTTTAAGCTCTGCTCTGTGACAAAGCAAGGATCCAAGCAGGCAGCAGGGACTGACACTTCTCAGTGCCTTTTCAATGAGCGTGCTGTGCTGTATTCAGACAAGGTATGGCAAACACATTTTCTCCAAAGAATTTTGCTAAGCATGCTAATGGATCTGCTGGTTTGGGAAGCAGGCTATTCCTTCCCTCTGCCAGAAAATCTTGAGGAGCTCACAATTCCTTTCCCTTCAAACCCCTGTCCCCTTCTGCCTGCTCAGGAGATCCTAGAGAGCATCTGTTGCTGTGTGGAGTGGGCCTGGCTCCCTCTGCTGGGCTCTGCTCCCTGCTGAAACACTGCAGAGATTCACTCACTCTGAGGGTTCTCGAACACGGCTTTGGAGATGGCTGCCTCCATGTCCTGCAGGCTGATCTCCTCCCTGTCCCGGTGGGCACGCCAGAGATCCAGTGTCATTTCATTGATCTGCTCTCCTCCTGCGTTGCTGCACAAGAACAAGACGACTTACTACCCAGGAAAATGGTGCTGCAGGACAGAGCTGGCATCTGCCACCCTCCAGCCTGCACGAGCTCAGTCCAGGGTCGCCCTGCTGCCTGGCCTGGAATGACTCCTGTAAAGGCAAGCAAATAACAGGAAGGGGAGAGCTTTTTCAGACTCCAATTACAGAATCACAGAATGGTAGGGGTTGGAAGGGACCTCCAGAGATCATCGAGTCCAACCCCCCTGCTAAAGCAGGTTCCCTACACCAGCAGGTTCCCTGCACCAGATTTTGACTGTTCATGACATCTGTTGGTTTCTGCAGCTCAATGCTTGGAAAAGGAAAAGCAGAATGAAAGCGTGCTCTGAAGTAGGCATCATCCTGTGCCCACGTGAGAAGCAGGGCACTGGAATGCCCTGTGATGCCCCACCTGCCACACAGGGGCCTCTCACCTTATGAAGATGAAGATCGCTTTGCGGTAGTTGGTCCCATACACGACCCATGAGGGTCCCAGGAATGGCATGATCACATCAATCAGGCCCGGGTGCATCTTGTCCATCTCCTCAAAGAGAAAGACCGACCGTCCGCAGTTAGTCAAGTTCCCTTGGATCCAGTGCTTCAGGTTCTCCTAGGAAAACAGCCACCAGAACATAAGGCAGTGAGGGAGGCCTGAGCTACTGCAGTGCAAGGGCTGAGGTGAAGCACAGAAGCAGCTGTGCGGCACCACCTACTCAGAGCAGGAACAGCCAGTCCTGAGGCAGGCTGCTTTGTCCTGGACCTGGCACAGTGACTTATCTGTGCCATTTATAAGCCCATTACAGGTCTTCTATTGCAGAGCTAAAGCAGTAAGAAGGAGGCAGCAAACTAAAGCTGGGTATTCAGCCTCCTACAGCTCCCTACGTTCTTTTCTTTCATTGCATTACAGTTCCCAGCTATTGGGAGGGAGATGTGCTTGTTGCCACCTCCTTTTCTGGTGCAAAATTGTGTGCCTGCACGGAGTGAGAAGAGCTCTCCTTACTACAGCTGAAGTTACTTCAGTGCCAACCCACACACGAACACTTCGATCTCCTGGTTGTGTGTATAACTCTTAATTGCAGTGTTTTACCCAGCACGAGGCTTTACCCTGCTGAGCACGTTTCTTCTAAGGATGCAAAAGAACACACAACTCCTCCAAACACCCAGAAAGAAAATAGCCAGGTGTGCTGGTTTCCCCACTGCTGAGGTTTCATTTAGAAAACCTCCACCTTTGGATTTCTCGCCTCTGTCAGCTGTAGGAGCCATAGGTTAAGCTGTGTTTTGGAGCTGCTTGTTGGGTGAGGAGGGAATTATCAAGTCCAGCAATACAGAGGTTTTCCCAGCTACTGAGCTGTTTGCAAAGCAAAGGGACAATTTCAGGTGAAAGGCACGAAGTGAAGCACTTTGGTTGCATATTCGAAGGGCCGTGTAAATAATTAAAGAGGGAGAAAATGACAGCAAGAACGGCTGTTGGGAAAACAGAAGTGCAGAGCGTATCGCAGGGGATCCTTCAGCCACTGAGTGGAGCCTTTGCTCCGGTGTCTGTCAGGGGGTGAAGCACAGAGCTGCAGCGCGGCTGCCTTCAGGAGCAGCCTGAGCGTGCACTGAGCATCGCGACGGCCGCAACCGACCGCAACGCGTGGGGCGGCGCTCACCTTGTACCGCTCCACGTGCTCCGCGTGGGGGAAGTGCACGATGGGGGAGAACTGGTGGACGTGGGGGCTCTGCAGCCCCTCGGGGAAGAGGTGCCGGACCAGCATGGCGCTCACGAAGGTTTTTCCCGTCCCGGTGGAGCCGTGGAAGGACATGACGAGGGGCTTCTCCGGGCTGCGCTTCTCCAGGAACTGCCTCAGTCCCTTCATCAGCTGCTGCCTCACCAGGGGCTGCCCCACCAGGGTCACGGCCAGCTCGCACTCCAGACCTGCAGCAAAAGCAAATCCTTTACGAAACGAGGGGCTGACAGCTCCCGCCCTGCGGTCGCTCCAACGCCGCCGTGCCACCCCCGAGCCAGAACCGGAACCTAACCGCGCAGGTAGGGCTCGAAGCCGCACTCGCAGTCCGCCGTGAAGCTGCAGCGCAGTGCCCACAGGTCCCAGGCGGCGGCGGCGGCCGAGAGCAGCGCCAGCTTCAGGGCCAGCACCGCCGTGGAGCGGCCCATGGCGGCCGCGGCTCCGGCACCGCCCGCACTACAGCTCCCGGCGTGCCCCGCGCGGCGCGGGGGCGTGGCCACGTGCACCAAGGGGGCGTGGTATTGGCAGAATAGCCCCGCCCCCACACGGCCGGGCTGGGAGCCCACTGCCGCCGCTGTGCCTGCGCCCATAGCCACGTCCCTGCCTACAGCAAAGTGACGGCACCCTGTGCCCCTCCAGCAAAGAGCAACCACGGGATGCCGGTGTGGAGGAGTCCCTCCAGAGGGAGAGCGTAAAAGTTTATTGTATGTAAGAACCAAGGCCGTGAGCTATGTACACGTATTTACAGGACAAAATGAATGAGCATAAGTATTTACACCGGAACAGTCCCTACGAATCTGTACATCCAGAAGTGACTGTGAAAACATATTTACAAGCGGGACCCAGCAGCCATGGGCGAAAGGGAGATGGGAAAGGAAGGAATCTGAAGGGGGAGGAGAAGGACACCATGCAGCCATGGACCACGGCAGGGCTGGGCGACGGACGCTGAACCCATCCCCCGGGGTGGCAGTGCCAAGGAGGTGAGCGGTGGATGGGAAGTGGCTGTTGTTCTTCCTTCTTGTCCCCAAATTGCCACCGTGTCCCCCATGGAGAGGCTTCCCGTTGCTGGGGGGGTTAGAGCTCACTGAAGCGCACTGCCGGCTCCAGCTTGTGGGACAGGGCAGTAAGGACCTTGTCGAACTTCTCGTAGCGCTCGGCCTGGCTGCTCTCAGCCCCACGGCTGCCCCAGAGCAGCCGCAGCTGGAACTCGGTGCTGAAGACCTCCAGCAGCTCCGCTCTACCCTGGAAACCTGCAGGGAGGGAGAGTCAGTCCCATGGACACAGGATGGGGACCCTGCACCTGTGAGATGCTCCATCCAGCACTGCCACCATGGTGAAGGGAAAAGGGCCACCTCCATCCCCATCTTACTTACCCTGCAGCTTCACCTCGGCGTTGGTGTGGTACAGTCCGCCGTGGTGGGCCACCATCCGTGCAGCTTCCAGGTGGGCCATGACCACCTCCACGCCACTGTCCGTGGCCTCCCAGGGCTCAGGGCTGTCCACCAGCGCATCGTCCCGCTCCAGGAGAGTCACCAAGGGCATGATGTGGGGAAAGGTAGTGTTGGTCAGCGGTGGCCCTTCTGCAGAGAGAGGCTCCGTGAGCACCACTCATGACCCTGGCGCTGGTGGGTACATGGCTCAGTGTCCTTGCATCCTCCTCATCCCGCTCCCTGTCTGCCTTGGACCCACACAGCAATCCCACAACAACACAGCGCTATGGAGCTGGGTTGCCACCACACCCCTGGGACAGAGTTCTGGCTCAGCTGCAGCACAGACATGGCTGTGGCTCTGCTCAAGGCCATCACCTCATCCAGCACCAGCTGGGCCTTTCTGCTTTTGCCCAGGAGAGAAGCACTGCTGTTCCTGCTCTGTCTCTGTCTCTGTGTGTCCCAGGGCTGCAGTGAGGAGTGAGTGAGCAGATCCCAGGGCACTGCATGTGAGAGAGATGCAGCTTTTCATCTTCCCTGCCTACAACAGGCCGCTGTCCCCTTGGCTTGGCACGCATTGCCATGCGAGCACAAGGATTTGGCTCGGTTGAGCCATGTTTGTGCCCAGCTGCTGGTTTTATTTAGTTATGAAATGCTTCCCTGGGAAGGAAGGGGCAGCTGAGGCCAAGCAGGCACTGCTGGGACTGCGGAGAGGCAGGCGGGAAGTGTCTGGCCCTGCTGGGAGAGGGACGCAGCTCTCCAACATGTGCCCCCCCCAGCAAGGATGTGCTTGGCTGAACCAGGAAGGAGCAGCCAGGTGGGAGATGGGAGTTGCCCTTCTCACCTTTCCCTTCATTCAGGCTCTTCAGGAACGGCTTCAGCTTCTTCTCATAGAGGATGGCACCCTCTGTGTGCCGCTGCCGCAGCACCATCCAGGTCTGCTCCAGCCGTGCGATCTGCAAGCAGAGGGAAGTGCTGCTTCTGAGCCCCAGTGCCACGGCCACAGCCTCTGCCGCTGGCACTCATGGCCAGAGACTGCATGGCCTGGCACCAGGCCGGGCTCAGTACTTTTCGTCCTGCCATGCCCCAGGACAGCGGCCTCCCTGCGCCGCAGAGGCCTTGAAGATGAGATGCAGGGAGGGAGCAGCCATTCCACTGCCTCTGTGAAGGCAGGAAGCAAGGCTTCCCAGCTGGGCTCGATTTAAAATTGAATTTTAATCTCCTTTCATCTTCCAAAGGGAGCAGTGTGGCCCGGAGATGCTGCTGCCACGGCCTTGAGACTGATTTGTATTGTACCGGAGGGCAGATTCATTTCCTCTCAGGAACAGAGCCCAGCACAAAACAAAAAGCCCAACCGCCGACAAACAATCGCATCCCGGCAGGACTGGGCTGTCTGCTCCACAGAGGGGACGGCTCTTTCCCTTCCCTGCTTACTCCCCAGCGGATGCGGCCCCACGCCTCTGCCGGGGCATGGTCCCCCTCCTCCCACCCCAATGGGTGGGCCGTGAGGGGAGGGGGTGTTTAGGAAAGGGGCTGAGCCCAGGCCACGAGGACGAAGGCAGCATCCCCGTACCTGTGCCATTTCCAGGGCGTTCATCACAGCTGCAAAACTGAACATGTTGCCCATGGTGCTCTTCAGCTCGGCAGCCAGCTGGATGGTTTTGTGGAGCAGGGCCGCCCGCTCCTCTGTGCTGCCCGTGCAGCCCAGAATGTCCACGGCGATCATGATGGACATGGTGTGGAACCTGTTGCAGGGCGAGAGGCAGAGCGGGGCTCAGTGTGGGGGCAAAGAGTTGGGGGTGCTCCTGCCACTGCCCCAGCATGGGGGTTCAGTGGGCCCCCAGGAGGTGTGATGTCCCCCTGTGCCAAGCTGGGGCGCCCCAGGGGAGCTGGGTTGTGCCGTACCGTTCCAGCAGGTCGAGCCGGAGCTGGTGGCCATGGGGCAGGGTGAGCAGCTCCATGCCAGAGCTCACCCCCATGAGCCTCTGCATCTCTGCAGTTACGCCCAGTATCCGAGCAACCTGGCAAGAAAGGTGAGAGGTGATTAGACCTGAGCGGCCTCGGGCAGTCCTTTGCCCCAGCCAAGCCTCTGCCAGCTGGTGCGGGGCAGCAGAGCAGAGAGCAGGGATGCTCTGATGCTCAGGAATTCCAGGGCTCAGGGGCACTGCTTCCCTGTTAACCTGGAGCAGACGGAGGGCAGCAGTGCCCATCCCTCCCGCCTGGCCCCGCCGTACCAGGCAGTCCACTTTGGTGATGTGTTTGGCGAGTGTCTTCGCATCCACATCTGCCAGCAGCTCCTTAACCTTCTTGAGCACAGCCATCTCCAGGGGCTTGTTCTCCAGGGGGATGAGCAGGGACTGGAACGCTGCCGGGTTGAAGGAGGAGCACGTCTCCACAGTGGGGGGCACAAAGCCCACAAAGTCCCGCTCTCCTTTCAGCCTCTGCCCTGCCTCCGCTTCCCCAGAGCCGTTCTCCACAGTCCCTCTCTGCCCTTCCTCCACCTTTAGCCTTTCCACGTAGCTCTTTGCTGGCAGCTGCTTGGTGTCGTGAGCCGGCCGCTCTCTGCTGATGGGTGAGGTGGGGTGCAGCTGGCAGTAGTGCCCCGTGTCGGGGTCACTGTAGCTGTTCACAGAGGGAGAGGGGGAGGCGCGGGCGTAGCCGTGGCATGGCGTGGAGTGGGTGCTGTGGGCAGGGTCCGGCAGAGGTTTGTTGCTGCTACCCGGGCACAGCTGGGGCTCGCTGGACCTTCTGATGACCGGGGAGGCCGGGGTGATCCCAGCTGCTTGGCAGGTATGAGGCTTTAGCCGTGTCACTGCAAGGAGCAGGAGAGAACTTGTTAGCAGAGCCTGGAGGTGTGCACACACCGAGGACACACTGAGTATGGAGGGCAATGCTCCATGCCCAGAGGCTTGTCTTTACAGCCAGCTCTGTCCCCCTCCCCAGGCCCATGTCTGCACTGAGCACAGCCTGAACCGTGTCCCGCTGTGCCTGGCGGGGTGATGCCTACCAGTGCTGTATGCAGGTGAGGTGGGGTTCTCTGAGATGGGCGACATTGGGGAGTGCAGGTCCTGGATCTGGTCCACGCTGACAGCACAGTTGCGGATGATGTCCCTGTGGTGCGGCAGGGACACACTGGGGAAGGGGAAGACGGAAGCATCAGACTCTGAACTTAGTGCCTGGGCGAAGGCAGAGGGGTTGTGACTCTCCTCCCCACAGGCATCAATACCTTCCATTACCACAGCAACGAGTTGAGCCCATAATGAGCTCAGCCGGAGCCATGAGCAGGGCATCTCATCTGGCAGCTGGAGCAGAAGGGGTCAGTGCCTACAAAAAGCAGAGCCAGCCCTACCTGCAAGGAGCCTGGTCCTGGGAAGAGAGAAGGGCACCCTGATGGCAAGGTACTGGGATGGGATGGGATGGGGTGATTCCAGTGCACTGTGAGGAAGCGGGTCCAGCAAAGGAGTGGGAAAGTTTTCTAGCATTGCGTTGCATGGCTGCAAGGGGGTATCTGATGCTGGGTGTGTTTTTAAATCTAAGAGCTGCGTGGCAGCTAGATGAGCTGTGTTGTTCTCTCCCAAAGCTGGGGAGCAATGCAACGTGCCTGAAGCTGGATGAATGCCAAGCTGGCTCACAGTGAGAGCCGGGAGACGCTGAGGTGGGTGAGCTGCATGTGTGCTCCTGCAGCAAGCTAGGCAGTCTCGTGCCATTGGGGCAGTGGTTACAGCCTGACACACACCATGAGTCAGTGGTGTTGCAAACGTGGCTGTGGTGGGCTGAGCAATGAGAACACTGAAAGAAAGCAGGCAATCGGCTGCCCTCCCTGGCACAGACCGCTGTGATGTGTTTGCAGTCCAGAGCACTACGTGTCTGTGGTGGGAGCAGGATGGGAGCACAGCTGTGATGATGAGAGATCTGGGGAAAACGTGAGCGGTGAGGAAAGGCTGATGGGTTTGGGCTCTTCTGGACGTGTGTATGTTCTCCTGAAAGCCCACGTGCTGCTGTTCTCCCTGCAGTAACTGTTCGGTTGCCTGTTTTCTGCTGGCATGTTCCCACCCTGCCCTTGGGCTGAGAAGGTTGGGGTGGTGAAAAGGCTTGCAGACAGGGGGACAGGCTGTGCCTGCTGGGGACACGGCGGTGCTGCAGGTCCCCCTGGCCTCTGTGCAGGGGTGTAAGTGTGCTCTGCATTCCCTGGTGGGGCATAGGCACCCTGAGGCTGCCAGGAGGAAGCCACGTGAAGGAAATCTCCCTCACCCCCTGTGGAACCTTGGCTGTTGCAAGGTGCGTGTGACCTGGGCAGCCTCGTTAGAGGCTCAGTGTGGTTGTGCAAACCCCATCCACACAGCTCTATCATCTCCTCTTAGTAACTCCTTCCAAATACCCCAGTGGAAAAGACTCTAAAATGAAGTTTGGTCAGAAGCCAGCCACCAAATGCCCTTGTGGCGCTGGCTGACACTCCTGACCAGCCTGGGAAAGCTTTGACAAGCCCTGACACGCAGGCAATCCTGGACTGGGTGATATAAGACACCCTCTGCCTTCTGGCCTGTGTGATGCCAAGCTGTGTGCTCACTGTGCGCTGCTGCGGTGGCTCAGCATGGCTGGCAGCCAGCCTGGGAGAAAACCCCAGTTCCAGCTGGGTTCTGGCTCCTCTCCCTGTGCCTCTGCTGGTTTCCATGCCTGCACTGTGGTCGCTTCCACCCCCAAACCCTGCTCCTTCCTCATCCTCGGGGACCGATCCCCTGCACCCACCTGGTGGAGCACCCTTCGGCCCTGGTGATCTTGTCGGCTGTCAGCCCGTCTGTCATGGTGATGCTCCTCCTCTTGATGTGCCCCCCCTTCTGGGAGGCCGGGCTGTGGGACCCCCCGTGCTTCCCATTGGCGAGCCCATAGCTGGCCTCCAGGTAGCGCAGGGGGAAGGTGCGGTTGATGGGGCAGTAGACGATGGCACCGCTCTGTTCGGAGATGGCCTTGCGGTTGCCCACGTAGAAGCGGACGAGGGCGGGCACGTTGTCAAAGCTCTCCTGCTCAAAGAGGTACTGGACGCGGGTCCGGCTGTCGCTGGACTTCACCGTCACCTTGTTGATCTTGAAGTGCAGGGGCTCGTTGCGCCAGCGGCACGTCAGCACGTAGTCACCCAAACTGGTGAGTGAGTCGCGGATGAGGAAGTCGCCGTTCCTCTGCACGAGACTCTCTGAGACCTGGCAGGGATGGGGCAATGGCTCAGGCACGGCACTGTTGGCTGCACCGGCGGACAGGGGTGGATGCTCCACCAGGGCTGTTATTTAGGGCATCCCCCTCATCCTGGCTGCGAGTTTCAGGAGTTTCCTCGTGGCAAACCCAGGCAGCCCCCGCCCTCCCCATCCTCACCTCCCGCGGGATGCGGCCGTGGTACCACGCGTGGCTGCGCAGGTCGGTGCTGCTCAGCTTCAGCTCCTCTTCCAGCTCCTTGTGAAGCTTCTCCGGCGACGAGTCAAGGATGTATTTCTCCTTGGAGAACTGTACAGCAAAGAGAGAAAACATCAGCTGGAGTTCTGCCACACGCAGAGCAGCCACTTCCCTGCAGGGTCTGAGGGATGCTGTCCCCTCTCCTTCCCACTGCCAACGCCTTCCACATCCACTGGCCACGCTGGCTGCAGGGTCTGGGAAGGGAAGGACTGGCCCTTGGGTGCTGGTGAGTCCCAAAGGCAGCACCCATGTGCTGGGACTGCAGGGATCTCTCCGGGAGGGACATTTCCGATGTCACCTACCAGGAGCAGACCTGTCCCTGGGTACAGATGCCTGCCCCAGCTCCCTGTCCAGCACATCCTGGGCTGAAACACTGTGGGAAGCACTTCTCCAGGAGGAAACCCATGTTGTTCCTCCTCCTAGAGACATCCTCCTCCAAAGGGTTAACTCGGCTGTGTTTAGCCTGACAGCAGCATGAATAGTAATGACAAATGTAAAGGAAACCTTCTGCATCGAAATGAGCTCTTACCAGCACTGGTGCACCTGAGCCTGGAGGATGCAATTTCCCCTCCTCCCTTCCCTGGAGAGATAAGGATGGCGTCACCTCTCCCTCGGCCACACTCTCTGCCACCACAGTGGGGGCATTCCCCGAGGGCAGGACATGTGTGAGAGGGGGATGTGTATGCCACCAGCACAGCAGCTTGGCTGGGGCTACTGGGGTGTCCTGTTGTGCTGGCAGCCCCTGAGCCCTTTGATCCACGCTTCCACCCATGCTGCAGATGTTGCTTGTGTGAGCTCAGGTGGCTCGGTGGCCTGGCTCCAGCTCCTTGGCTCCATGGTGCTTGTTAGGGTAGCACTGCTGGTGTCTCTGAGGACAGGCAGGACTTGAAGCTGGTGCCCAGTGGCACTGCTCTGGCACACATGGCTGGCTTTGCATTGTTCCCTGGAGCACCAGGGGCTTCAGCCTCAGAGCAGACTCTCTGCACAGCACCTCATCCTGTGCCCTGAGCCAATTTCTATCTGCTATGCTCTCCCAGCCTGTGCTCTCCGCTCCTGGGACTCACTGAGTCCCTCAGCATGTTTGTCCCCCTGCCCACCACCTCCCCAGCCTGGAGCTGTGTGTATCAGCCAAGCTGGGCAGCAATCCCATCCCAGGGCCAAGGCTCCAGCCTGGGGAGCTGGGAGGAGGAGGCAGGGGAAGAACAGTGCGATGGCCCAAGCTCTCCAGGGCTTGCCCTCACCAGCCTGGACCTGCCTCTGTTCCTCCCTTCCAAACTGCTAACGAGTTAAAAAAAAAAAAATATTAGGACAGTGGAAGTGAAAGTGAACAAACTCCTGAGTGCTCCTCTGGCCTCAGTTCCTCCCCAAAAGAGGGTTCTGCTTGCTGGAGCTGAGGGGATGTGAACATGAGACACGTGGGTCGCATACTCCTGAGCACCTCCACTGCCCCGGGGCCCTCGAGGAGACAAAGCCATGTGGCACTGCTGAACCCTATGAAAAATAAATGGTTGCAGGCGGATGCTGCTGAGGTCTGGCTGCATCCTGGGGGGCTGAGGCCGAAGCAGATGCCGTTTCCATGACAACACTTCGCTTGGTGTGAGCGGCTGTGGGTGCCCCATGCTGCAGCAGCGCCCCGCAGCGCTGCCGGCCCCAAGCACCAGGCAGCTGCCTGTGTGGGAGCTGGGAGTCCCTGCTGAGCCAGATTGCTGCTGGGAGTGCTTCAGAGTGATGCCCCCAGAGAGGGGATTAGCATCTGCTCTGCTCCGTGCTGTACATCTGGGTTTTCCCCCAAATCCTCCCCATGCAAATGCCCAGGATAACAAACACAAACCCAGCTGAGCAGCGCCCGGCGTCTCCAAGCCGGGATTTGGGCAGCAGCTGGCTGGCAGCCACGCCAGGAGCCAGGTGCTGAGCTGGGGAGAGGCACGCAGGGCTTTGTGCCCTGCAGTCGGGGCAGCGAGGACAGCTGAGCAGAGGGACCCTAAGCCACGTGATGGGCGCTGTCCCTTCAGCTGCTTGGCTGGGAAATGAGGTCCCATCCAACTTCTACAGCCACCAACAAGCCATCGCTTGGTGACTGCAGCCACTCCAACCAGGGCCCTGATGGATGGGGAGCCCCCTTCTATGGTACGATGGCACTCTGGGGGCTGTCCTCATGCTTTACGTTGGCTTTGTGCTGCTCTGCTCGGTGCCGTGTCTCGGAGGAGGCTGTGTGTGGCTGCCAGCTGGCACAGCGAGGCGGCCGGCCCGGCGCTGTCAGCAGCGTGTAAGCGGATGTGCGAGCACCGAGCTGAAAAGGGCACCGCTTGGTGCTCTCTGCTGTGCCAAGAGGACATCAAAAGATGTACAGCCCGATGTGAGGTCTTGCATGCTAGAGGGTTGGCTGTGGAGAAAAGCCTCGACTTCCAGTAGCGCCCAGCTCAAGTGCGTGATGATGGCCGCCTGCTCAGAGCCCCAAGGCTTCCTCCCACTGAGAGGGATGGAACAGAGGTGAGAACGGTTCCCCGAACCAGCCAAACCAGCTCAGGAGCTGCCAGAGATGGAGCCAAACTCTGCCTGAGGAATCCCAACCAGCAGCCAAGGTGATTTGGCTGGTGAAAGGAGAGCTACACCATCACGTTCAGCAGCAGGCAGGCTGTTTCATGGGCTGCAGATACAGCAGGGCTCACTGGGAGGGGATTCCCTGGGCACCCCATCCCTGCTCTTCTCTTTCCCTCTACCTGCTGCTTTCTTGGCAGAGGAAGCGCCTTTGGTCTCAGCTATGGACTAGAATTGGCAGCCAAAGGGCCGGAGCTGGGGGGTGGAGGGTGCTGACAGCTGTGGTCTGCGTAAAACAGTGGCTCTGCCTGGTGTGAGGAGAGCTCCAAAATCTGGCACTTGGCTTTCTCTCCTTGCAAAGGTGCTCTTATGAAACAGGAGTGATTTGCAGCCTGCTTCCCAGCTCCCCCCTCCCAGACCTGAAGCAGCTGAAGATGAAGTCAGCGTGGAGAGCAAGGTGTATGCGCACCCACCCCGCCCCGCGATAACATCTCCTGGCTATCCTCAGGGCACAACGTGCAGCTGCTCTCACTCTCCTGCTGCCTGCCCTGCAATGGGACCCTCACTGGGGAAATCCCACACCTTACTGTTGCTCTTCCAACCCCCAACTCCTGCTGCTGGAGCAGACGTGGGGCCTGGGAAGCAGAGCTAGGAGGGAATGGATTAAGAAGCCACTTGGAGCAGGTGTATGGGCAAAGCCTCAGAGTCACCAAAGAGCCCTTTTTCTCTGCTTAGCTCTGCGTCGGGCAATGGGCTACTTCACAGCAAAGGATTTTAGAATAAACATCCTTGTTGAGGCAGCCAGCATCCTAGCAAAGCTGAGCACTGCTCCACTTGCCTGGTGCAGGGCTGCTGAGTTCACCAGTCTGCCCAGTGCTGCCTGACCTCCTTGTGTGCATGAGAATGGCCAGCCTGCCCTGAGCGAGGGAAGAATCAGGTTGTCATGGAGTTGCTCCTCACCTGCATGTAGTTCATCTTACTGATCTTGATGTCCCTATGGAAGAAAAACAGTTTTTCCCTCTGTACTGTCTTGCAATGACTCTGGGTGTTTAAATAGACTCTGAGAAGGCACGTGCCCATCCCATGGGTCACTAGAGGCAGCTCTTGGCTATGCCACATCCCCACTGCTCCCCACTGGAAGCACACAGACTCAGGAGCTGTCCTGGCGCTCGAAGCCTTTCTTAGGAGTGGTCTCGGCCATCCAAAGGGTCTCCTTTGTGGCAGCTCTGGGGCAATGACGTCTGGCTGGCAGGGGTGGGGTGCAGCTGGGGGTTGGTGACTGGGAACATCGGGATGCTGCAAGGTGGGACGGATGCCCCAGCTTGTGCTATGGGGTGGTGCAGTGCTGTCCTAGAGGAGCAGGTCTCCAGTGCGGTATGGGGTGTGTGTGTGTACACACATTTCCATCCATCTCTATATTACTTATCTCAATCTGAGACGGCGGTGGCTGCTGCTGCTGCATCCCTTTTCAGAGCTGCTATTGGCCAGAGATGATGTCAGTGCTTCCCAGGCTGGGTGCACTGCCATTGGCGGCGAGCAGGGATGCGGCTGTCAGCTGGAAGCGCTCCAGTCATTCATGGGGACTTCAGTGTGTGTTTGCTGGGCACACTTGGACACAAATAGATGGTGAAGGATCTGGCAGAGCCAGGTGAGCACTTAGGGCTTCACTTTTAACTGTTTCTGTGGCCGGGATGGAGTGCCCTCCATCCCCTCCTGCATCCCTGCTTGAAGGCCAGGCACCCACCTGTCCCTCCCTTGTTCTGGCAGCAGCTCACCACGATGCTGTGGTAGGGCACATCCCCTGGTGTTGCACGGTGGCCCTCCGACAACCAGAAGAAGCTCCTCTGCTTCTCTCCATTTGCCCCCACTCAGCGATCACAATCCCTGGCTCTGCACCGAGATCAGCAGCAATCATGACAAGACTTGAAATGCTTCCTCTGGGCTCCGAGTTACCCAGCATAATCTCTACAGCTCAGCACCCACCTCCCGGAGCAGTTCTGAATCAGACTGCCAGCTCTGCTGGCTGCCAGCTCCGGGCGCTTCTCACCCTTTTTAACTTGCAGCATGCCAGCAGCTCGCGCTTCAGTCAGAGTCTGCATGGCTCTTGCAGTGCTAAGCACCCTTGCTCAGTGGGTAAATGAGGGAACAGCTTCCTGGCGCTCTGTCCCTTTCTCAGCTTGTGCAAAACGCCAAGAATCCAAAAATAGGATGTCTAGAGGTGGAAGTGCCACAGGACAGGTGACAGATGGATGCCGGCTCTCTGTAACACCGCAGTACACACAGACCCAGGCCAGAGGGCTGTGTGCCCGTCGGGGCCGAGCCTGCTGGTGCTCCCGAAGCACCTTTAAAGCCGAGCACTCCCCTTGACCGGCCTTCCTGCGGGCGAGGGATGCTGCTGCGCCCGTCGCTCCGTCAGAAGTGCCGGTCCGGCGCTCCGGCTTTGGCTTAGGCTTCAGTATCCCATCGCATAGCGGAGCCGAAGCACCTGAGCGGGGAAGCACTGAGGGCACGAGGGCTTGAACCTTCCGCTGCTCCCCGCGAGCCACGCAGCGCCCTACAGAGAGCGGCCCCAAGGTCAGCGCTGCCCCCGGGGCTCTTCTCCCCCCACGGCCCCACGCGACCCCCACCCCGCCCCGCGTGCGGGCACCCCCGGGCTGCGGGCGTCCGCGCCGCTCCGCTCACCTGCACCTGCATGAAGGAGCCGCGGTAGAAGCAGCAGGCGGCGGCCGACAGCGCGCTCCATAGGCTGCAGCGCTCCGTCATGGCGAGGAGCGGAGCGGCGTGCCCGGCCCGGGCTAACCCGGCCCGGCCCGGGCTGCACCGCCGCTGCCACCGCCGCCGCCGGGCTTCAATTTCAGCCGCTTTCCCGATTACCTCATCCCTTGTCGGCAAAGAGGGGCGGCACCGAGGATGCGGCTCCGCCCCGCACCGCCCCGCCGGGACCCGGGGCCGCCACAGCGGCGCTCAGCGGCCGAGAAGCGGCGTCCGTGGGGGAGCGGCACCGCGGCACCCGAGGGTCCGACCCCGCCGCCCCCAGGGGAAGCAGCCAGTCCGGGGGCAGCGTGTCCCCGAGGGACTCGGGCGGCCCGCTTAGCTGTGTCCTGAAGGAGCCGGAGTGCCTGAGGCGATCCGTCCCCGCTGAGAGGAGCGGCAGCCCTTCCAGGGGACCGTCACCCCTCATCTCTGCCCTGCCCTCCCCAGTGACACGCAGCGCGGGGACGCTCGGTCCCTCACCCCATCCCTCCTCACGCTCCTCATCCCAGTGCTGACACCGGCTGCCTGCTTCCCACGTCGGCTGTCTCCGAGTTGCGTTTAATTAAGGCTCTGCTTTGGTTTAATTAAGGCCGTGGTTTCACGGGCTGCACGAGGTGGTGCGGATGGCTCTGAGCCCCGCAGCCCCCAACGCTGCTCCGTGAGCTGGGCCCGGGATCGGGCTGCACGTCCCCTCCGCTCGGGGTCTGGGGGACGGCAGCAGAGGTGTCCTCGCTGCCACCCGCGTGGCCTCCGCGCTAATTAATCCAGCCGAGCCCCTCGCATCCCCAGGCAAGGAGGAGGCAGGCAGGGCTGACGAGATACGGCTCTCCAGAGCACAGAACAAAGAGCTCCAACGCGCTCGCTGGGCCCGAGCTCTGCCCCTTCTATTGTAGGTCCCCGCGCCCGTGGGTGCCCGCAGCCCCAGCAGCAGTGCGGGCGCCGAGGGATGGAACAGATGGGAGACGCCGCTCTGCGAGGATCCGACGGTGAATCACACGCCGGCAACGGCTGCTCCTCCGCAAAGGGCTCGGCTGCTTCCCTCCCGCGGCGGATCCGATGGAGCACGCTGGAGCCGTGCCCGTGCTGCCCCTTCGCAGGAGCAGAGGGAGGCTGCAGCTGATCGCCGGCTGGGACGTGCGTCAGCATAACAGCACGATGTGGTTTTGCAGCTCCCTGCCTTCACCTGCACGAGGGCGAGCGCTGCTGGGTGCTGAGCACCCCAGCCAGGCAGGGCTGTGGGCTCCCCGCCAGCCGCAATCAGCCCGAGTGCCCCCGATGACTTGGTCTCACACACTCCAGATTATTACTTCTCTGACTAAAATAGCTGCTGTCGCTGCAGCCTTTGGGCTGCTTCCATAGCCGAAGGGAAGCGGTGTATAAATCACACACGCTGCCCGTGGGCTGCGTCTGGACACCGCCGGGGTGGGTGAGAAATAAAGGCCAGATGGATCATTCTGGCGCATGCCTGGACAGAGGGGGATTCTCCTAGCTCACCAAAAAGGATTTGATCCTATAGCAAAGCCGTACCCACTGATCCACACCAGTCCATTAACTCACCATGCAACGCGCCCACCTCTGGGTGCACGCACTGGCAGAGGGACCTTTCCCTACGGAGTAAGATGCCCCAGCCCTTCTCAAACAGACCCCCAGGAGGCCATCACGTGGCAGCATACTGAAACAGGCAGCTTTCCAGCCCTCCATCCCCAAAACACACAGAGTCCCGGTGGTCATCACCCAGCTCCTGCCCAGCTTTCCCCAGCCCACGGTGCCAGCAGCCTCCTGCAGAAGGGCTGGCTCTCCTCTGGAGCCAGGCGCCTTGCTAATGAATTTCTGGCCAGACATGAAGAGTCCTCAGGAATGTTAATAGTTTGCTGGAGGATAAGCAAGAGATTTGGAGAGATTTACACCGACTTTCATGTGACAGCCCCACGAAAGTGGCTCAAACCCTTCCTTTCCTACGTGGGGGTGGAAGGAGGAGGCAGTGGAGGTGGCGAGTGATGGGGAGCACAAAATGCAGGGAGCAGAGCTGGGGGCACCAAGCATGGCTTGCATGATTTCTGGCAGGAAATGTCTTCTGAGGACAAGGAGAGCCTAGAGGAGGGGATGGTCTTACCTTCACGTATTCACTGCCGGACTCCAGGCCATCATGGTGGCTAGAAGGGGGAAAATAAAAACACATGAGCAAAGGGCAGCAAGTTGTGCTAAGATGGCGGAGGCACGCAGGGCCCCTGCCCTCTCTGCTTGCCTCGTGCCCACTCGGGACAGAGCTTAGCCTTCATAATGCGATCAGGAAAGAATGGGCCTTTTTATGGGATCCCTCCCCAAATCAGCTTGGGGCCGTATGAGCAGAGCTGGGCAGAGCAGGCGGCCAGGATGGGGTCTGCAGGGGTCACGGTGCTGGGGGCTGTGCTGGGGCAGAACCACCGAGTGCTATTGGGGTGCATCAACTGGGCAGGCATTGCTGACTGCTGCCCTACAGCTTCGTGCACCTCCACAGAAATCAAACGGTCGCTGCAGGACGGGCGATGCTGTGGCTCAGACTGAAACTCCCACCCTCCTTGGTGGCACGTTCACTCTTAACCCTACTGACAGCAAACCCAATGATGGACAGTGAACCCAGTGCCTGACACACAGCCGCTCTGGCCACTTCTGTGCCATTATTTCTCGGGGGAAACTGAGAGCTTTTCTCTTTCCTGAGGATTTAGCAGTGCTGCGACTGCCTTATATGCACCTGTGTGTGTCTGTGGATGAGCCCAATGAAAACAGGAGGAAGTCTGAGGGTGGAGAGCTTATAACAACAGAGCTGGGAAGGGAAGCCCTGGGGATGGCCGAGGTGGCGGCCACCAGGTGTTGACCTGCTGGTGGCATTGCAGTAGGACAACATGAGCCCTGTGAGAGCTGTGGGTGCTCCCACCCTGTGTTCTTCTCTTCCCCGTGCCCACCCTGCTGCAGCGGCTTGGGAGAGGAAAAGCAGGGCTGGAAACCTAGGAGTGAAAAAGTGAGAAGAGCATTTGGAGGGGGGCACAGCTGCCTCGGGCAGCTGCAGGCTGCCTGCCCACCCCGGCGCTGCCTCTGCAGCCTGTTTGCCTTTCACACGGCCGCAGAGAGCGCCTGGTGCTGCCGGAGCCGTGAGAAAAACCGGCGGGAGGACGGGGGCCTCCGGGCAGGAAATCGGGAGCATGAGAGCAGCTGGGAGACGCTGCGAGGAGGGGGGGCTGGTGCTGGGGAACGGCAGCAGCTGCAGCTTGGGGGAGCGGGGGCTGCAGCCCCCCCTGGTCTGTGCATTCCTGGAGGAAACGGCATTTTTTGGGGTAGCGAAAGCCTGGGAGAAATTCCAGGGCTGCCTTTGGAGTGCGGTGCGGTGGCTGAGCTGCTGAGACTCAGAGCTCCTGCTTGGGGTTTCTCTAGGGTTTCTGCTGCTTTGGGGTCCAGAACGGCATCGTGATGACCTGCAAATGTGCCAGGCTCTGGGCTGGAGAACGTCATGGTGAGGTTCCAGCCCCAGACTAGAGCCTAGGCTCTGCTTGTCTTTGGACACCCGGGCTGTGCCCCAAGGGAGCTACTGCGCCTCAGTTTCCCCTCTGCATCCATAGGGCAGAGCTGCCTCCTTCAAGCTCCGGGCTGGCCGTGCTGTGCAGGGCTTGCTGGTAACGGCAGCGCCCTACCCGTGCCCTGCGGGAAGTGGGATTTCCTGTGCTTGAAGGGAAGCTGAGTCACATCTGCCCGGTGACCTGCCTGTGGGTCACCTCCTGTTGGTCACTGTGTCCCTGCTGTGTCCCTGCTGGCGTCACTGCTACTTCTGCCTGGCCACCGCCCGGCTCTGGGCATCCCCAGGGCTGGGCACTGCTCTGGCTCAGCAGAGTAAAATTCCAAAGGAGCCTGATCCTGCAGTAGCAGGGACTACTAGGGTAGAGTTGTAGGGAGTACCCCTCCAAAAGCACACGTGTGCATGGGCAACCTCGGCCCACCTTGCCTCAGGAGCCTGAAACTCAACTGGGAGACTTGGAGATGCTCCAGGGGTGGACAATGTGCCCAAGGGCCATGTTTGTCCCCTCCGTGGTCCCTCTATATGGGTACTGACTGTTCTGGGCAGCCACCCCTGGCCCCCCTTACAATGTCCTGGCAGGGAGGGACTGTCCCTGTCCCCATGGAAGTGCCTGCACAGGAGGAAGGGCTGGGGAACAGCACTGTCCCAGCCCCGCTTCCGCCCACCCACTCCAGGACACAGCCCAGCCATGGGGACGGCCCTGGCACACAACCGCTCCCTGAGCCTGGAGCAGAGCACAAAGACCCCGATGCCAAGCCTCACTCCAGTCACTCTCATGTCTCAGTTTCCCCAGCAAATAGCATGCCCAAGCTCATCAACAGAGCAGCCCTGGATAACGCAAGAAGGCATTTGGTGCTCAGTTTCTGGAAAGCCAAGTCCACACGCTGGCAGCTCCCAGAACTAAGGCACCTGGGTGACTGACAGATGTTCCCATGTCGCTTGGTTCCCACTCATGCCAGCCTAAGGGCTAACTCATTTTTGGGAATGGGGTACCCTCCACGGGTGCTCCGGAGCCCCAAGCCCCCAAACTCTGAACCCCAGGGGCACCCACAGCCCCAAGCTGCTCTGTCCCAGCGCTGGGTCACAGCCAACCGTGGTTTTGGCAGCCGCAGGCGATGCGCTCGCTCTTTCCATCAGCAAATGCCGGGCCCTCGGTGGCTCCTCCAGCATTCGCATCGAGGCTTTGTGCACC
Organism: Pavo muticus; assembly: GCA_016647715.1. Classification (NCBI taxonomy): domain Eukaryota; kingdom Metazoa; phylum Chordata; class Aves; order Galliformes; family Phasianidae; genus Pavo; species Pavo muticus. The sequence goes on from JACDJE010000064.1 coordinate 5,605,135, forward strand.
CCAAGCAAAGCCTCCTCCCATCCCTTCCTCTCCCTCCCCATCCCCTGCGCCATGCCGGGGTGGCAGACCCTTACCTGCCCTGTCCCAGAGTGGGAAACCTCCTGCCCACCGCTGTCATCGGCTCAGCCAGCGCCTCAGCTCCGGGACGGGGAGAGAAGCTCTGCGGGCGCTCCCGTGCCTGGCTCTGAGCCGGGACGTGGGGCGCGGGCGGTGGCGGACCCTCCTCCTTCCCGTCCCAGCCCTCCTCCGGCCCTCCCTTCGCGGCCGGCAGGAATGTGAGGCCGGTTCCCACCGCCGGCACGAATTCCTTTTCCTTGCCCCGATCCTGGCGCCGTGCAAAGCCCCCCAGATGTCAGAGTGTGCCTCACTGGTGCTGAGTTAGAGGGGCTTTGGGGCTGAAATGGGGCTTATGGGGATAAGAACAGGGCTGGTATGACGGGACTTTGTTACTGGGGGAAATCTGGCATCTCTCACCAGTGCCCCTCAGTTCCATGCATGTTTGGGCTGGGATGACTTTGATCCCTGTGCCCAGCTGACGGATGGGGCTAAAATTCATCTTGTTGGTTTTGAGGTCCAAAGCCTCTAAACAAGCCAACCCTCATCTGTGAGGGCTGAGGTCCCCAAAACCTGGGGAAGGGTTTCACTGGCAGATGGGGGGAATGGAGCCAGGGTGGCTGGGTTTTGGGATTGCCTCTGTGCCTTGAGAGAGGAGGAGGACAGAAGGAATGGAAGTGGGAAGTGAAGGATGACGGGGATGGGTCAGTGCAGGTTGCAGCTCTTTGCAGTGAGCCCCAGTGCTGGGCCAGAGCTGCTGGCAGGACAAAGGGACACCCGTGCTGAGCGGGGCCGAGCGGTGTTTCCACCCCATCCGGAAATGGGAGGGAGCAGAAATCCCACAGGAAACCTTGCTCTCATAGAGAGGGGCCACAGTGTGCGAGGGTCACGCTGTCCTGCTGGCCAGGTGCATCCCGTGGGGACCCCACTGTGTCCAAGCCCCTTGTCCTGCCCAGGCAGCACGAAGTGGGCAGAGCAAAGCCAATAGAGCCGTACCTGTCCAGGGAGCTCTAACTGGGGTGTTCTTGCCCCTTTTCCCAGAAATCCCCATCTGTGGTCTCTGCTCCTGGTGCTGCATTGGGGCTGGGGGCCAGGCTGAGGCTCGGTGCCTCCATCCCAGGGCAGGGGCTGTTCCCTGGGGTCTCTTAGTCCATCCTGGCCTTTTCTGCCCCTGGGGAGCCTGAAGGCAGAGCCTCCTCCTTCTCCTGCTCTGCTTTTCCAGAGGCTGAGGATGGATCTTTTCCAAGGTTTAGTGTGCCAGGCGTCTTCATGGTCTTGGGGACAGGCACTGGAGCTGTGCTGGGTATCTTGTCCCTGGAGCTCCCTTTCTCTCGGCAGCTCTGGGTACCCCTGGCTTTGCCCAGGCTCTTCCCCGCCTTGCCCAAGCTGAGCCTGGGCATGGTGCCCATGTGGCTGTACATGTCCGATGAGCGGGCGTAGAGGCCGGGACTCTTGGGCATGGTGTTGAGATCATCCTGGGTGCTGCCAAAGGGCTCTTCCAGGAAGCCCTGGGGAGGGGGCAGACCCATGCCCAGGCTCTCAGGAGAGCTGGGGACCACCGACACGCGTCGTAGAGTGAAGGAGCGGGGAATGTTGCTCAGGCTTTCAAAGCCTTTGAACTTGAAAAACTCTGACAAGGAGAAAGGAGAGAGGAAGGGGATCAGAGCTGGGCACAAGCACCACACCACTGTACAGCCTGGTGCCAGCCCAGCTGCACCGCGCATTGCTGGTCCCACCCAGTGTGATGTCCCCATGGGCTGGGGCATAGGCAGGGCTGCTCAGGGGGTCTGTGCCAGATCCAGGACAAACATCCTGTGCTGCCCTGGGTAAGACAGTGGTTGTGTTTCCCTACTGCAGCTGTAAGGGTGGAGGAGAAGACACTCGGCCTCAGTGAGCAGGGGATGGATAAGGCCAGAAATTACTCCAAATCTCTTCCTCCTGCTCTTGCTCCCTGCTCTCCTGGAGATAATCCAGGCAGGGCCATCTCCAGGATGAGAGCTGGGACACGCTGCATTTCCCCATGGTGCTGAGGTGCTGTGGTTCTGCCTTGTGTACATGTTGTCAGGCACAGAGCAGGAACTGGCCATTGGCTGGGCCCCACAGTGTTCGTGCAGCAGCACTGGCTGTGGGCAGCCTCCTGCCTCCCCACTTCCTCGGCTCAGCCCCTCGCAACCTCCTTGCAGCTCCCTGTAGCCACCTGCAAGTGCTGAGCTCGCAGGGTTCACTGCAGGAGTATTTATAACCCTGACGGGAAGCTCTATGTTTCACACCTCAGCGCTGTGTGTTGCTGTGGTGCATCCCCAGTGGCAGCACACGGGGCAAACTGGGCTGCAGCCACTGCGCTGCAAGCAGCACTGCACAGCTGCAGGCCTGGTGCTCTGGGTGCCTTGGGGGTTTTGCAATGCTTACACAGCAGGGCTCTGTGCAAAGCCTCTTCCCCTCCAGGTTTGCCGGGGCAGGAAGCTGAATGCTGCAGCAGTACCGTGCTAGGAGCCTGGGTGCTCGGGGCCCACGTCCTGCACAGTCTGCAGGGTGCCCCTGCTGCCAAATGGGGCAAAGGGGCTGCAGAAACCCAGAAGCACTCCTGCATAGCCAAAACCTCATGACCTGGACTCTGTTAATGACAAAACTGCTTTAGGTTAAACATCCCCTCAGTGTCCGAGCATCCTCTGTATCTGGGGCTGCTGCAGGATGGGAAAGCTGGGGGCCTTCCCCATTTTCCCCGCATTCCACCGCAATGGAAAATCCCAGCTTGGCCGGGGCCGTGGGAGATGGGTTTTGCTCAGCTCCTCGCACAGCTCCCGGGGGAGTGCAGGGGTCGGCCTCCCGCCGGCGCCGGCATCAGCACATGGAGGCAGAGGAATGCGGGGAGCAGCAGTGAAGGCAAGGTCCTGCTCAGCGCAGGGCTGGCGGCATGCAGCCTGCTTGGAGCCGCCTCCGAGGGCTTTGGGGAAAACCCAAGGTCTGTGAGAAAGAGCGCAGCTCCCCCCTGGTGGGTACCAGAACTTCCTCTGTGCTCAGCTCCCACTGCTTCGGTCCTGAGTGCGGCTCCATCACTGTGGATTTACCCCCCAGCATCCACCCCATCCCTCTGCTGCAGGAGCACACAGAGGGCTCCTGGACACCCCCAGCCCCAGCTTGCAGCCCCAGCCATGCAGTGGGGTAAATGCTCCCTGAAAGCTGTAATTTGGCAGATGAGAGCAGTGGTTCACCCCTGTCACATGCTGGCACCTAGTGCAAGCAGACTGCTCCCAGTCCAATCCCAGCACCAGAGACATCAGCACCAGGGCTTGCTCCAGCTGTGGGGATAGAAGCCCCCAGAGTCCTCAGCAAGTTTCCTAACAAAACTGAAGACTTCTTGCTTATGAGAGGTGACCATGCTCACGCTCGCACATCCCCTTCCCACCCAGGCAGCCCAGGTGAGCACCCAGCACCCGCCCGCTCCATCCCGATATGACTTACTGAATTTCTTGAAGCCCCCTCGTTTCTGGCCCTCAGCCATGGCCGTGCTGGGTGGAGGCTGCAGGGACCGGGAGGGACAAGTTTATAAACTTGAAGCCTGTCCCTGCCTGCTCCTCCCTTCCTGCCCCCCCTCCGCCTCTCACTTTGCTCTCTCAATCACTCGGCGCTTCCTCCTCGCTGCTGCCATCTGCTCGCGTGGCAGCTGCTGTCCCCGCTATCCCCTGTGGTCCTGTCCCTTGTTGTCCCTGCAGTCCCCTCCCGGCTGCTCAGGAGCCCTCAATGGAACTGTGCTTTAGGGCTGCCCCAGAATCGCTGGGTGCCGGTTGTGGAGTGGGATGGCAGCTCCAAGGATGGAGGTCTCTCCTGCACACATGGGTCTCAGCCCCATGGTGGAGCCCCAAGACCCCACTGCACTGCGTGCTGGGGGAGCTGCTTTGCCTGTGGGAGCATTTCTATGGGGGATGTGGTGGCCCAGACCTGGTGGGCAGTCACAGGGCCTTGTCCCCAGGAGCCACCTCTGTGTCCCTGCATGGCCATGGCACTTCCTATGTGTTCCCTGTTTTTGGAAGCCAACAGCCCCAGATGAGCCATTCTGCAGGCAAACAGAGCGGGCAGGGGGATGTGGCTGTCTCCATTTGTTGTGGTGTGTGTTGCACTGGGGCAGAGGCTGGGGGTACCCTCCTGTCCATTACTGAGCCCCCAGATGCCTGCCAGCACAGCAGCGGTGACAATCTGCTCCGGGGGCTGTGCTCTGAGTCACGGCGAGGGGACGCGGGCACACGGCCGGAGACAGCCACAAGGCCGCGGGGTACTGCTGGCAGTGGCCCTAGGCGCGAAAGGTTTATCCGGGTGACAACATGGCGGCCGACGGCGGCCTACAAATCCCAGCAGGCAGCACGCCGGCGCGCCGGAAGTAGCGTCACGGGAGGGCGGAAGTGAGGGCGGTGGCCGGCATGGCCAAGCAGTACGACATGGTGGAGTGCCCCTTCTGCGATGAGGTCTCCAAGTACGAGAAGCTCGCCAAAATCGGGCAGGGCACCTTCGGGTGAGCGCTCCGGCCCTCGGGCCTCCTTCCGGTGGGGCCTGGCTCCTCTCGGGCCTATTCCCTGCGTCCCCTCGGCGTCCTGGGACCCAGGCCGCGGCCTTAGCCGGGGCCTTTGTGCTGGGGGCGGCCAGGGTGGGGGCTGCGGCCTCGCCCGCCTCCTCACGAGGCCGCGGAGCCGTCCGCGCGGTTCCTTCCCTGCTCACGGATCTCTTCCCGTTCTTACAGGGAAGTGTTCAAAGCCAAGCATCGGCAGACGGGCAAAAAGGTAGCGCTGAAGAAGGTGTTGATGGAAAATGAGAAGGAGGGGGTAAGTGTGGGCGTGTGGCCGTGCTGTGCTTGGGAAGGGCAGAGTTGCAGGGTTCGGGGAGGAGTGGTGGGCTTTGGAATGGCGGATTGGAGGGTGCTCCGTGGAACGTCAGAGTGTGTTCTTTAACAGTATTTACCGCTGTAACGTGCCAGGTCTTGAGTAACAGTACGCAGCACGGGGGGTGGGGCGGTTGTGCTGTGGGTCAGCTGGGGCCGTGCTGTGCCCTCAGACAGGGGAGGGGAGGGCTGGTGTTTGCGTCGCCCAAACGCCCCCACCTTGTGGCAGAGTCCCTCTCCTAAAGGTGGCCTGATGGCCAATGAGTTTTGTCGGTGTCCGTATAACATTTTGAAGTTTCAATTGCTCTTAAATAAGTTGTTGCAGTGCTACTCAAGCAGGTCTCCTGTGCTGCAGCAGTCCAATCTCTTCTATTCTCTAGGCAGATGTGAGCTGCACTCCTAACCCGTGTCTTCTGCTCTCCTTTCCAGTTCCCCATCACAGCTCTGCGAGAGATTAAAATCCTCCAGCTGCTCAAGCATGAGAATGTGGTGAACCTCATAGAAATCTGTAGGACCAAAGGTAGCTGGCGGGGTCTCCTTTGTGCTGGCTGCTTGCTGAAGGGGTGTCTGTTTTCAGCCTTTGTTCATGGCTGATCGGGCTGCCGTGTTGCAGTGGGGATGGATACTCCAGCTGAGCACATGCTCAAGCCTTTAATCTGGGGTGACCACACACTCATCTGTGGAAACTCATTCTGAATGAATGCTACTGTGCTGCAGCTTGGCTGGAAAAAGCTGTTGTCAGTGCTGCTGGAGCGTGCCTGTGCTATCTCAGTGATTGCTGTCTGTGTGCTGTCTGAACAGCTTTAAATAAACCTGCAGCAGGAGAGAATTTGAAGCAGAGGATTTTCTGCCTGGTGGTGGTTTTGCAGCTGTGTGGTGCTGATGCCATTGGGAGCAGGAGCCGTGCCTCTGCATGTGCTTACGCAGCTCGTGGAGCTTTGTGCTGGTGACAGCTCCAGCTGGAGGCATGCTCAGCCTCTCGTTCTGTGCATGACAGAACCCCCCAGGCTTTGAGGGCTGGATTAGAAGTGCAGCGACTTCACAGTGAGCAATTCAGTTGCTCTGTGCTGAGCTGCTGTTCCATCTCGTCGCTGCAGGCAGTCCCTGGGGAGGCAGCACTGCTGTGTGACTGGTGTGCTTAAAGCACCTGGCCTGGCTCAGTTTCCAGGGAAATCATTTTAAAGCATTTCCTCATTTGTATATATCCTTCTCTTGTATGGATTTGTACTGCAAAAGCGGTTTTGGAAGTGACAGGTGATATTAAAGCCTGCCATGCTGTAGTCAGTCTTTTTGGTTAAACAAAATTGACAGTGGCACCTTTCTGCTGCTGATGTCTTTTACACTGAACTGGTAGAAACCTCAGGCCTGTGTCTGGTGTTGCTCCATAGAATGTAGGTGAGTGCCAGTTTTTGGAACCAGTAGGTATGAGGAGAAACACCACCACCAAGTTAATTTTTAATTCTTGGTGTGATTAAACCAGCTGTGATGACTGCATGTTTCTGGCACGCCTGAGGTAAATATTTCTGTAGATGTGTCACATTGTTTGGGCTTCGTTTGAATTCCAGTTCCCATCCAAATCCACTCTGACCTCAGGTTCAAGTGAAAAACAGAAACGTTTCATTGACTGTTCTCAGACTTTAAGCTTTCCTCTTTCTATGTTGGGGAGGTGATGTAAGGGCTGCGCCACTGTAAGGGACTGAGTGTGCAATGTGGGAAGCATCCTCCAGGCGTGCAGGGAAGAACTGCTGCATTTACAGTGCAGGCTGAGCTTAGCCCTCGTTTTCCGGTCCCTGTTGCTGATCAGCAGGTTTTGCTGTGCACAGCTGATCAAAATCAGCCTTTCATTTTGGTGTTTTGCACGTGTGCTCTAGGAACAAGATTGAAATTGCTTCATTTGAGGTTTCCTGTTGTAGGCCATAAATTGCGATTGAAATTGGGGTTTTAAATCATATTGATCTGCATCGGTCTGTTTTCATAGGTACCGGTTTGAGGTTGCAGTGAACTTCACTTTCTAATGTTATTTTAGAGAGATTTGCTGTATTCCTGTGGGTCTCTTTGCCTGTGCCTCCTCTGATGCTGCTGCAGGGATTGTGCTTGGCTGGCAGCTGTGTGTGTGCACCCATGGGCTGCAGTTTGTAGGCATGAAACCCCACAGCCGTTCTGCACGCAGCAAAACACACAAATGAAGCTTTCAAAGACTTTTTTGCTCTTTCCTTGCCTTTCTCGTGATATTCACTGCCACTCTGATCCTCGTCCCCTGTTCTTCTGTTGCTTGTTTTGCTGTTTTAATACCTCTTTTTGAAGGATCTTGAGGTGTCTGTGGTCCCTGTTCTGATGCTCCTCTGCCGTGAGGTCTCACCTAGTGAGTGAGGATGGATGGAGGTTGGGAGGAGCTCTGATGGGACTGGAAATCCCTTGCTGACTGTCCCTGCTTGCTTCTCCTGTAGCCTCTCCATACAACCGCTGCAAGGGAAGTATCTACCTGGTGTTTGACTTCTGTGAGCACGACCTGGCTGGCCTTCTCAGCAACACCCACGTCAAGTTCACGCTCTCAGAGATCAAGAAAGTTATGCAGATGCTATTGAATGGACTTTATTACATCCACAGGAACAAGGTAATGGGCCAGATCTGTGCTGTGGTCTGAGGTGTCGTCGTACAGATTGGAGGGAAGTTCTGCTTTGTCCTTCATCTCCCAAGTCTGAGCGCCCTGCTGGCACCTGGCTGCCCGAGGAGCTGATCCCTTAATTGGGTGGCTTAACTTTTCCATGTCTGTCCTCATACAGATCTTGCATCGAGACATGAAAGCTGCGAACGTTCTGATCACGCGGGACGGAGTCCTGAAGCTCGCAGACTTTGGGCTGGCCCGAGCTTTCAGCCTGGCTAAGAACAGCCAGCCGAACCGCTACACCAACCGGGTCGTCACTCTGTGGTATCGGCCGCCGGAGCTGCTGCTAGGTAGGAGTGATGGGTGCTGCTGGCTGCTCCTCCCCTCACATCCCAGGTGACTTACGGAGCACCTCTGTTTAGGGGAGCGGGACTACGGGCCCCCCATTGACCTCTGGGGTGGAGGCTGCATCATGGCAGAGATGTGGACCCGCAGCCCCATCATGCAGGGGAACACGGAGCAGCACCAGCTCACCCTCATTAGCCAGCTCTGCGGATCCATCACACCAGAGGTGAGGGTGAGAGCGTGGGCAGGCTGCGGGATCTGCAGCGCAGCAGTGAGGGCAGGGACTGGCACGAGGCACTTCTGGTCCTCTTCCCTCTCCTGTGTGTGGGCTGTTGTGTGTTCCCAGCATGGAGTGTGCCTGCTGCTGGCAGGGAGGCTGAGGAGGCTGCTGGGAGCTGAGTGTCCAGCTGAACACTGAGCATCCATACTGCTGTGTGTAAACTCCAGCTCTCCCATGACTCGTGCCACCTCCTTACACATAAGAGGGTGAATTTGGCCTTTTCTGGGATGACTGAGCAGTGTCCTTGTTTTTGAGCACTGAGGGGATGCTGGTTGTTCAGAGAGTGAAAGAACAGACCATTATGCGTAGGAATCTGCTCTGTGTTCATCTGAGACACAACCCCCACACACCCTCTCTCTTTCTGGTTAAATAAGCTTTTTTTTGTTTGTTTGTTTCAAGTGCTTTGCCCTCTTCACCTTGGAAAGCCTCTTTAGTTCTGGCTTGTGATTTGTGGTTTCAGCTCAGCTCTGGTGTGAGCTCTCAGCTCTTTCTCAGCTCCTTATTTCAGGGAAGTCTGCCCTGCCCTCTGGTGGGGGATTGAGCCGTGGGAGATCTTAGCCAGGGCTGTAATTACGCAGGGTGAGATGGGCAGGTGGTTTTGCACGCAGTGTGGAGGCTGATGCCTCTGTTACACCAAAGGTGCTTCCTTTTGTGCCCAAGCACTTGCTGCTCATATCTCTCCCAGACTGAGGTTGATATTAGTGCAGGTGATTGCAGCAGGCTATAGTTTCTAAGAATAAAAGGTGCCGCATACATCCAGCTTGTTGCTTAGCAAAGAGTTTTGCCCTTGGCCTTTCTGGATGTTGGAGTTGGCCTGAGCTGTGTTCTCCAGTAGGTTTTTGTGTGTGTATGTGGGAGAATCAGAAATCGTGGAGTATCTTCAGGAGTGCCATGCCATGTGCCGTTCCCACAGCAGGATGGATTCTGTCCTGACTTGTCAGCATGTCTTTAGGCCTTAGTGCACTCTTTATTGCCTTCTTTGTGCTGTGGGAACGAGGTTTGCTGACTGGGAGGTTATAAAATGGCATTGTTCTCTCCGCAAACCTCACGCTGGTTTGCCTGAGGGTGTCAGGCAGCGCACAAGCCATTGCTGATGCTATCTTCTCCCAACCTCTCCTTCCTGACCTTTCCAGGTCTGGCCGAACGTGGATAAGTATGAGCTGTACCAGAAGCTGGAGCTCCCCAAGGGCCAGAAGCGCAAGGTGAAGGATCGCCTGAAGGCCTACGTCAAGGACCCCTATGCGCTCGACCTCATCGACAAGCTGCTGGTGCTGGACCCGGCCCAGCGCATCGACAGCGATGACGCGCTGAACCACGACTTCTTCTGGTCAGACCCCATGCCCTCGGACCTAAAAAACATGCTGTCCACCCACAACCAGTCCATGTTCGAGTACCTGGCCCCGCCACGCAGGCGGGGTGGGCACATGCCCCAGCAGCCAGCAAACCAGGGCAGGAACCCTGCGGCTACCAACCAGACTGAGTTTGACAGGGTGTTCTGAGCGGGGTCCTGCCTGGGCTGCTCTGTGGGACATGCTGAGCAGGGACATTGCAGTGGGGATCTCTCTCTCTGGTCAGGGACTTCCTTCAAGGCCAAGTGCCTGGTGGTGGCTTTACCTGAGCTCTGCCCTCCCCTCTCCTTGTGCACCAGCTCTGCCACCAAGGAGCTGCAGCAGGCGAGCTGTGTGGTTGTGTGTGTGTGAGTGGGGATGCCTGTGAGCCCGCAGCTGTTTCCCTGCGGCTTTGGCACAGCCCGTGTCCCCACGGAGCAGTCCGTATTGATTATGTTAATCTTGTGAATCGATTGCTATGGATCTGATGATGGAGAAGCTGGCTCTGTCAGTGCTGGGGCTTGCTGCGGGGAGCCCTGCTGGGAGCTGTCTGCAGCTCTCATTTGGTGTTAGCTCCTGTGCTGCATGTCCTCTGAGCGCCCAGGTGTTGGTGTAGGACGCTGCAGATGCTTCTGAGTAATGTGGGGAAAGCAGAGTGGCTCCAGGCTTAATGACCAACTCTTGCTCCAGCCTCAAAGGGGACTTACTGGGCAGGCCACGCTGATGGAACTGGTTGCTCCATACAGCCAGGATTTACAGTGGGAATTAATCTGTCGCAGCACTCAATGCTTGTGCTTGCTTGGCTCCGGACTGCAATTAAGTTCTTTGTGGGACACGCCCAGACAGCCGTGTGCTTTATCCCTGTAGTGCTAATGATGGAGCTGGGGCTGCTGTACTCAGGCTGTGCTCCGGGCTTTGCTTAGAAGCAGCCCCCTGTTCTGCTGCTTGCAGTGCTTCACAGCATGGTTGTGCTGGAGCTGCAAGGGCCGCTCTGCTTACAAACACTCCTGTGTGCACTTCTCTGTCCCGGAGCCATTTGTGTACAGTCTGGAGCAGGACTGCTGCCTTCCCCAGGGACAAGGCGCACACCGGGCACTGCCAGAGCGCTGCCACTGACTGACACAGAGCGAGAGCTCCTTCCCACCTTGTCTTCCATGACCGACCTCCAGCTGGAGCTGGCTGCCTTCTCCCGAGCCACGCGGATCCCCAGACATTCCAATGAGCAACGTGTACAAAATGCAGGGGTTATAACCTTTGGCATTTGATAAGTTGTCCGTTAACCAGGCTCATGGCAAAGCCCTGGAGGTAGCAGAGCAGCTCCGGGCGCACAGCGGTGGGCACTGGAGTGGTGCGAGAGCAGTGGGTGAGGATGAGAAAGGACACCTATAAGGTAAATCTGCCATGGTGGAGGGCTCTGAAGTAGTGTCTGGTTACGGAGGGGACTCGATGTGTCTTTTTTGGGTTTTTTTTTGGAAAAATGAAGTTGGTTGCAAGCAATAAGCCGGATTGCTCCGTCAGTTGTGAATAAACACGGTCCTGTTCCAAAGGGCTGCTTCCTTTCCCCTGCGCGTGGATGTGCCGCTGCAGCAGGGAGGGATGGGGCAGACGGGGACGCGTGGCGTGGCTCGGCTCTGCTCTGCCCTTGCGGTGGCCAGCAGCGGGGCGGCGGGATGGGGCTGCGGGGCGGCTCCGTGCGGGGATGGGCAAGGAGCCAATGGATGCCATCACCCCGGTTACAAAGAGCTGTGCAGCACCGCTGCGTTGGCAGACCCTCTCCCATACAAAGCTTACCTCTACAGCTCTCAGCAGTACTAATTACTATAGCACACAAACTGAAATGAAGCAAAAGCCAGCAACTGTGAAAAACTGATTAAAAACATTTCCAGGCTGGATGTGGCTCTGGGCAGCCTGGTCTGCTGGTTGGTGACCCTGCACATAGCAGGGGGGTTGAAACCAGATGATCATTGTGGTCCTTTTCAACCCAGGCCAGTCTATGAATCTATGATTTGATTCTATGATTTCCCCCTGCGTGATTCTTGATACCAATGAGATCTGCTGGCTGAAAACACCTGGAGGACATGGAAGTTCCACATTCACTCAAGTGAAAATGTGTAGAAAGACAGTAAAGAGGTCAGGNGGGACGGGGCACGGAGCCGGGCCGGAAGGGAGCGGGCGTGCGGGGTCGGGGGCCGCTCCGAGCCGGCGCTCTGCGGCAGGGGAGCGGGGACAGCGGCGTGCGTGCGGCGGGGCGTCCGGCGGCGCTCCGGTAACGGTGAGCGCGGTGCGGGGGAAGAACCGAGGTGCGGGGCCGCCCCGTGCGGATGCAGCACGTGGGTGCCCCCGGGGGCCGCCCCGGCGATAAGAGGTCGGTGCCCTCCGCGCTCGCACCGCGGCGGGCGCGGGGCCGAGACCGCCGTGATGGGCGCCGCAGCCGCCGCTTCTTTCCAGGACGCCATCCGCACGCTGAACACGCTGCAGACCAACGCCAGTTACCTGGAGCAGGTGAAGCGGGAACGCGGGGACCCCCGGGCGCAGCTGGAGGCCATGCGGGGCTTTTTGGAGAGGAGCGGGCTGCAGGTGAGCCCACGGGTCCCCCTGTGGCACCAGTGTCCCCACACGTGTCCGGCTCCCCACGTGATGCACAGCCCCGGGGTCTCACGGGGCGCTCACCCCGCAGGTCGAGGACCTGGATCGGCTGAACATCATCCACGTCACGGGGACGAAGGGCAAGGTGAGCAGGAGTGCGTGCTGGGGGTCGTGGAGGGGGCACACTGCCGTTTTGTCCCCCCCCCCCATTGCTGTGCTGATGTCGGTGTGTCCCCAGGGCTCAGCCTGTGCCTTCACCGAGCGCATCCTGCGCGGCTATGGGCTGCGGACCGGCTTCTACAGGTGGGCAGTGGGCACTGGGGGGGGCCTGGGGGTGAGCTGGGGCCATGTGGCTGAGCATTCCCCCCGTCCTGCCCCTGCAGCTCCCCCCACTTGGTGCAGGTGCGTGAGCGGATCCGTATCAATGGGCAGCCGCTGAGCAAGGAGCTGTTCAGCAAGTACTTCTGGCTGGTGTACCGCCGGCTGCGGGACACCAAGGTAGGACATGGCGGGGTCCCGGGGCTCGCTGTGGTGTGGGGAGCCCTAGTGGCCGCCCCTTGATGCCCCCATCCTGCAGGACGAGGCACAGGCCAACATGCCGGCTTACTTCCGCTTCCTCACCATCATGGCCTTCCACGTCTTCCTGCAGGAGAAGGTGGGTGGTGGGGCGCTGGGAAGGGCTGCCTGGGGGTGGTGGGGTCAGCGTCCCCATGGAGGTGTGGTGCCGAGAGACGTGGTCTGTGGGGATGGGCTGGGGTCAGACGTGGGAACAGGAGAGCTGTTTTCCATCTGTAACTGTTCTGTGCACACAGGTGGACCTGGCGGTGGTGGAGGTGGGCATCGGTGGTGCCTTCGACTGCACCAACATCATCAGGTAGGAGCGGGTTGGGCTCTGCACCCTCTGTGCCATCCCTGTGTCACCGCCGCGCTCACGCTGTGTCCCCAGGACGCCGGTGGTGTGCGGCGTCTCCTCGTTGGGCATCGACCACACCAGCATCCTGGGGGACACGGTGGAGAAGATCGCTTGGCAGAAGGGTGGCATTTTTAAGGTAGGAAGAAGGCCTCACATCCCATCCCAGCCCTGTGTTTGGATCCTAACCGCCCATCTCCTGCAGCCCGGCGTGCCGGCGTTCACTGTGCCGCAGCCTGAGCAACCGCTGGAAGTGCTCCGGGACCGAGCGCGGGAGTGCGGGGTGAGCTCAGGGGACAGCGTGGGGCTGAGCCTTGGGGTAGGGGGCCCCCATGGGCTCAGCCTCCTGTCCCACAGTGCCCACTGTACCTCTGCCCCGAGCTGGATGCCTTTGAGGCGGGGACGCGGGTGCTGGAGCTGGGGCTGGCGGGCAGCCACCAGCGCTCCAATGCTGCTCTGGCTCTGCAGCTCTCACGGACGTGGCTGCAGCGGCGCGGTTACGAGGGTAAGGCCCCACGTGGGGCTGGGGGGGCACGACCTGAGCGGTGCCATCGTGGCTCACAGTGTGCCACCCCCAGCAGGTACCGATGTGCTGCAGGACGTGCTGCCCGGAGCGGAGCTGTCGGCACAGCGCTCGGTGCCACTGGCACCCACGTTTTGCCCCAGTGATGCCATGATCCAAGGTGCAGTACGGCAGTGGGGGGCTGTGCTTGACTGTGATCCCCCTGCGGTGACATCCTGGTGCCGGGGGTGGCGGGATCCAGCCATGCTTTGTGCCTTCCTCCCCCAGGGCTGCGGGACACAGAGTGGCCGGGCCGTACCCAGGTGCTGCCGCACGGCCCCGTGACGTGGTACATCGATGGGGCTCACACCACCAGCAGCATCCAAGCCTGCGTCCGCTGGTTTCACCAGGCGGCCCTCAATGAGGACAAACCCCAGGAGTAAGGAGGGGACATGGGGAGGGGGACAAGGATATGTGGCATAGGGCAGCACCCACCCACCCCTTGTCCCTATAGTGGCTCTGAGGTGCGGGTGCTGCTCTTCAATGCTACGGGGGACCGGGACACAGCTGCGCTACTGAAGCTGCTACTGGTGAGGTTTTGGGGTGCTTGTGGGGGAGGTGCTGTCCTTGGACCCCACTTTGCTGCGGGTGCTGGGAGCCACGGGTGGAGCTGCTGTCCATCTGTCCATCCGTCTGTCTGTCTGTCCTGCTGTCCTGTTGTCTCCCAGCTCAATGCCCCCCTCCTTTCCAAGGGGCTCACAGCCCCAGCTGCAGTCCTAACACCCCCCCACCAAGCCCTGCTGGGCTGGAACAGGTCCTGGTGGCATCGTGGTAGCAGTGGGGGGGCTGTCCTGGGAGTACCCACCTCCCCTGCCCTGCTGATCCCTCCTCTCCCCACAGCCCTGCCACTTTGACTACGCCGTCTTCTGCCCTAACTTCACAGAGGTGTCAGTGGCCGCTAATGCAGGTGAGTACCGGGCTCTGGGGGTGGCCCCTCCACCCCAACCCCATCCCTGAACCCACCCCGTTCCTCCCTCAGACCAACAAAACTTCAACGTGACGCTGGAGAACGCCCTCACACGCTGTGTGGAGAACCAGAAGACGTGGACGCGGCTGATGGAGGAGAAGGGGGGCCCCTGGCTGCCGGCGCCCCTGGAGGTGGGGGGGCTGCTGCAACCGGACCCCCTGCGGGGAGCCCTGCTCCTGGTGCCCCCGGCCGAGCGGCCGCTCAACTCCACCTCCCTCGTCTTCCCCTGCATCTCCCATGCGCTGCAGTGGATCACGCAAGGCCGGGACCCCCACCTGCCCCTGCCTGCCTCCAAGGTGGGGGCTCACCCGCACCCTGTGGCCACCAGCGGGGCAGTGCTGCTGCAGGAGGCAGCCGCCATCCGCGTCCTTGTCACTGGCAGCCTGCACCTGGTTGGGGGGGTCCTCAAGCTGCTGGACCCCACGCTGTCCCAGTAGTGGGGATGGGGGCTCTGCACCTCCTTGGACTTGAATTTTTGGATGATGCTTGGAGGCGGATAGGACCCCACCCCAAGCTGGGCTGTCCCTGCCCCTTCTCACCCCAGTGCCTTTTGTCTGTGCCAGCCCAGGGAGTCCCCATGAAGTGGAGGGGACACTCCTGATGAGATGGACTCAGATGCCCCCGAGCTCTGGCTGGGAGGGCCTGTGAGTTCCCTGTCCCCCCAACGGCAGGTTTTGGGGGGTCTGTAGGTGCTCTGTGCCCCAGGTATGAGTGATGCTTCAAGGCTCTGTGCCACTAATTTAATGTAGTGTAGGTTTTTATTATTATTAAGTTTGTAACTTTGACCTGGAGCTGGGCTGGGGGGGCCCGGATTGCTGTCAGTGCACTGCCCCGGGCTGAGGGGGCAGCAGCGCGGTGCTGCCTGGTCCCCAGCCCCCACCCCAATAAACCATTTGCTGCTCCCAGTGCTGCCCCCTGCCTCCATGGGACAATGCCGGGGGGGGTCACCCCATCGGGGCTGCACCCACTGCCCCCCGGCTGCTGCTTAGCGTGCATTTGCACCACGTTGTTGGGGAAGGGTAATACAGGGGCTGTGGGTGCCGGCGTGCAAACACTGCCTAAGTGCCAGGACGCATCCTGGGGGCACTCAAGTTTTGCCTCCAACACACCCATATGGTGGGAACCCCCTGGAGGGGTGTTGCATGGTGCCCCCCCTCCCCCACCCTGGGCTGCCTTGCAGGGGCCAAAGCATTCACTGAATGAGTAAGAGCGGCCCCCGGGACAGCGTGGGGCCATGGCCCCCTCTGGGCTCAGCCTGAGGTTTGGGGCAGAAAAAGGCTTTTATGGAGGCTGAGCCGGTGGTGGCAATGGGGTGATGGCCGAGGGGGGGGCCGAGGGGGTCAGGCCATGCTGCTGGTGGAGCAGGGGGTGCTCTGGGTGCTGCCGATGCTGTGGTTGGTGCTGCTGCTCTCTGAGGCTGGCGCCGTGGTGGAAACCGGCTGCAGTTTGGAGATGGGACCTGCATTACGCCGCCGGTCCAGGGAGGGGGTAGGAAGGGGGGGGAAAGAAAAATAATGTAGGGCCAAAAAACAAAACTCGGCGCCGGCGGGGCCGGCAGGGGATGGCTCATCCTGGACGTGACCTTTCCAGCCCTGATAAGGGACCCGTCCCTGGCGCAGGGCTCATGCTCCCCAGCCAACACGGCACTGCACCCCCTCCCCGCTCCCGATAAGATGAGGGATGGTGATGGGCTTTGTGGGGACCTTGGGGACTGCAGCTGGCTCGCACTCATGAGATGCCTCGGCCAAAAGGGATGTCTGGGTGATAGCAACATGACAGCCCCCCTCCCAGGGACATGCGGGAGGGTTGGGAGTGGGGAGGAGGATGGCTTTCCCAGCAATGGGACGTGTGTGTGGGCCCCCCCAACTTCCCCTAGGAGATACTCACGGGTATGTGAGTAGATATACCAGAGCCCAGCAGTGAGGAGTGCGCCGATGAGGAAGGCTCCAAAGGTGATGCCCAGCACGGCAGACAGCCCCAGCCCTTGGTCTGCAGTGGGATGAGGCCGTCAGTGCGGAGGTACCTTCCCCAGACCCAGCAGTGTCCCCCCACCCTGCCCCGTGTCCCCAGCTCACTGTTAGGTGGCCGCCAGATGTCCTTCACCTTCACCTCCAAAACCTTCTCGAAGATGGTGTTGTTCTGCCAGGCAGAGGGTTGGGGTGAGCATGGGAATATTCCAGCCCCAGTGTCACCATCCCGTGGGGATGCGGTTCAGTGTCCCTGTGCCCAAGGACTCTGGGGACCAAGGATGCTGTTCCCAGCTTGGTGATAAACCCAATGATATGCCTAGGGGGACTGTGGTGCCAGATGGGGGTGATGCTGACCTGCAGCCCAGCCTTGCACTTGAGGGTGGCGGAGAAGGGGACGTGCCTGCCCTCGGGGATGGTGTAGGTGAAGCGGAAGCGCCAGACCTTCCTGGTCCGGTTGCTGGGGGGCTCCTCCAGCATGGCCACGCTGGAGCTCTGCGCCTTGTTGCCCTGCACCAGCAGCAGCGGCTCCATGCCAGGGGCCATCAGATAGCACTCCTTGAGCTGCAGGTCGGCCGGGTAGTCCTCCAAGTGCATGGATGCCTGCATGGAGACAGGGTGACCATGAGGGATGCCGCCACCCCACGGTGCGGTCCCCACCCCGGTGCCTGGGCCCCATGCACGGTACCTGCACAAACACCTCCTTGTTGACCTCCAGCTCCGTCTGTGGTGCCTTGAAGTCGGCGGTTGGGAAGAGGCGCAGGAAGAGCTCCCGTGGGATCGGACACTGGAAGGCCACCTACAAGTAGGGACGGCGTCAGCCACTACTCTGTGTCACCCCTGGTTGGTGACACAGCCACCAACACTTACCCGCACGCTCTGGAGCACCAAGCCCGTGGACAGGCTGAAGATGAGCTGTGAGGAGAGGAGGAAGGCTCAGTCAGCCCGGCCATAGAGGTGTCCCCACAAGCATCTCCACTGCTGGGGTCTCCCCATCAGCACCGCGGCCAGCTGTGCTCACCTCGTTGTTGGCACGGCCGTGGCTTTCCAGCCAGGTGCCGCAGTTGCTGAGCAGGGTGTGCAGCATGAAGTGCGTGGCGTTCTTCTCCGCCTGGCAGCTGATGTCCCGCAGGGTGATGTTCACCACATCCTTGATGGGCACAACAAAAGCAGCAATCATACCCAACTCCCTCTGGCGTGCCCGGCCAGCCCTCCTCTCACCCCTCAGCACCTGGAGCAGGATGCGATCCCCTCCCCAGGCGCTGCCCTCACCTCCAGGTGGGACCTGGCGATGACGATTTCCATGGTGTCATCCGTGCACTTCCAGGGCCTGAGCAGGAGGAGCAGCGTTCTGAACATGAGGTCAGTGCTAGGGGCTGACAAGGTGGTCACCACAGGCAGCTTCCTCGGCACCTCTGCAGGGAGAAGGCATGGGGTCTGAGTGAGGACGCCCCATTTAAACCCCCTGACCCCTTTCATGCGCTGTGGACTGACCATGCTCGTGGATCTTCAGTGTGATGTGGGGGCTGATGGGGATGACGGAATAGGAGGCGATGATGCTGTAGTTCTTCTCAAAGGCTTTGGCGATGAGGCCCTGCTCCGTGTCGGCCAGCAGCTCCCCTTTCTGCGGCCCCATGGGCATGTGCAGGATCTTGAAGGTGCCAGAGGCCTGCAGGAATGGTGCAGAAGGGAGTTAGCGGAGACAGGGATGGGGGCAGCAGTGGGGAAGCACCACGAGGGCCGTACCAGGAAATTGAGGCTGCAGCTGTTCAGCATCAGGATCCAGGTGAGGTTGGCTGGGCCCTGCAGGAGGAGGATCTGGTTGTTCAGCTGCTGTTCGGGGCAGCTCAGGGTCAGGTTCACCTCCGTGATGGGCAAGCTGCAAAGCCACAAGATACCCCCAGTCCAGCATTAGGCCCCTCTTGGGCCCCACAAGAGACCCAGCCTCTTCCCCAGTACCTGGGCTTGTGCAGCAGCTGGACAATGTGGGCAGCCCTGGCATTGTGGGCACTGCTGCTGGTACAGCCCTTCACCTCACGGAAGAGGACCTCAGCCTCGAGGTGTGGCGTGGCATCAAAGTCCTTCTGGAGAATGCAGTTCGGGGGGCTGCTGCTATCTGCAGGGAAGGCAGGCAGTGCTGGTGGCCACCCAAACTGCACCATTGTCATGGTTTTACGTGACAACCATGCTCAGGGTGCCCGCAGCATTGCCCCGTGTGTTTCCAGCATAGTGGAGCAGGAAGAGTGCTGTGGTTATCTCATCCCCCCAGTGCCACCCAGTTGTCCCCCCCTGCCAGCCCCCTGCCCCTCCCTCCCTGTGCCCCGCCGCACTTTCGCCCAGGTGGAGGTGGATCCTCTGTGGGTCCTTCAGCTTGCTGTAGGATGTGATGCCCCCATAGGTACTCTGCACCCAGTCCAGCGTATCTCCCTTGGCAGCCTCTGGCAGCTCCATGCTCTTCACCTTGGGGCTCAGACAGGCGTCCTGCAGGTGAGCAGCACATGAAGCTGAGGCAGAGCGGGACACACAGATGCACCCCTCCCTGCCAGCAGGGAAACACAGGACCCCCACTCCTGGCATGGGAGGTGCTGCTCTGAGCCCACATGGATTGGCATCTCAAGAGCACTGACTCCGCTGCGCTTGGGGTCACACTGCAGGGATTTTAGGTGACTGGCAGCACACGAGGAGCTCGGCCCACTTTATTATTAGCCGCAAACAAAGCAGGAGGTTTATTTTGCTAACAAAGCTCCCGGCTCCGGCTCAGCTCGCTGGAGCCAAACCCCATCGCTGACCTTCCTCCCGGCAGCCAGAGGAAACAGGAGCTTTTTCAAGCGCCATGCGTCATTCGCTGCCCGGCCTGCCCCGTGCTCAGATCCACTGCCAGCAGCCAGCTGTCCCCCAGCTGTGAGCATCATCCCCAGGAGAGGGGACCCAAGCACCCCAGGGGCACCCCCAGCCCCTCCAACCCCTCCCTTGTGTTTATTGCGGCACTCACAGTGTGGATGAGGAGGTTCTGGCACGGGGAGGTGATGCTGGCCGAGCACTGCGGACACTGGAGGATGAGCACTGTTTGCCGAGTGCAGTCGTCAGCTCGTGGTGTGATGGAAACATTCAGCATGGGAACAGGGGTCTGCAGGGAGCAAGAAGAGGGTCAGCACTGCATATGGCTGGGATTGATCCCCCACCCATGTCCCCACTGGGGCAGCAGGGAGGTACATCGGACTGGCCCCAATCATGAGCCGTGTGGGAGGTAGCAGGGATGGGAGATTTGGCCTTGGGGCAGCTGGAGAGATGCAGGGATGCCACTTGGGTGTACACCCACACCAGAGTGTGACAGACCCCTCTGGCTACCCCCTAATGGCTCACACCAGGGAGGAGCATCCCCATGCTGTGGCCCTTCATAGGGGTCAGAGCATCAGGGACTGGGTGCTGTGTACCAGGCAGCAGGGTGTCACCTGGTGGGGACCGGAGCATCCCTGTAGAGCAGCCCAGGACATCCCCGCACCATGGCCTGGAGCATCCCCACATTGGAATTGGTGCATCCTCACCCCACGCAGCAGAGCATCCCCATGCTGGGTACCGGGATGTGCCCCCGTGGCTCTCGCAGCCCCATCCTGACACCGCGGCACCACTGCAGCCCTGATACAGCACAAAGCAAGCGGCAGCAGTGGCACGGCGTGCAGGCGGCCGGCTGTGACCCCACAGAGCTGCGTGGGTGGCCGGGGACCCCGGGTGGCCCCGTGGCGGCAGGAGGAGCCGCGCTGGTTTTCCTGCCGCGTGTTTTGCGGCGCTCCATTGTTTCGCGCCCGCCGAGTGCAGGGAGATGGAGGAGCTGGAGGCTGCGTCTCGCCCTCCACAGCCTTTTTTTAGGTTTTTTCTTTTTGGTGTTGTTGTGTCGTGGGTTTTTTTTTTCTTTTTAATTGCTTTGTGGGATCTGCTTATAGAAAGCAGTTTCCAGTAATTCTTCTAGGAGTGGAGCCGGGTCCCTGCCCGGCTCCCCAGGGCTCGGTGCCGGCGAGCCGAGTGCCACAGCTGTGACATCACTGCGTGTCCCTCGCCGCCTCTGGTGACAAAGCTGGGGCACCCCCGGCCCTGACGCTCACTTGCAGGCGCCCGCGCCAGGGCCAGGCTTCCTGCTCCCCCGCCAGTGCCCCAAAAAGCAGAACTGGGAGAGCTGGGAGGCGGTGAGGACCAGAACCCGGTGCTGCGTTTGCTGGCGCCTCAGCAGCTCAAAGGGAGCCCAGCCTGGCTCCTGCGGCCAATTTTCCCCTAATGCTGCCTCCTCCTGCCCAGCCAAAGCCCCCACCTCAGGGCTGGGCAGTGCACCAGGCAGGGGAGCAGCCCCAGACTCACTGCCCTGCTGTGCCCGGCCTCAAGCACCCACAAAGCAGCCACCATGCTGGGTAGGCTGCCTCAACCCAAGTGACCTCCTCCATCCCTCCCTGCATCCATCCATCCCCATGGACATGCGGGTTCCTGGAACACCCAGTGCAGGGACAGTCCCTCTAGCTCATGCTGTCACCTTCATAAAGAATTTAAACCATCTCTTTAGACAGAGCAAAACCGCAGCTTCGTCTGAGAGGGGAAGTTGGGCCATGCAGGGAAATTGCACTGTGGAAAAGGTTAATCTGGTTTCTCTCGCTGCTTGTTACTCAGAGGAAACAATTTTGACAGCAGTCCCAGCTGCATTCACTGCTCACTGGTCTCGCAGTGCCGGGGCTGCACTTCCCCGGGGGGGGGCTGGAAAAGGACCAGGCTCACCTTGGACCACTGGATGCTGAGGACGTGCACTTCATGTCCGGTGTACATAGACCTCCTGCTGACGCAGCCCTGCAGCACCGTGCTGGTGGTGTAAGACAGCGTGATGGGCGGGTCTGCTGTCACCGGCTGCAAGTCGCAGTGCTCGGCTGGAGCGGAGTCTGGGCAGAAAACAAAGGGACATCAGTCACTGCCTGGTGGTGGGGGGACAGGGGACGTGCAAGAGGGGCTGTGCTGAGACACCCGCCTGGTGCTGGCTAGTTTGGTCCCATTAATGATCCTCAGATCCGGTCTGGAAAAAAACACTGTCCCCATGTGGCTTCCCCCAGTGATTGGCCCTCCCCGGCCCCCGCTGCGGCAGGAAATCGGAAGGGCCAGGTGTGGAAATGGCACCGGGCTGTCCCTGCGGAGGTGCGAAGCGGGCGGCGCTGACACTGACCATCCCCATGCTGCGGCTGCCAAGGGAAATCCTGACTGCAGAACGCTGCCTGGAACTCCAGTCTTGCAAGTGCGGAGGTGACGGCCTGGGGCACTTCCCCTGCCCTGGGCAGCGCCGTCCCCAAGCTGTCCCGGTGTTGGGGCACACATGGGTGGCACTGCTGTGGATGCCCTCTGGGGCTGTGGGTGCTGCGTTTGGCTCACGCGTGGCCACAGAGCACCATCCCTTCTCTGGGGGGGTCCCCAATGGGCCACCGATGCAGGAGGAGGCAATGCCCTGTGCCAAGGACAGCCTATGTCTGGGAAGGGGTGAGGGCCACGCGTGCCGTCCCAGAGCCACGTCGGGGTGGTGAGGCCGAGGCGGCGGGGTCACGGCGCAGGCCCCACGGTGACGCTGCCGAGGTCCCACCTATTGTCCAGCGCTTCCTCCCCCTGGTGCAGCAGTCGCAGCATCGAGAGGAAGATAAACAGCCTCTTATCTGGGCGCCGCAGCTCGCGGCACTCTTCCCTGCACTGCTGCCCCGGCGGCACCGGGCACGGCCCCGATCCCCGGCATCACAGGGCACGTTGGGTGGCTCGTCACCCCTCCAGTGACACAGAGCCAGGAGATGGGGACGCAGCCGTGCGGCCCCACACAGAGCGGGGGTGCTGCGGAGGGGCTATGGGGCAATGGTGCCAAGCGGGCACCCTCCCCGTCCCCAGGGCAGGCAGCGCTCTGCAGCATGATGTCAGGATCAGATAAGGGCGCTCAGCTGGGCCCAGCCTGCGCCCGCGGGGTCAATCAGATAAGGGTGCATTTATTTTTGTACTCCAGGAAATGTAAAAAAAAAATAAAAAAATAAAAAATTAAAAGAAAGAAAGAAAGAAAACCCACTTGATGTTTTTCCAGCCTCCCACCACCCGCCCTCGGCCTCTCTGCCGTGTCGCCCCGGCGCGTGAGGGATTCCTGTTTTTTTATAGGAGCGGATCAAAGGCTCCCGGCACAGAACAAAGCCCCGCAGTGCCGGGGTGCCAGACTGGGGGTGCCAGGCTGTGGGGGCTCCAGCTGGGCTGGATGCTCCCAGGCAGCACGGTGTGCTGACACTCGTGCAATGAGCTGGCAGGGCTCAACTGTGCCAGGGGTGGGAATGGAGGGAGTGCAGCAGCATGGGGGTTGTCATCCCTGGGCCATCACTGGCTGCTGTGCCGTGGGGAGGTGGCAACAAAGAGTGTACAGCACAGCTACATAGGGCACGGGGTAGAAGCTCAGCTACATGGCACAGGGGTGCACCCACATAGGATGGGGGCCATATAGCACAGCTGCAGGAGGTGGGCATGGTATAGCACAGCCACATAGACATGGCCTATACGGCAGAGCTATGCAGGACAAGGACTGTAGAGGCACAGTTACATATAACAGGGGCTTTACTGATTGGTTGTACAGGGCAGGAACCATATTGAATATTCAAGACAAGGACCATATGGCGCAGATAAATAAACAAAAGATCATAAAGCAGATAGGAAGGACAGGAACTACATTACATCACTGTGTGGGACAGTATAGCACAGCTCCATAGGATGAGGACCATATAGCATACAGCACAGCTAAGTATGACAGGGAGAAGAAGGCACAGCTGAGTAGTATGGGACCAAAGCTACATAGAACACAGCTCATGTAGCAGAACCATGTTAGTGCATGGACTGTATGGCACAGCCACACAGGATGCAGAGTAAATGGCACAAGTACAACAGACATGGCACAGCAGCTGTTTGGCACAGCTGCTTGGGACAGAGACTGGCTGCACAGCTGCAAAGGATGGAGGCCCAGCAGCACAGCTATATGGGATGGGGAATATACGGCACTGCTTCATAGGACGCAAACCATATGGCACAGCTACGGGATGGGGACCATACCACACTGCTGCATAGGACACAGACCTTATTGCACATCTGTGTAGGATGGGGACCATATGGCACAGCCATAGGACAAGAACAGTATGGCACAGCTATAGGACAAGGACTGTATGGCACAGCTACAGAAGACACAGAATAGCACAGCTACATAGGATGCGGACCTTATGGTGCAGCTACATTGGATGGAGACCATATGACACAGCCATAGGACAAGGAGTACATGACACAACTACATAGGATGGGGTCCACACAGCACAGACCCATAAGGCATGGCCTGCATGGCACAAACCCCAGGACACGGGCTGTAGGGCATCCTGGCACTGCTGCTATCCTAGCACCACTCTGTCCCTGTCCCATCCCAGCATGGCAGGTCCCCATGTCCCCAACCCTCTGCCTGCTAGCTGCTGTGGGTGCCCCACAGACTCTCCATGTGAACCCACAGCAGTCACGGGGTGAGGGCTCCTGGGGGCAGCGTCAGCACTGCTGGGACCGACAGCAAAGGCAGCAGAACACAGCCCATCTCCACAGCCACCAACGGCAGGGTGTTTTTTGGGGCTCCCTTCCCTGCGCAGTCACCCGGGTGGGTGTTCTGGTGACACGGGGACCACCCCAGGACCCGCTGCGTGCTGTGGTCTCAGGAAGGGAGCAGCAGCCGCACTGCTTTGACGCATACCCGGTGACGCAGCCGGGCTTTGGGGCTGCTGGAACGGTCCCACGTCAAAGGGGTCCCATGTCAGCACAGTCCCATGTCAGAGGGATCCCATGCCAGCAGGGTCCCATCCCCATGCCTGGTACGTGTGCCTCACCGCGGGACACAGCTCCTGGCTGATCCCGCCGAGCTCCGGGCACCTCCTCACCCTCGTCCCCTCCCGTGCCCCGCACACCACCGGGACCCCCCGGCCCCACTCACCGGGACGGCCGAGCAGCGCCAGCAGCAGCGGCAGCAGCGGAGAGCTCCGACGGCACATCCCGGCCGCTGTCCCGAGCCCAGAGCGCAGTGAGCGGGCGGCGGCGGCAGGAAACCGACTCCCTTCGGCAGGAGGAGGAGGAGGAGGAGGAGGTGGAGGAGGAGGGTCGGCGGGCGGCGCGGCTCCGTGCCGGGAGGAAATGCCGCTCCGCAGCGCTGGAGCTGTGCCGGGCGACGGGGGGAGGGTTGGGGTGAAGTGAGGGGGGCCGTGCCTCGGTTTCCCCACTGGGGAAGTGGGTATTGCTGCCAGCACTGAGCCCCGAGGGATGGGGTCAGTGGGTATGCCCTGGAGCCCCTTCTGGGGTGGTGGCACAGAGCAGCAGTGTTGGGGATCACAGCGCCTGCGTTGAGGACGTTCAGGTCCCAGAGAGCCCAACCTGCCCCCAAATACAACCCCACACGGCTTAGGAGTGGGGAAGGGGCTGCTCCGTGTACTAAAGACAGGAGCTGCCCCAATGCAAGGGAGACACAGGCTGCCCCATGGTGCTGACACCCAGCCCATGAATGGTTATGGTGCTCCCCAGCAGTGAGTGCCTCGCAGCTCTGGGCACCAGGTCTGGGGCTGCTGGCAGATGTGTGGGGCCCACAGCAATGCCACCTGCCCTGTGTGTGCCCACAACTGGGGACTGCCACAGTGTCCCTGGTTGCAGGCAGGTTTGGGGTTTGGGGATAGTCCTGGGTCACAGCAGTACCAAGGTGCGAGCCAGAGACCAGCAGGGTGCTCACAGGGACATTCCTGCAGCCTTGCCCCGTCCCTGCTGAATGCACACTGGGGTGGCTCCATCCCATTCCATGGCCGTGGGGAGGAAGCGGCACAGAGACCTGCAGGGAAGGCAGTAGGCCCGTCCCCAGCAGCAGCACGTCCCCGAGGCGACTGTTGTCCCCCCAGCACGTCCCTGGGGCGAGCAGCAGCCATCTCCCACGAC
Source organism: Pavo muticus (assembly GCA_016647715.1). NCBI lineage: Eukaryota > Metazoa > Chordata > Aves > Galliformes > Phasianidae > Pavo > Pavo muticus. Next base: position 5,630,588 of record JACDJE010000064.1, read on the forward strand.
AGAGCACTGCCATCTCCTGGGGACCGCGGGGACGGGTGCAGGCAGCAGAGCTGAGCCCGAGCATCCCCTGCACCCCTGTCTCCATGGGGGCAATCGGGGCGCCCTAGCCCTGCTCACTATACGGGGAAACTGATTCAGGCTCACCTCACACCCCGAGAGGGATGAGGGCACGAGGGATATGGGCTCACTCCATCCCCCAACTGGCTTTAGCCCGCGGCAGCCCACCCCTCCTGGCCCCTCGCCCCCAGCGACACGCGCCACGCGGTGCTGGCAGCGCCCCAGCCCCGGCCGGATGGCCGCATCCTTCCTGCCCGCCGCCTCCCCGCAGCGCCACGGCCCCGCCGTTGCTCATGGTTGCTTCACCCCTGGGCACCCGGCTGACGTCTGAGCCTGGCGCGCTTGGAATTGTTTTTTTTTTTTTCCTTCAGGAAATTTTTCTAGGGGAATTTTTGTTCCCCCCCCCAGGCACGTTTCCTTCCTCCGCACCATCCTGGTGACCTGGCTTGCCCCCGAGCTGCTGCCCACCCCGTGCCTGATTTATGGCAGCCCTAAAGCCAGCAGCGCCGGGAGGTCATGGCTCTGTCGCCTGCTGCCCTCACCCTGTCTAGGAACATCAAGGGGCTGCAACACGTCCGAGCACACTGCAGGCAGCTCTTGGACTGGGGAACCCTCAGTTCCATGTCCCCGATGCCAGCATCCCTCATATTCAGCTCTGCAGAACATCCCTGAGATATTCAGCGCCCCATGAGGACCCAGGTGCTATCCCCCGCCCATGAGGACACCAACTCAGTGGCTGTGCTATGATGCACGTCCACATAGCACCCCTCTACCCCAGGTGACACCCAGCCCCGAGGCACAGCGGTGACAGCAATGACCCTATGTGCTTGGAAAGAGGGCACCCAGCAGCATGGCCATGCACCCCAATGGGCAAAAGCAGTGAGGAGGTGATGGAAATCCCCATCCTATGAGATGAGGAAGAAGGATGAGGGCGCAGGATGGGGACACCCCAAAACACCCCAACGGACAAAAGCAGTGAGGAAATGGTGGAAGTGGCGGAAATCACCATCTGATGGGATGATGAGGAGGGATGGGGTGGGATGCTGCCCTAGGGATGCAGAAGCGGAGCACAGGAGTGGGATGGGATTGGGGGGAGCGGGACAGGGCCAGGACACAGCCCCAGGGGCAAGCAGCCGGGATGCTCCCTCCCTTCCTCCAAGCATCCCCCAGCCCGCAGCATCGCAGTCGGGATAAACACCCGCTTCCTGCCCTTAATCAGCTTCAGAGAGGGGCTGGCTGAGGGGGAGGTGGGGGGTGCTAGAAACAAAAATCTCTGGAAAGAAAAACTCATTTCCTGCGACAGAAGAAAAAGATAAAGTCTGGGCTCATTAAAGTGAACTTTACTGGGGAGAGACGGGAAAGAGCCAAACACAATGTCCTTGAAATTTCCTTCGCGCGGCTCTGTCCACGAAAACAGGATAAGGCCACTTCCGCTGTCTCTGCCCCGCGCGTGCGGGGGGAGCGCAGGGTGGGGGGCGCGGGGCCGTCACAGCTTGTCGAGGTAGGAGCAGACCTGCTGGAAAACCTCATCCACGGTGCCCTCGGCATTCAGCTGTGGGGACAGTGACGGGGTGCTGGTTCCCACAGCAATGCTGGGGCGCAGCCCTGCAGCACCGTGCTGGTGGTGTAAGACAGCGTGATGGGCGGGTCTGCTGTCACCGGCTGCAAGTCGCAGTGCTCGGCTGGAGCGGAGTCTGGGCAGAAAACAAAGGGACATCAGTCACTGCCTGGTGGTGGGGGGACAGGGGACGTGCAAGAGGGGCTGTGNGCCCTTGTAGAAGGTGATGACGGGCTCGGTAGCCTTGTAGTAGGTCTCCAGGCGCTTCTTGATGGTCTCCTCGTTGTCGTCCACCCGCCCGCTGGTCTCTCCCCGCTTCAGCAGCCGCTTCACCATCGTTTCCTTCCCCGCATCCACGTACAGCAGCAGCGTGGGGGGGGCAATCTGCAGGGACACAGCTGTCACCGTGTGGGTCTGGGTGTCCCCATATTTCCTCCAGGAGATGTGACACCCGGCAGGAGAGGACAGCACAGCCATCACCACAGTCACCCTCTGCTAGCCCTGGGTGCAGCCCAGACAGATGTCCCCTGCCACCACACCCCGCTGCACGCTGTCCCCAGGGCCTGTAGGCCGCAATGAAGCCTGACTAGGCCTCACATAATGCCATCACCATGTAGACTGCAGATGGAGGATGACACAACACACTGCGGCATGGCACTCACCAGGGGACAGGCCTTGGCTCTATGCCACTGCCCCAGGCCTGAGGGCAGCCTGGATAGATGTCCCCTGCCGCCATGCCCTGCTGTGAGCTGATGCCACGGCTGGGCCTGTAGGCCGCAATGAAGCCTGACTAGGCCTCACTGCAGTACCAGCACTGTGCAGGCCGCAGACGGAGGGTGGCACAACACAACATGGCACTCACCAGGGGAAAGGCCCTCACCTTCTTTTCGAACTCCTCTCCCTGCTTCACCTCGCGAGGGTAGCCGTCAATGAGGAAACCCTTGGAGGTGTCTGCCTTAGCCAACATGGCGTCCCGCAGCATGTCCAGCACTGTATCCTGGGGAGGGGGCATACAGCTGTCAGGGTGATGTGGGGCAATGTATCCCATTCCTGCTGCCGCATCACCATAGTGTCCCCACATCACCCTGTGTTCATGGTCACAAACTCACCAGGGGCACCAGCTCGCCCTTCTCCATGATGGCTTGCAGCTTCTTGCCCCGCTCCGAGCCCGAGCTGACCTCTGCCCGGAGCAGGTCCCCAGTGGAGAGGTGAGTGTACCCATACTTGTGCACAATCTTCTCGCATTGCGTCCCCTTCCCCGAGCCAGGGCCACCTGCAAGTCACACCAGGGCCACCGTCATGTCCCATGCCCCATCTAGTGGGGATAGTAGGAGAGGCAGCCCAGACCCATCAAAGCCTGATGAGAGGAGACAGGATGGATGGAAAGAGCTGTTGGGGTGGCATGGGCTGCCGGTGTGGCTGACAAGCCATCGGCACCTGGGCATCATTGCCCTGATGGCACCAAAGGCACCATGAACAGTATCCCAGACATCACTCTCCTGATGGCACCCTGGACATCACCGCCCCATCAAGCACCCATGACATCACTCTCAGGAGTTTGCCATCACATCACATTGGATGCTGGCAACCCAAGCTTTGCTAAACCCTGCTGGTCCCAGCACACCCCACACCGGCCACCTCTGTCCCAAGCCCACTTACCCACCACAAAGATGATCTTGTGGTGCTTCAGTTTTTCTGGTGGAGAGAGAGAAAAAAAAAACAGTAAATCTAAAAGCCAGAAGTTACACCAGGGAGCAAACTGTCCCCAGTGACAGGACTGAACGAGGGGTGGTGGGGACCAACCCCAACTCCAGGGAGGGCAGAGTAGGAAGCGCTCATCCCTGTCACCTGGACAGTCCAGGACATTGAAGCTGGACATGCTCGTGCACTGAGACCCCATGGTGCCTTGGCAGCAGTGGGGCTGAGCTGTGGGGGTGGAACTCTACTGCATCCTGGAGACGGTCATTGTCCCCGGCCTCACTGAGGGATGGGAACCAGCAGGGACAGCCACATCCACCCCCATGGCCAGCTCCTAGTCCTGCTTGGTGCAGCATGGCACAGCATGGCACAACCCCGTGGGATCTCACTGTCCCCAGAAATGACATGCCCCATCCACTTGGAGCATTCCAGCCCATAGTATGGGGGGGGGAGGGTTTCCTGCAGGATTCCCCCCCACAGGACCCATCCCTGCCACGCACTGGGGTGTGACAGCACAGAGGGAGGGAGCTAAAAATAATGTGAGCCACCTCGGGGCCACACTGCCCATCTCCAGATCTCAGTCTTCTGAAATTTCAGCTCCTCCAGCAGCCGGTGAGTCCCGGGCTGGGAGGGAGCCAAGAGGCTGCTGGGGGTGGAGCAGGAGACATGGGGTACGTGGGGGCTGGAGGGAAGCAAGGGGGAGAAAAGGGACAGAGGCAATGGTGGGACAGGGAGTGGACAGAAGGCGGACGGAGGGAAGGGATGGAAAGAGGACACAGAATGGACACAAGGGGGAGACAGAGGGGACGGACACTGCAGGAGAACATAGAAGATGGACACAAGGGGGACACACTGGGGATGGATGAGAGATTCAAGACTTGGATAAAGGGGAAACAGAAGAGATAGATGGAAAGAGAACATGAGACAGACACAAAAGGGGACATAAGGATCAGATGCAAGAGGGACAAAGGTGACAGATACAAAGAGAACACGGGAGACAGGCACAAAGGGCTGAGAGATCAGATGTAAGGGGGAGAAAAGGGATGGACATGTCGAGGGACAAGTGATGGACACAACTGGACAACACAGGAGGATGGGGGGACAGATGGATGGACGCAAAGGGAACTAAGGGATTAGATGCAAGAGGAACAGAGGGAACAGATGGACACAGGGGATGGACACCAGGGGACCAAGGGTTTGGATGCAAGAGGGACAGAGAGGACAAATGCAAAAAGGATGCAGGAGATGGACACAAGGAGGAAAAATTGAATACATGCAATGAGATAAAAGGGATGGAGGCAACAGGGGTTGGAGAGGATGGATACCAAGGGGGATCGAGGGATCAGGTGCAAGGGGGGTGGATGCAAAGGGGATGGAGGGAACGGATGCAAGAGGCACAGATGCAAAGCACTCACCTGTCGACATGATGCTGCTGTCTGGGTGGAGGAGCACTTCAGGCTGCAAGGGAAGCAGAGCAGAGTGAGAGGCACGGCGGGGACATGAGGGTCCCCAGCGCTGCGGCCTGGGGAGGATGTTGCCAAGACAACAGCTCTCTCTTTGCTTCCACGATGGGATGGAGCAGACCTCAAATTGAGCCCTAGGGCCACGCTGGGGGACAGGGTTTCTCCCTTGCTAGCAGTACTGTTCCCCAGCTTGGCCCTAAAATATATAAAAGTTCCAAAATATACGAGAAAGGCACAACGTCGCCCGAATTCCATGGCTCCAGGAGCTGGGACCTCACTTCCTGCGGCCATCGCCTACCTCGCTGCCGGCAGCCACCCGCCCTGTGCCGGCACTGCCGGGTGACGCAAGGTGACAATACCAGCACCCTGCCCTGCCCTGACCACATCCCCATGCCCGGGGTGCTGCCTGGCAGCCGGAAACTGGCTTGGGGTGACGCATGGCACCAGGACACTGAGAGATGGAGGCAGTATCCTACGTTCCTCCAGCTCCCTGTGCGCTGGAGGGGACGCTTTTTAAGGGGTCAGCCTGTTCTCGGTGCCCGAGGGGGGGCTGCTGCACCCTACTGCCCCTCCAGTTCCTTGCTGTGGGTTTGGCCATGCCGCCTGCCCGCACCCAGCCCCGCAGCACCCCACCTGCTCAGCCACACCACGTCACCCCGCTGTCCCCAAACCGGCCAGACCGGGGCCAAAGGGGCCGTGGCCATCCGTCAGGTCGTGTTACAGCCGGGAAAGGGCAGAGGCTAAGTATGGATGGGCTGAAATCCGCACCGGGTCACGTCCCGCCTGCGCTGCGAGGCTGAGCCCAGCATCACCCCATAGGAAGGGTACAACCTGGGGGGTCCCTGGTGTGGGGGCACTGAGCACACCTGGCAGCAGCCCTTGGTGGGCTCACGGCCTGACCCAGCGTGGCGCTGTGCCCAGGGAGCGGGCGGCACACGGCTCCCCAGCAAAGCCCACGCTGTGATGCACCCCAGGGTGCTCCCCAGAACTGCATCCCACCAGGAGCTCCAACCACACGCTTTGCCCGCACCCATCTCCCATGTGGGGACTCCAGTCCCGAGGGCTGCACGGCCCCCAGCACCCTGCAATATCCCAGCTCCCCCCGCAATAGCACAGCACCCCTGCAATGCCCCCCGGTACTCCCCACCGCTCCTCTCCCTTCTCCCCCCCCCGGGTCCCGCTCACCCGCAGCGATGCTCACATCCCCCCCCGCACCCCCATCCCCACCGCTCACCGCACGGGGGGGGGGGCGGA
>JACDJE010000064.1:5648602-5904307 GCA_016647715.1 Pavo muticus
GGGGGGGGATATCTGCATGCACCCCCCCGCAGCCAGGAAGTGGTTTTTCAGTACAAACACTTGCTACCAGGCAGTGTTTGCTGTAACTCGCCCCTGGGGACCAGCCTTGTCCACAGGGCTCAGTCACCAGGGCATTTACTCAGCTAAAGCCCAGGAGGGGTGCGGGCAGGGCTGGGGGGGGAGTCTGCAGCCCCCGGGTAAGGCAGCGAGCAGGGGAGCGAGGGGAGGGCAGGACGGCCCCTCTCCAGGAGGGGGTTCTTTCACCGAGGTGCTCTAGCGTACCTGGAGTGAGGTTTTCCCAGAGGTTCACAACAGCGTGTGCAGAGTCCAGCTGCACAGCCACCAGTTTTAAAAAGAAAACAGCAACAACAAAATAAATTAAGAAGTCAACCCCTCCTATCACGGTTCGAATGAAGGACGTTTCTTCGGGTCTCAGCCCAGTTCAGAACCCTCTAAAAACTGAAGCAAACGTTAAAAAAAGGGCTTTAACTTTCTGCAGGGGGCAAAGAGATGTGGCAACAAGGGGGGGAAAAAAAACCAGATCACAAACTTGCTGCCCATCACTTCGAGGACAGCAGAAATCCCACCCCCCACTTAAAGTGCCAACCATTCCCCAGACAAACAAAAGAAACCCCAAAAAATAGAGGAGCAACATCCTCCTCCCCCTTTTTGCAACCACCATTTCCAAATGATACTCATTTCCTTCACCAATTCACAACCAAGCCTATCCCTTCGGACATGCACTCAGTTCAAACCGGTTTTTAAAAGTTAGTAAAACAAAACGACACTGAATTTCCCAAGCCTTTGCAAGAGGCTTCCACCAGAGGCCCAGGAGCCAAGAGCAGAGCCCACACGTTTCTCCTGGCCCTCAGCCTGGAGCAGAGAGCCAGCTCTGCTCACCAGGGCCAGGGACGCAGGGTGTCTGTTGCCAATAAGGCCCTTTTAGTTGTCTAAGTCACCTCTGAATCCCCTGAGATGGAAAACAAGGTGGGGAAGAAAGTCCTCTCTTGGCCCCTAGGAATAAAATATCAATGAAACAATAATGCAATCAAAAAAAGAAAGAAAACACACCAGCCTGCTGGGTTTATAAAAAATTAATGAACTTCAAGACAAAAAAAAAACAACCTAAAGGAAACTAGCCAGCGGGTTGGGTCTGGAAACTGATTCACTTCTTAAATGCTCAAATCCAACAAGGAACAGACGGCAGCAATGCCAACAAGGAGAAAGTGCGTGCAAGATGCAGCTTCCCAAGAGACCAGCACCTGGTGTGCCTGCTGCTGGCAGGGGGCAGAGCGACAGCCTCAGGTGGGTCTGGAGATAGAAGCAGGCTGCTCCTTCCTCCTTTGCATGGCTCCATCCTGGGCACTCCGGCCCCAGCTGTGCTGTATTAGGCTCAATGACAAGGGCTGCCTTCTTGTTCAAAATGGGGGGTGGGAGAGCTAAAAAGCTACATACAGACCAGGACCTGTGCAGTCAATAACAATGTAGAACAAGAAAGAGATACCCCATGAGACACAGTTATCCAAAATGCAAGCAGTGATGTGCCAAGCTGCTGGAAGAGAAGCCAGAGATGCTTCCAGGTTGGCCACAATTACATGATGGAGCAGGTTACAGCTCTGCCAGCCTGGGAAGCTTTCTGTACGGCTCAGCTCTTCTTGCTTTGCTGGAAAGAGATCCCTCCTCTGTCCCACAATGGATTTCACAGCATGCCTAGCTGCTGCTGTCTCGGGGCAGCAGACTCTTGCCAATTGAAGCCCAGAAGAAAACCCTTGGTTCCCAATTGCTCTGACAGTAACTATCATTGTTTTCCATGTGAATAGAAGCAAAGCAGGAGAACTGAGATGGGTCTGGCCTCCTTCCTGACTTATTTTTGCTTTTTTCAAGTTCTGGTTGTTGCTCTTGCAACTCTGGCAGTGTTCCAGACCTGATTTCCAGCAGATGCCATGTTGGGAGCAGCTGGACAGCCAGCTCCCACTGCTACCTGCAGGCCAGGCAAGAACACACAGCGCTGCTTGTGTACCTCTGCCCTTGCACTGACCTGAGCAGAGTCTCAGACGAGGCCCAGCTTTCTGGCAGAGCCCCAGGAAAGAAGAAAAGCAGCGAGCTCTCCCCTTCCTGCACACACACGCAGAAGCCCTGGAACAGGGCACCTCTCACCCAGAGCAAGCAGGAAGCTCACCAGCCTGCAAGCGAGTGCCAAACCTACCAGTCTGAGATCACAGTTAAAACACCAGCAAGTGTGAAAGAGCTTTTGTTCCAGACAGAATCAAAAGATCCAATATCACTTCCCTACATTAAACCAAAGTGTTTTCTGTACCCCTCTAACCGTAATCCAAATCTAATTCCCTTTGAAGGGAAAGGGGTGAAAAAGGCCTATATCTTACGCATGGTCGTTCCAAATACAGAAAGAAGCCTCTTGACTTGAGGAGAGAAACTATCAAAACACAGTAAGCAGCTGTACAGCTCTGCCACACAGCCTAGCACCCTCCCCATACAGCCATCCTTAGCTAGCAGGGCGAAAAATATCAAGGCCCTTTCATTGCTCATCTCCCATTCTGCCAAATTCCCTTTTCCAGCAGCTCATCTGCATGCATTCTGGCCACAGAGATCACAACTAATCCTTTTTTTTTGTCCTTTTAAAAAGGCTTTACAATAACTAAGAATTTGAACAACAGTGTGATCAGTTACAAGTCTTTCCTCACTGAATGAGACAAGTGTGTGCCTGTGAGTGTGCACACAGTGTGTCAGAGAAGGGCATGTTCTGACCATGCCAGGATCGTGCCCGTGCCATTACTCAAAGTGCACGGCTGCTGAGTGCTACTACAGTACACCGGCAAAAGAGGAAAGGATACCACACAGAAATAGCTTACAGGCCGTGAGTCTCCGTACAGGAAAGGCTGTAAGCACAGCCTGCTGACAGCCCGTGGCTGGAGGCTGCATAGATCCTCATCTGCAATCAGCTGCCAGGAGAATCTATAAGGGAGAGCTGAAAGGGACTGACATCTCTGCCGCTCGCTGCGAGGAAAAGAGGCAGCTGAAGTGTCAAACAACTGCAGAAAAACCCGAAGAAGAGCAATTGAAAGATCAACCAGAAAAGCTTGAAACCTTGTCAGAAAAGGTGACTCTCCACGGAGTGGGGAAGAACAGCTGCTGTAGAGAACAGCAGAAAATATCCAAACTACCTTTGAAGGAGAAGGTAGCAGGTTTATCTTGCCCTGCAAGCAGAGCTTCTCTCCAGCCCCAGAAAGAACCAGCTCAGGCATAAATTCCTACTGACAGGTCGAGAAAGGACAACCAGCACCAATTACCTTACTGGCCCAAGCCAAGAGAGGCAATTGTTAACCACCAAACCAAAGAGACCACTGCACACAACTGCATCCCGCTCTGGCCCAGGGGATGGCCATCAGATAATGAGAATCTTTTCACAGTCCAAGAAGGGCAATTCCCTTCCTAAGCCAAAAAGGAGGCATTGTATTCCAAGATCCAACAGTGGCTATTTGCTGAATCAGTCCAGCAAACATGGATTATTCTCCTGGAAGAGCAGAGACAAGCCTCCTCCAGGCAAATCTGGAACCTCTAAAGTGCTCCTGCTAATGCTACTAGATGAACACTGCCCTTCCATGCCCAGCAGTGGAAGGGTGTAATACAGTTAGTGGTATAACAAGCACTAGCATTTAACCATTTATCAACTCCCATCTGGATTGTGGTAATTTTCTGAAATGCACTTTTGGGAGATATTTCCTATGAGAAAAAGATTTTTGGGGTTTTGAGTGTAAGAAGGTGAAGTGTACACCACTGCATACCTCGTCCAATAAGACTGTTGCCTTGGAAGGTGATGTTCCCTTGCAGTCAATGGAATAAAGCATCCTGCAAGTAACCATTTCACCATGTCATCAACAAGCAGCTCTTGGTTTGGTTAGAATGGCTCCCCCCCAAGTGGTTTGAAGAGTTCACAGTGGCATAACCCAATGTTTTGGGGAGACAAGCTGAGAAATCCCCCGTTGCAAATGGATGGGTGCGGTGAGGGATGCAGAAGAGCAACATGCTCTAGGACTAAGGATAAGTCCAGCAGACACTTCATGTCTGTTCGCAAACAAGGGGAGGGCAGGCACTGGAAAAACTGGGAAGTGAAGGGGGGTACTGCCAACACAGGGAAAGTGCTTGATCTGGAGTGGTCTCGGAGTAGTTCTGCAGTGCAAACATATGGGGAGAGGCATGGAGAAATCCCTTCTGGAATGCTGCATGAAGAGAGGTAAAGGTTGGCATCCATGTGGCAGCGGACTGGGTAGGGGGCCTGTTTCCAGCAGCTCTACCCTGTTCTTCACATTTAGTGGGTTTCAATCACCACTGGCTCGTAAACTCCAGATGAGACCCTAAAGAAGCAGAGAAGATGAGAAAGCCACGTTATTTTCCCATTACTTAATGCAAAAGAGTTTGTATTCAGAGCTTTCCACTCATGAACACTGCCCTCTAACCTCACACAAAATACTGACAGTAACTGGTCCATCTGGTGAGAAGTCAACCTGCATAACACACAACAGACAGCTACACAAACTAACACTAGAGCTTGAAAGAGTTGGGTGAAACACAAATCCTCTTAGAGGACAAAGGGAAAGGGCTTGGGTGGAGTATACTGTACAAAGAACAAGCATTCCTGGCTCTGTTCCCAATTTTGCCATATCTGTGTGTTTGCCATTATTGTTTTTTGTACTCAAAAGGTGCTACAAAACTTAAACCACAACTAGTCAATACTCTGTAGTCAGGGCTATTGTGGCAAGACAGTTTTGTTCTCCAGAAGTCTTTATTGAGAGCACAAGCCCACAACACAGATGGAGGGGTAGGGAAAAGGGAGCTGCAGTTCTGCTGCAGTCCAGCAGGAGGCAAAGCTCCCTGCGAGTGCAGGACCAAACAGGAACCAACCTTTACCACTGTGTCCTTTTACTCCTCACTTATTTCCGTTCTTGGATCTAAAAACTAGGATCAAATTCTCTCTCCGAGTTTCCACTGAGAACTGCATTCACACTCCAGTGCAGCTGCAGACTGTCACCAGAGAGATCCCAGGGGGGCGAATGTGGGCGTAAAGCCACCACGTAGCACATGATGTTTAGAAATCTCTTCTGTTGCAAAGGTGAAAGTTTCCTGCACACCCAGAGCTAACCAATCTCTGGAGTCTGTCTGCCTGCAGTCCTTTCAGGAAACCTACCTGTTTCCCAGCTGAATACCACTCAGTGTAGTTGTTCCATCTCTGCTCACAAACAACCGCAGGTTACTGTCTGCAGATAGAAAAGGGAGTAGGACATCAGCGTACAGAACTACTGATGGCTGCCAGGTTCTGCTCTCCCAGCTGCACTACAGAATGTTCTGCATAGGAACAAGTGCATTTCTGTGAATCCATGTGCACACTATATGGTGTTCCCATAGCAATAGGACCCCTAAGAGCTCTTCCTGCTTTAAAAGGGAGCCTCGTATGCAAATCAAGCACACCATTAAGCTAAGAAAAAACAGTAATTTTTTCCCCCCTCTCACCCTTACATTTAAACTACTGTTTTACCTTTGCTGTGGTCTGTAGAAGAACAGTGGCAAGCACTGTTTGCAAACTGATGCACAGCTCTCAAATCCACAGTTTACTACCATAGAAACACCTAGCAACCACTGAAAGAAAATCACTGTCAAAGGGGGGAGTCTGTGGCAGACCCAATCTGGCTTTGTACAAGGTAGGCAGCTTTGCTAAGGAAACAGCCAAGACCTCCCCTCTCGAGACTCATGCTCTCACCTTCAGTATTGCTGACATCTGTGAAGTCCTGACTCTGCATTATCTTCTCCACTATATCATCTGCATCGATCCTGGTGTCATCCACTCGGGTTGGGTGACTCTCCACTGAATCCTTTTTCCTCCTGGGGAAAGGAAATCAAGGGAAAAATCAGCCTCTAATGATGCACTTTTAAATACTCTCACTTCTCTCAGGAACAGTCCTTCTCCCAGCAGCTAATTCCAACCTACTGCTGCCTGAAGACCAGAGAGCAGATTCCATCTCAGCTTCCCAAAGAGGGGGCTTTGCACCACAGCTACCTACCGGGAGGGTCTGTCCAGCAGAAGAGCTGGTCTGGGGGGGCGAGGTGGCTTCTCCAGCTTGTGGTCCCGCTCCCCCTCAGGGCACTCCACCGTCATGCTCAGCCCCCCGGACGCACTGCTGCTGGTGGAGGTGTTCCTGCGGTGCGTCAGGTCAGACATGCTAGAAGAGCGGGAGTGCTCCGTGCTGTAACCTGCAAATACAGCATCGTTACAGACCACACCTTCCCTCCTTCCTGAAAGCAGAGTTAACACGCAGGGCAGCTTCTGCTCTCCTATACTGAGGTTTATACACGCATCTGTGAACTCATCTGCAGAGACTGATATTACAGAGCTGGGTAAGAGATGAGACTGCAAGTCACTCTCACAAGAGCTTGCTGCAGCAAAGAAAAGGATGGGGCCAGTGATGGCACAACCATATGGATCAATAGTTACCAGAGATCTTGGACTGCTGACTGGCATAGCTGGAGTTCCGTGAGTGCCCTGAGTGGAAGACTTCCTCTGGGCTGGACAGATTCTGATCCGGTTCTTCAGGGACACCTGCTGAGAAACAGGGCACTCCAGTTACACCACAACCACATCAGTGCACTGCCCGCTGCCTTAGACTAGATGCTGATCCTGGGGCACTAGATTAAGGAAAGTGAAAGTCTGTTGGTAGAAGCCTGCTGTACAGGCTAGCAAAGAGCTTACATGCACTTTGGAACTAGGAATGACAACAACAATTTCCTCTGTTAAGTTCATCATTAATTCTAGCACCCAGTGCCTGAATTAACCTTGGCCTTGGAGGACCTAGAAGGACAGTGTCCAGAGGTTAATGATTTTAACCACAGATAGCTAACAGCATGAAAGCATCAAATGGCCACCATCAGTGATGTATTACAATTTCTGTTTGGATGCTTCTCCTGTTAGGGCTTTTATCCTATTATTTGTGAGCCCACACCATTTAAATCATACCTGAGCTTGCAGGATAACCTCTATTCCTCTGACCTTGCCCCAGCTTGCCTCTCTTGCAACAAGTTTACCTGAAAGTGTGCAAGTGTAACATGCTGGCAAGCTTTTTAAGAACAGCACCTGTGCACTGTGCTGCCCCTGAGGCTGTGCGACCAGAGCTCTATTTTGGTGCAGTGTCTGCCTGCACATTTAGAGTACACTGGGAAGAAAAAAGGCAACAGGAAAACGCAGTGTCCTTGAAAATGGGCTCATACAGAAGCCAAAGAACTCTGCATCAGCAGCTGGATCAAGGCCATCAGATCTCAAACCAACCTCTAAAACCTTCAAAGCTTTTCTAGAAGAATAGCTGAGTGGAGAACAACAGTAAGTGTCATTGAACACAATGGAAGGCAGAGATGAATGCAACACATTAATTATTAAATCCTCAGGAAAAAGAACAGATTGCCTTATCTCCTCTAACAGAGGTATGGATGTGGCAAAGATTCATGCTGCTTCTCCTCAGTCCCACTTAGCGAGAGTTTTGTTTTTCTTAAGTTTCTTAAATGAGTTGAGAGCAATGAAAATGGGTTTGAGAAATCATGAAATATTAAAGAACTCTGCTTGCAATTGCTGGGAAAAAGAAGAGAAAGCATCCAAGTACAACTAAGCATTGCATGGCTCCAGGATGGGCATTCCTACCCGAGCTGAGAATGGTTGCTCTTGGCTTGGTCTGACGCAGAGAACCAATTGTGGCTGAACTGCTGTTGCTGCTTGTGGTTCCCTCACCCTTGCAGGTAAGCTGCAGGGTAGAGTCCTGCCCCGGTATGGTGATGGATTTGGCGGTGGAAGGCGGCCTGTAATCAGAAGAGAAGTGTTACAAACCACGAGGCAGGGACTGGGGATCATCCCATCACTGGGGACACTCACTGAGCCAAGAGGATCCCCCATCCCGCCCCCAGCCTCAAAGGAAGGAGGGAAGCTGGCAGCCTCTCTGACCAGCAGCACAGTGTAACATTTGCTGCTTCCTCCCCTCTCCCCCACCCCACCCCCTTGCTGTATACAATATTTAGGTCTTCCCCATCTCATAATGCATCTGGACTGCAGATGCAGCACTTCACAAACTGCTGATTACGAGGAAAAGCAAGTTTTTGATGTAAATTAAAGCAAAAACGGAGCACTCAATCATTTATACAGGACAACCTCACTATCCTCCAGGAAACTATCCAGAGCTGCCCTTTTCCCCCAGCACATGTTCCAGCAGCCAGTCAGCCTCACAAACAGGAACCAGTCTGCTTTTGTCCAGCTCTAAATTCCAGCACCCTTCTGTTACATCTTTCTGGCTCAGGTCAGAAAGCAGCCTTTCAACCCCCAACCCCTATGAGAGCACTTTCACAATGCTTAAACAACCTTTCCATTTTTTAATTTGATGATCAAACTTATTTTCAGTGAGACTAAAGTATTTTTACAGCTGTCAAAGTTATTTTTCTGGTTATTCTGTGTACATCCCTTTGTAAATGCTGGCTCAAGGATAGAACTGCAAGTGCCCGGAGCCCCCTCCCTTCCTCCAAAAGTGTTTTTGGGTAGAAGCCATGGCATGTGCAGCATGGCAAGGTTAATATTCCTGTTGGAGCCCTAACTTCCTCATAGCCTAAAGTTAGAACTGCAACCAATGCATTATAGTATGCTTTTTAAGTGAGGAGAAAGAAAGAAAAACTTCTATTTGTCTCACTTGGAACTCTGAGGCCAATGAGGGAAGATGCTACACGAGAGGATCTTTCCAGTCTTTTGGGAGAAAATACTGAAGACATTTCTCATGGCAGCCAGAGAGCTGTAAGGGTTTCAGGAAACCCACAGCATGCCTTCCCCAGGGGAAAACAAACAGAAAACAACAGACAAACAGAAAACAAACAGTAACCACCAAAGAGCCTCCTCCCTAATTGCATTATCAGTGATTTACACGCAGCCAGGTACTTCAGGGACCCTGTTTCACAGGTTAACAAGGCCCTCACTGCCTTAAGCAAGCAAGCTGTTCCTGCAGCAGCTGCCAGCTCAGGCGAGCAGCCCGTGCTCCCTGTGTGACAGCCAGAAGCTCTGTTGCTGCTGCAGAAAGCAAGCGCTCAGTGAGCGCATCCAGGAGTGATTTCCCAGCACAGTTTAATTCTTGCCTAATCCTCTAATGAGTGTCATTTCTCAAAAGCTCTCCTGATCAAGGACTATTCTACATGCAAAGCTTCCATTTTTAGACATTTGCACATCATCACCATATAAAGAAAGGGGATGACTGCAAAAATCCTTTAAGAAAGCAAGGAGGTTTGACTTTCAGACTGACCCTACTTCTATTAAATTGATATTTATATCCCATTCTGTTTAATTTTAAGGCAAAGCAGTGGGGTTTTGCTTGCACAGTGGAAAAGCAGCAGGTATTTTTGTCAAATGTTATTGTCAGCCATTATTTCCTTTTATCATTGAAACTAATCCTGGTAACCTGGACTTAAAACATCTGTCACTATTCAAAGTGGTTTAAGATACTCAAATCTTCCTCCTGAAGCAATTCTTCTTTTCCAGAATCAGATGGTACCGCATCTGTGCTCAGAAAGTGTCTCTGCTACACTGTGACAAGGTATTAACAAAATAAGAACTACATCAGGAGGTACGTGGCACTGCATGACCATGCAGGCTAATTTATGCACTTCAAGCTAGCTCCTAAAATTAGACCTTATAGCCCAGAATATTACTGCTATGAGAGATGACCTTAAGGCATGGTGACAGTTTCTCTACTCATCAATACCAGTGATTAACCCAGGTCCCTGCAGAAGAACAAGGGAACTAAGATGTTTCAGCTTCGCAGTGTTTTTGTTGCTGTTTCAACTCAACATCTTTATCTTGCATGGTATGTGCTAAAATATGTTCATTCCCAAGAATGTTTTCCTCACTGACCTTTCCCTTCCCAGAGGTCACTGAAACCATCCCCAGAGCTATGAGAAACTCTACCCTTTGTGCACAACACCAAGCTTGTTAAAACTCATTAGTTTCCAAAACTTAAACAACATTAAGAAAATGCTATGTGCCACCAAGCCTGTTTCTTTCCCAGGGAAAAAAGGGGAAAAGAGCCCTAAACAAGGCAATCCCCAGTCCAAGGAATCCAGAAATTCAGTTTGAGTTTAAAAGGCAAATTTGAAAAGCCACTTCACCCTCATATCATCTCACAGAGCAGCAGTGAAAACTGACACACACACAGACACACACACAGACACGAAGCTCCCCTTGCATCTCCCAACACTCAGAGATGTTACCACTGGCTCTGAAACCCAGGATTCCCCTACCCTATAGGGGATTCTTCCTTTTTGTAGCTGGGAAAGCAGAGCAGAGAACAAATGAGCCAAGAATACAGCCCAGTTGTGCTATTCTAGCTGATTCAACAGTCTAGACCACCAGTTTCAAGCTCTCCCCTATATTTTCTAATCTCAAGGACACCTTTTTCCTCTTCCCAGCAATTTTAGTTTCCAACAGAAAACTGAAGAAGCACATGGTGTTCTGGTCTCCCCAGACAAGATAAGTACTCAGAAACTCACGTTTTGAAGCAGGGGTCCCCTGAGAGCAGGGACATCCCGATCGTGACCTGGAGAGAGGGAACAAAGCACGTCATCAGCCATGCTGCTGAGAGCTCCTTGCTTCAGGAGGAGGCCAAGGGCTGTGCATAAAGCTTAGCGAGACCTACTGCCTCTCAAAAGGAGATCAGCTCTGGGAATTCAGCAAGGTATTCCCTCCCTCCCCAAAGGGCTGGCATCAATACCTCCAGGTTGCAGCAGCTCAGCAGGAGGCAGGCTGGCAACCCTGACAATGCACTCTATCATCTTCCCCGTTAGTGCTTTCTCTGATGACATTCTATGCTATGGAGGCTCATCACTTGGCCAAATGGATGGCAATGAATCAAAGGGTGACTCTGATAACGACAAGCTTCCTGAGTCAGACTAGCAGCATAAAATCAAAGCCCTATCTTTGTACATAGCAGGATCTTCTTTCAGGCCCAGCAATATGCACTGGTTGTGATCTCCTGGCACTCAATAGTAGGATTTCCACTGTGGCAGCACCAGCAGCTGTACCTTTAGGATGGAGTTGTCCTGTCGCGTGTTCTTAGTATCGTATCCTTCCAGCAGGCAGCAACGAGCAGTGGATCCAGAGCCCGCAAACTCAGCCAGATTCAGATCAGCAAAGCCCAGCTGCAGAAAGAAAAGGGAAAGAGGAGAGAAAATAAAAACAATCAAACCACTCGATAGAGGAGATGCACGGACTAAAGGAAGGCAGCGCCTCTGTGAGTCAGGGCAGAAAAAAAGCCAGTGCACACAGATGTGGTTGTAGAGAGCCTTTACACCTGAGAACGGGAAGGGACATGCTCCCCATCCCCAGCCAGGTGACTCAGAGGGACACCAGCGCTGTGCAAGGAAGGAAACAGAGCAGTGATGCTGGCCAGGACAGCGTTAACCAGCCTGTGGCCGTTGCATAACCAAGGACATGGATGGCACCAGGTCAACGACGTGGAAAAAACAGAATCACACACATAAACACAATAAGGTACTCTTTGTATTGGGCCATCCCAGAATGCAGTGGAGCATGTGAAGCAGGAGATGAAAGGATATTGTTACAGAGGAAAGCTGACGCTGTCCTGAAATACAAAACAGAGCCTTGCAGCACAGCAAGCTGGAATTCAAGAGCCACGCAGTGATGCATGAGCTTTATTGCTACAGATGTGGCTGGGGAACTCCTGCACCACAGCTTCCTCAACATCCCTAAGATTTAACCAGCAAGCAGCACACCTGGCAGTCAGAAGAGAAGAGCTAGCCGTTAAACATTCTTTAACAAACAAAACAAATACGAAAGGTGACAGGAAGTTAAAGATTACAGGTGAATTCAAATAGGCTGTTTGACGTCTCTAGAGTACAAACACAATGAAGAATAGCTTTGCTTATCTGCTCTAACTCCTACTGTAGGAATGCAGTGCTTTCCCAGAAGAAAAAGTTACAGCTTCCTTCAAACTCAACACACGTCAGCTGTGCCTCATCTAATCTAACCAGAAGAGATGTTGTAACCCACATTTGGCCAAACAGTCTCAGCACAGAAAGTCTGCATCACTTCAGCACACAGATCAGCTGCCACAAGAACAGAGAGAGGAGGTGGAAAAGTGAGAGCTCAGATCTAGCTATTATTCTATACATTAAGTACATTTCTCCTGCCCTGGTGGTGACAACATGGATGATACAACTGAACCTTGAGCCTCAAACTGCAACTCCATGCTAAGCTGATGGGAGTTACAGCACCAACCACAGCCACTGCTGTGTGACCTCCAGCTCCCATTGTTCCAAATCCAAAGTTCAAGCCGCAGCCCACACATGCCTGCACAAGAGGTATGATTCAGGGGATGATAGCAACAAGATTAAGATACCTGCTTTGCTTCCTTCATCTCACTCTGAAAAGGGAACAAGTGCTGATGGCAAAGAAAAACAATAGGGGTGGGACAGACCAGGAACCTTTCTTCTCCAAAAGAAAGAAAAAGAAAAGAAAAAACTCCACTCCCTTCTTAAGGATTCCCTTAACTCAAATGATTTTCCAGTCCTTGCTGTACACCTTTTTCTCCCTCTCTTCTTGTCAAGGGCCGTTTCTTGCTGAATAAAGAAAAACCAAAACCAGTGACTTTCTAATCTTTCAGAGATGAAGTGGAGAGGAGAAAGCCACACACTGAGCTGCAGTGCATCAGAAATAGAGGACAGAAGAGGTTCTTCTGGTGTGGTTGCATTGTACAACATGGCACAAGAGTGACCAGGACCCAGATCCCCTCTCCTCCACCAAAGGCATTAACAGAGGGCCAAGAGTCTCTCAGACCAACACCAGAGCAGCGTGGGAGCACTCCCCACACTGAGTGCTGAGGTCAGACGCCCTTCTCAGGAAGCAGACTCCCAGTATATAGAGGAAGGATCCCATAGCAAGAGGATGTTTTCAGAAGTAACCTTTCCTAATAGCTTCCTCAGTTTTCCAGCCAGCTGATGGTGTTTCTTCCAGCTTGGGAAAGAGTTTCCGCTTTATCAGTCCTTCCTGTTAGCTTCCTCTCCATCACCCCTGACACTGAAGTGACAACAACATCAAACCAAAAGGTGCACCAGGCTATGGAAACTCTGCCTTGAGCACAAACAGCTCCAGTGCCATTAGCCCTGCTGAAGTGGGAGCAGGTAAAGGCGGGCACATCTCTCCTCCCAGCTCATCTGCACTCCCTGGACAGGCAGCTCCTCAGAACAGAGGAATAACCACCCCCTCAGTGTGAATGTAGTGGAAGAGAAACTGATGGCCCCAGAGACACTGTCCTCATTAGCCACAAATAGGAACAGTATCATTATTCTCTGTGACACAGCAGTATTAAGGTGTGAGTGCTGCCTTCCTCTCGAGGCCTGGTGCATCCAAGGCCCCAGGAAGGACATCGATTAGAAGCAATTCTTACACAGCTGTGTGTGACCCAAACATCTGTTTAGTAGAAACCAGCACCAGTGACTCATTCTCAAACATGGATTCAGGCTCTGTGTGAACTCTGCTTTTAAGCCAACATTGTCTCTTGTTCCAGCACAAAGAAGGGGGTGGCATCCAGCCCATTGTCTCTCCCATAGCTTAAGCAAGAAAATGAGGATGGGGGTGTAACAGAACATAAAAATAATGTTCATTTCTTGCCTCAGTGTCTCCTGCCCTGGGAAAGCAGTGATTTCTGCTGTAGGTTTCTGCCTGTGCCCACAGTGCAATGAAGTGCCCAACCCAGCCATAGCTGGTTACTGTGCTCGGGAGAACAGAACTTTGTATTTCTTCATTAGCAAGACACTGCCAGAAGCCAGAGAGTTCACATCTGACTCAGAACTTCCCCAAAGTCTGAGGACACGCAGAACATCTTCCCAACCCCCCTCCCAAATCCACATCCAGTACAATCTGGATCCTGTCCCTGCCAGTACATTTTTTTTGGAAAAGCACTTAACTCGTGCCTAAACTAAGAACCAGTGACTGCTTCTCCAGACTGCTCCACACAGCAGCCATGTTACGTTCTGACTGTTCAGCCACAGGTTCACAAGGCTGTAAAGCACTACGAGCACACAGGACAGTCACCACTCTGTCACAGTTGCCCTTTCTTTGCTCTTACCTTGGAGTAGGTTTTTCCGCCCTTCAGCTCCTATAATGGGAGACAAAACAAACAGGAAAAGCAGCTATTACATGTGCTGGGGAAACAGGGGGAAAGTCATTACTCAACCCTGGGATTTGCTGTAAGGATTTCACAAACTTCTGTCTCTCAAGGGTACCAACACCCTGCTCTCCGTTAAGTACCCTGGCTGGGAAGGAGGCTCTGCACAGTTTGTCCTACCCCAAACAATCCTTCCTTCCCACCACAGCCCACCATCACCATTCTCCTTGCTGCTAAAAGAAGCAGCTGGGAGGCAGCACCAAAACACAGGTGGTTCCTGCTGGAAGAAGCTGCTGCTTACCTTACGGACGGACACTCGGCAGATGCAGGGGTCCAGGAGCCCCGTGGCTGGGTTGGCACTCATTTTACACACAAAGGTGAATTTCTTTTTCCAGCGGACACAATTTTCCTGGACTTCTTCTCTGTGAGAATGCAAAGAAAAATAAAACACAGCTTTCAAATGAAAGTACAGAGCCAAATCAATCGCAGTTATTAGGAACCTTTGTTATCAACTGGCAACATTGCCTGCAAACATCCTCTACCAGGTAGCTCAATCCATGCCACCTGAAACTACACCAAGGAGTTACCTTAGCACCAACCAATTTCACCAGGCAATGCAGATCAAATCCATCTAGTTACAGGGCAGACTAATCACATCTCGCTAACATCTGCCTTAAGCTCTCTCCCAAGCTCTCCTCTGTTGCCTGCTTTGCTGGGTTAGCTCATTCACTGTCCAGCCCAGACAGAGCCGACCTCTATAACTGAACTGGGCTGAAGGTTTGTAAGCTTGTCTTCCTATACGTCTGCTTTGTACAGCCTTCTGTGCAGTAAAATTGCACTCTCTCCTGCACAGCTTTTCCTTCCCATCCTGCCTCATAAGCCAGGACTAAGTCCATGAGAGCAGCTGGCCTGATGGAGGACAAAAATGTAGGTGGAAACACTGCTGGGTGCATGCAGACAGGAGCACGCCGAGCAAATGCAGTATGCTTCACACCAAGGCTGTGGATGTGACTGCAACGAGAGCAGTCCCAGCCAGCCAGAGCTCACACAGCTCTCGCCATCCTGCCCCAGCCACTGGGTGAGCTGGAGGCTGCGACTCAGGCATGCACCAGAGCTACACAGGAGGAAGATGAGGAGGAAGAGGCGGCTCTCTGAGCACATGAGATGCTTCAGGTACAGCTCGGGCTTCTGCAAAGCTCTCCAAGGAAGCTGAAGTTCACCTCCCAAAGAATGTGGGTTCCAAGGAGCAGGAAAGGAGGTGTGGGGAGCTTTCTGCAAGGCCCTGGGCAGTGAGTGAGCCTCTGCACCAGGTGATCCCCTTACAGCTCAGGCCTTGGCCCTGAGCCAACTGCTGACAGCCGTGAGTTGGCAAGTCTGCACAGAACTCTTATCTCTTCTCTCAGCACAGGACAAAAGGGGCAAGGGCACAAGGTAACCTGTTTGCTTTGGCAGCGAGAGAAAAGCTCCCTGCCGTCTGAGCCAGGCACAGCATAGGCTCGAGAGATTGGGGGAAAAGGGAAGAAATCAATCCTGATATTGACTCCACTCCTCCTGAGAAGGAAGGAGCAGAAGGCAGCCCAACAGCCCCCTGCACAGCTCTGATACGAAGCCGTGGGCCGGGGCCCGACCTTACAGGTCCCCACCAGTCCCCAGCTATCCTGAAAGACTTCAACATGCCAGCTGGAGGCAAGAGCAGAGCCCAGAGAAGGAGTAGGTGATAAACTAAAATCTGTAATGCGGAGGGGGCTGATCATCCTTCATTAACAGGTGGGAAAACAGAAGACAGCAGCTCCTTCAAGGCAGCAAACTTAAAACTCCCATCTGGAAAAGGAAGCCATTGAAACGTTTGACATCTAAGTGCTGCAAATACCTTTGGATTTGGGATTAATTCAAGGTGAGATCTGGTTCTCACTGCTCCACTCAAGTCATTCCAACCCCTCCAGGCATGAGAACATACATCTCCAGAGGGATAAAAATGGCTTTGCCTATTAGCCACATCAGCTGAGTTAAATTTCATATCAGAGGTGCCTTGAGACAGTGGGAGGTATAGCAAATGATCTACAGGAAGGAAAACTCAGGTACTGATGAAAAGAAAAAAGAATTCAACTGAACAGAAAAATGCATGCAAACAAGTGCTTCAGAAACACAAGGGATGTGCATAGAGTGCAGGAAACACTCCTCATTTCAGCAGCACCAGCCTCCTATCCTTGAGAGCAAGGCCAACACTCTTTGCTAACGACACCAGCACTTCAAACCAAGGCTCAGAAGGCAGCTTCACACCCGATGGGTTCAGCAGTGCTGCTGCAGGCCCAACCCACCAGCGTGGGCTGGAGCTTCGGCTGCACGCACAAGGCTTGCTTGTGATTCCCTCCTGCATTACAGTGCAGCTATGACAAAGCATCTGCTGGATGCTGCTAAATCCAACTGACGCGAATCACTTCAGAACGTGGCAAGAAGCACTGATGAGTAACAAAAGAGCTCCTTCACAGCTAACTTGCTGTTAGCATAAGAAACATTTTGTCTCTCGTTAAGGAGATTTGCTGGCCTTCCAAACCTGCTGTCGATAGCACACAGCTCAAGTCCCTGGCAGAGACATGGGGTGAGGAGCTGGGGGCACAGCACGCACACAGCCCCAGCCTGCCAGCGCTCAGCAACGACTTCCAACATTCTTTCTGTGAAGAGTGGCTGTTAGGGGTGGGGGCTGGGCCGTATCATTAGACAAGGGAGCAGCGTTGTTTCAAGTCACACTGTAAGAAATTAGTTCCACATTTCCAAAAGACGGCGTGTAGTGAAGCAACGGGCTTTGCCCATCCACCTCCCGTCAAGTTATCGTAAGGATGGTAATTAGGGAGCACTAAATAGGAAGAAAGTGGACTCAGCTGAGGAGCATTTAGCTTCAGAATATTCTCTGATGTACAATTAGGAGCCGTCAGACAGAAACCAAAACAACGCCCAGAGCACCCGCAGAGGTGTTTCCTTCCAGCATAACCACACAGCACCTAAAAGCAAACCCTGAAACCAACAGCTGAAAACCAAAAGGGCTCAATTTAAAGTTTTACCCTGTATTTGAAGCATCAGAAATAGACCAACCCAACGCTGGGTACCAGGTGTCAATTTGGTGGGCCTTCAGAAGTTTTATTTAAACACTAAAAAAAGCAACCAACAAAAGCTGTCTGTTCTATTTTTCAGCAAAGCCCTCAGGAGGCCGAATCCTCTCCAGGCTCAGCTTCGCCCTCTTTTGCCTTGAGACTTATTCAAAGCTATATAATTACTCTCCCAGACCTAAATATACCACCAGAGAACAAACCAACACGAGCCTGCAGCAGCTTTTGGGACAAGCAGGCTCCAAAGGTAACTCAGCAGGGCCTTTGGGCTCCTGGGCCCACGTCAGCCCCGTGCCAAGCAGTGGGACAGCCCTTACCAGGCAGGGAGCAGCCCTGGGTGTTCCACCACAGCACATCTGAGCCTAGCTCATGGCAGTGATGCACCGCTGGAACCCACTGCACTGCCTGCTGTTACATCCCAGTGTAGAACTAGCAGCCGTGCTTGGTGAAAGCCACAACCCTCTTCGGGCCCAGATCTCATACAGCCTCACTGCAGCTCTGAGACAGGAGGAAGAAAGCACTAGGAACAGATTTTATGGATGAGATGTTTACCAACTGTGATTTCAGTGCCACAGAGGGAGCAGCACTGCTGCAGAAAGCCACAACGCTAACTGAGAGATAGCTAAAACAAGCACACAAGGAAATGCCTCTAGAAAAGGCCACGGGTAAGACCCCATGCTACCTCAGACTAACGTGAGCCCTGTCCCACCAGGCACGACAGAAATCAGAACAACCATTTACAGCCTCGAAGCTGAGCTGTGCCCAGCTGGGTGCACTGCCTCAAACACCACCCGAGGAATTAATTCTGCCTTGCTGGACTGATTAGAAATGCAGATGAATCGGCCGTACTTTACAGCAATAGTTGTATGTAAGGCAGCCAGAAGTACAACACACCACGAAAGGGCTACAGGCTTACTGTGAAGGCAAAAACAACACAAAACAGCTTTTCCAACACCAAACATTTCAGCAGAGCAACGCG
Source organism: Pavo muticus (assembly GCA_016647715.1). Classification (NCBI taxonomy): domain Eukaryota; kingdom Metazoa; phylum Chordata; class Aves; order Galliformes; family Phasianidae; genus Pavo; species Pavo muticus. The sequence continues at coordinate 5,666,893 of JACDJE010000064.1, forward strand.
TGTCAGTTTGATGTTCCGTACATGGGAGCAGATGTGGGAAAACCTCAAGCTAAACAAGACAGCACATAGATAAGCAAACACAAAGAGATTCTTATTCCAATCCCCTCCTCCTAATTTACACAAAGGCCAGGGCAAGCTCTGCTCTTGCTGCTGCCCGGCCCACACACCCCAGTCCTGGGTGGATCTGCGTCAGATCCTTCAGGCAGGACGAATCCCTGCCTTTCTGCCCCCCTGCCTGGCTCACCGCCTCGTGCAGCAGTGTGGCATCACTGAGCTCACATCTCCATCTGATAAGGCACAGAAAGACAATCAATGCCGTTGTGAAGAGGCCACCAACCCTCAGCTCAGACGCATTTAAAGGGCAGCCAATTGAAAGGAAAACTCTGACGGACCCAGATGCCCCAGCAGTGGGCCTTGTGGGGGAGAGGGCAGTGTGGGTACACAGACATCTCCACAGCCACCGGGAAATAAAAAACAACTTCTTCCAACAGACTGCATCTGAACGGCGATGCCATGCACCTCCTCCAGCATTTCTTTCCATGCCTACCCGGGCTCTTCTCTCAGCTGCAGGGACACGTCGTTAAGGCTGCCTAATCTGTTCCCCAGCACTTTTGAGGACAGAGTTAGAGCAGGATTGCTGACAGCCCTTTAGCTCAGAAAGCCTGGACCAATCCTGCATTATGCTCTGGAGAAGACAGCTACTATTTTAACCAGGTTATCTAGTGCAAAGCTGTAAGGGAAGAGACACCTTCGGTAGGCCTAGCACAAACACCTGGAAAACCCATTCTGCACCAGCATTCACAGCACTGCACTCCCTGCACACCAGAATTTACACCATCCTATAAACATGGCTGGTCCTGCTGCAAACAGAAGGCCTAATCAGTGCCCATAAAGCACAGACAATATAAAGGTAGGTGAAAGTACATGCAATGGAAAGTGAGCCTTTATCTAGCCATTAGCTGGCTCAGACTTACAATCCAAATGCTACGTCCCCAAGTAACAGGCTTAGGACAGAGCACCTCACTGCAGCACAGATGTGGGTTTTTGATAACATCTCCAAGGCTTTGCCATCCAGATGCCTTGGAAGGAAAAGGAAAGAACCAAGAGCCAACAGGAAGCACGAGCAGCAGACAGAACAGCTGAACACTTGTGTGGGAGCCTGCCACGTTCACAAGGACCGAGGGCTGCTGCCCTTCCTACCTGCTGCTGGGCCTGCGTGTGCCAGACGTAGGAAGGAAGCAAAGCAGCCTGCTGAGTGCAGGGAATTTCAGTCGGAGTACCTCATGCAGGAATGGTGATAGACCACATTCCTTGGGGAACACCAGACAGGCTTGTAAAAACAACAACAAAACAGCTGGAAATGCAATACAACAAAATCCAACAGTTTGACCTGGAGGGGTAGAAGTGCTTAATGGAAACTTACTTACATGGAGGGATTTTGGGGTTTTTTAACTAAAAACAGAAAGGACAGCAAGCAGCTCTCAACAATACAGTGCCTCTGTTGTGACTGGGCTTACATCACTGACCAGAACAACAGCCAACCCAAATAGCTGGACGTCTCCCCTGCTGCAAACAGCCCTGCATTCTCCAGCTGACAAGCGCTGGTTGTTGGACAGCAGGCATTAGCAGTTATGGTGGAAAAATGGCTCAGAGAGAGATGATGCAGACCGTGTTACCAAGAGAACTAAGCAAGCCTTTGTCATTTCAAACAAGTCTTATTTGGATGTTTCACTGCAAGAGTTTTAAACAAGGGTTCAGTAGTGAGGTCAACACATGCAACAAGTGCTCGTAAAGTGAACGTCTGAGTCCCCAGCAAAGACATTTCAGTGAGCTGGGGTGGGGAAGGATCCTGCCCACAGCCCCACTGATCCATCCAGCTCCTCATTACACCAGAGGGGAGATATGTATGGGCTCTCTAAATGTCAAACTTGAGCACCAGCACCTTTAGAACGAATTATTCACATGTCCCAGAGACAAATGCAGGAGAAAACAGAAACAAACAGCAATTGTGCAGGAGAGAAAATCTAATGGAAGAGACTTCAGCCAGACCTGAGAAATGAAGGCAAGAGACTCCAAAGCTGCCTCACTGCAGGGGAAGACAGCTTCACACTTGTGAGAGGCAGGCAAGGGAAGAGCCAGAGCAAAACCGAGGTGAGGAGGGAAGCGTGACAAGGTTAATGTAAAATAATAACAGGATACAAAGCTCCCCATAAAAATCAGCTGGTATCTAGTAGCAAGTTGTAGCCACTTGTTGTGGCTTTAACCTTACTCCCAGAAGAAGCCCATTTCCGAAGACACACAGCTTCTGAACTGCACTGCAGCTCCCTCGAAAGCAGTGATCAATCTCAATAAAGGCCCACCAGTAAGAGGCAGGGAACAGAAATGCCTCCTGGGAGATCAGGGCAGCAGTCAATCACAGGAGAAAACCCTCCGGCACCAGCACTCCTGGTCATATATTAGCAGCTTCTTTGGAAGGCAGTCATTCAGTTAAGCCCAGCTCACCCAGACCTCTCCTAACACAGAAGATGTAAAAGAGATACCAGCAGAAAAATAGGAGTAATTAAAACTTAGCACAACAGCACAAGTTGCATAACAAAACTGTGCCAAATGAGATAAAAGTCCCAGAGCAACGGACCTGAGAGACTTCAGCTACAGAACAAGCCTGATGGCTTCTGGAAGGGTGAGGAAGGGTGGAGAAGGCAAGAAGAAATATTCTAGCAGGCTCAGCTACAGAGCAGCACAGGACGGATACACACACGCAGCCACTCTGCTTTGAGGTCTTCGTACTTTTGTCATCTTGGAGCAGAGAAGCTGGACACCGGGACAACAAGGACAAGAAGGGCCTGTAACAGTAAATATCATGCTGCACATCTCTTCTGTTACAGACTGTGCTGCTGACAGACCAACCCGGAGCAGGACATCCAAGGACTTCTCGCCACATCTCCACAACAAGCTCTCTTTGGGCAGAGGCCAGGGATGCGTGCCAGGAGCAAACACATCACACGCAAAGGACCAGACTCCTCAGTGTAAGAAAGGAATACTGGGTGGATGGCTCAGTTACTGAAATCCCAGTCTGTAACGGTGTGTGTACCAAACACTGAACGACGCTTCGGCTTGTTCCAAGCTCCGATCGTGCACTGAGTCACCACCCCAACCCCTACTTCTATTGTTCTGGCAGGCTACCTTGGAGCTGGATTAGCCAAGGAAGCATCACGTACCAGACTGCCAAGCCTTCTTCTTGTAGGCAAATTCACAAGTGTTTCTATAACAGAAAAAGCCACAGCGGGCAGCACTGCAGGCTTCCCTTGGCCTGCCCAGCCCAGCCATGAGCTGTGACACTCACTGACAGAGCTCTGCTCTGTGATAAGCAATCCCTGCTCCGTGCTGCAGCAGTCTGGACTGCTGTGCAGCTCACGTCCAGCACGCTCTGAAGGCTCTCCTGACTCTGGGCTACAACATCTTTCAGATCTGATTTTTCCCGACTACGGCCACTGCGCTGTGTGTGAAGTGGGAAGGGAACAACCCAGCCAGGAGCTGCTTCTGAGCTCCCACCTGATCCCAGCCAAGTCAGAGGGCTGCAGAGGCTGAGCAACCCCAGCTGGAAGCTCCAAAGCACTGGGGGGAAGCTGGCACAGAGGGAGCGGGCTCAGGATCACTGAGAGCAACATGCAGTAAAAACAACAAACCAAGACTAGGAGAAAAAAGCAAGCCTCCTGACCCTCCCAGCACCCATCTGCCCTTTGGACAAATTACAACTGTAATTTCCCTTGTAGTTCTAACAGATAAAGGAACCAAAGCTTCAGAAAAACCCCTGGGTTCGTTCTGTACTTTGCTTACAAAGCAAAGGTCGATTAATTCACTGCATCTCACAGTTTCAGTAACACTGCAGCTTGCAAAGCCTTCTTGCTTGTGGCAGACTGTAGATACGAAATGAAGATTATCTACTGCTGATATACTTACAAACTCTCCATCCCAGAAGTGTTAGCTGTCATTCGGAGACATTCCAGGCTTGCCTTTTGCTGCCTAAATTTCAACTCCCAGCAAAGAAAGACAGCAACGTAAAACTGAGCAAGGAAAACTGAGCATGCCCTTACAGGGTACAAGAGATGGCTACAGCTCCATGCTCTGCTTGCAGACATGGTGCTCTTTTAAGGAAAACAAGCTATCTTTCAAGACAACAACAAAAGAACCATAAGCACACCAAGAGGAAAAATGAAGACGTGGCTCAGCCCAGTATCCCAGGAGTGCTGGGAAGGTAAGGCTGGAGAATGAAGATGCTGAACAGAAGGAACACAGGCCTAGGAACAAAGCTCCTGATGCAAGGACATGCACTGAGATGAATCTCTTTGCCTCTAAGGTAGATTTGTGGCACATAAAGAAGCTGGAATAGTTAAGTGACATTTTTGGCTAATATCAGCCCTTTTTCAACCAAGAGTGTTTGCCAACATAGTTGTACTAGGAAGTCCTTCTAGTGTAAATTAACCTGCATAGGAGGCCAAGTTCATTTCTGGAATAATTTCATTAATTCTGTGTGATGTAACATCACTGCAACTTGGCTCAAGCACGCTGAAGAGCTCTTCAGTAAATAAGCTGCCTGAAGTCAACCCCAGTGCTAAAGTATGATCAGTTACCCAAGAGGTAACACCCTGCTGTGCCCAGACATGCTTTTCTGAGTCACTCCTAGATGCACTCATTTAGTCAAAACCAATAGGAGAAATCCCTTTCTATGTTAAGACCAGCTTTTCCATCCCATCATGAATACGAATGTTTTATGATGGTTTGATTAAAAAGGCATTATTCAGCATTACAAACCAGGTCACTGGTTTTAAGGACAAGGCACAAGCACATTCCCTCCGAACTCACACACCCTCCTATCAGCAGCAATATTGCTGTTACTCTGCAGAAAGGCCACTCAGTGGAAGAGCTCTGCACGCTACAGAAGGCTGCTGAACGAAGCCTGCTGCAGCCCTGGCTCATCACCACCCCAGTAGCAACAGGCTGGGATTCTTGATATTGCCTTCCTCCTTCCTACCTCCTCCTCTCACCTTGACCCCGGAGTCAGACCAGCATAGCTGTTTCAACATGCAGAGCTGGCAGAAAACGACTACCTGCCTTTTGGTTAGATTTTCTGCCAGTTTCACACTGAGATAATGAGGTCAGAGGAGTAGCAGAGCCAGCAGGAGAGAAGCAGGGACACACGTGCAGCAGGCAGGTCTGCTTTCGTTCCTTTAGATCCACAGCTCCAGATGAAGTGATTCTCTCAGAAAGACCAATACCTGGTGATGTAACCAGCACCCATTGACTGCATCCTAATCAAAGAGAGCTAATTGCACAAATTACATCCCAGTTAGGAGCAGAATGCAGGAAAATGCTCTGCTTTGTGACAGCAGCTTGTGCTGGTTGCCACTGGGAAGCATTAAATAGGCTCCTGCTGCCTGGCTGCCAGGAGTGGGGCTGTGAGGATCAGAGTGCATTCACCTCCCCTGTGGTGTCACAGCAGCTGCATTCAGATGCACATCCTTGATTTCCCACTAGCAGAGCAACTGCCATTGGGGATGAGCATGAATCACTTCTGGAGAAAAGACAACACACAGGTTTGTTTTGAAAGAGCAGTCACGCCTGCATGGAACGCAGGAAAAGCCACCGCTGTAAACCTACATCAGAAACCAACCTTAACGAGAACAGTGGCCAAGCAGAGTATGATCAGCTGCTCCTAGGACAGAGGCTGTAAGGTGCTCAGCAAAGAAGGAAGGCAGCAAACACAAAAAATAGGAAATACACTCCTCCACAGCACAGCATTACCCTCGTGGCAACGAGCACTGAGGGCTACTAGAAGACATAAGATAAGCAATGCTGCACTTGAAAGGAATTCAACATTTATGCAGATGCAATTGCCTGGCGTTACTGAAGCATGAAATAAAACATAACAGGCCCTGACAGAAGCCAGGAAAAGAGCTTTCCTACAGATGGGTTGCTGCATAATCACCTGTAACACAGGCAGGCAGCCTGCCTCTGAAGCAGCCCTTATTGCTTACTCTGGAAGCAGGGCTGCCCTGGTACAGCAAGTCTACGACTACTGCTTCGTTCCAGTGCAGTGGAGCATTAAGAGACCTGCAAAGATTGCTCAGTTCTAAATATCCTAGATTACCCCCTCGCAGTCAGCAACATGCCTACACAACAACATGAATGGGAACTAGCAAGAGAAACAGGAAAAGCACAGAGGAAAAAAACAGCCAAGCTGGGATCCTCACCCCAGTTCATACAGGTGCAAACAGAAATCCACTGCAAACCCTGATAACACATCCAGACTCACCTCTGCTGCCTCTTAAGTGCAGATAAAGCCTGGCAGAGTCAGATTTTAAGGGGGGAAGGGGGCAAAATCCAGGTTTTTTCCAGGCAAGCCTTTCCTTTCCCCTCTCCTGGCCATCAATCCTTTTATTTTGATGAGCAATATCGTCCCTTAGAGACACGAGTGACTGGACAGAACAGCAGTCAGAACCCTGGGCAGAAGCCATTCTGGCCTCCCCATTCTGCAGCACTCACACACCAACTGGCATCTCCTAAGGACGACAGCTCCAGCTGCAGCGCTGGTGATGGTGGGCTTCGTGCTGATCCGTCCTGCAAGCAAAAGCAGGCACAGGCAGCGAGCCTCTGTTGATCATTAACCCAACAGCCATTAGTGAAACACCTTGCAGTCATTTCATACAAAGCTTTATTCTGAAAGCAAAATGGAGGTAACCATCCCAAACTGAAACCCTGAGGCCACATCCCATTTACAGACCTTCCCTCTGGGTCCCTCGTTCTGCTTCACCACTGCAAAGTCAGCCTGGAGCACAGTGCTTGGCTCTGGAAGGTGCCAACCAAACCCTCACATTTAATCTCCTACATTTTGCACACTGCGTGGCAAGCAAGGGAAGGACGTGCCTCGCTGCGGCAAATATGCAGCTCTACGAAGCAGTGACCTCCAAGAAGTCTAGCTGTAGTTTTGTGGTTTTATTTCTTCTTTACTTGTTCTTTTAGAGAGCACACTTCAGGGCTGGTTACCAACCACAGGGCGATGGTTCCTGTCGGCCTCTGGAGATGCACTGCTAATTAACACCGCAGCTCTGCAGTCCTTCCAGCACAGCAGACCCACATGCTGCCTGCCTTCCTCCCATGTAAGCAACCCCAGCACTTTCAGGCTCAATGAACAGCATTCATTTCTTATTTAGAACACAGCACAGGGCACTGGAAGTACTTTTAGCTCCATCTCCTACAACAGCATGAGACCTTCCACAAAGAGGCCTCCCTCCTCAGCGCCATACGATAAATGCAGCTGAAGGAAAGGCACAGTCCTGCTCTTTTGCCAGCTCAGCTCCTTTCCGTCTGCGTGGAAAGCATCTGTTATACAGACTGTAACGCTCTGGCTTATCTAAATATCCTGTCTCTTCAACACTTGCCTCCCCCCAGCGCTCTGCTCTCCATACACATCCTCTTCATACGCCTCCTTGCCCCACAGCCCCATCCCGTTTCCTTTATCTTTTCCTCATCTCAATTTTATCATTTGAATAATGCAGGAGGCTCCTACAAAGCACATGAAAATGACATTCATGAAGAGCAGCAAATTCAAATCCCACAGAACAATTCCCTTTCTTGCTCTTCAGATTGAAAACACACCAAACAACAGGGCTGTTAAGCCAGCAAACACAGGCCCAACTGTTTGGCCAGCAGGAAGTGCCTTTCAAACCCAGGCACTAAACTGGGATACTGAGTCCCACTGTGTGGTACCAGAGATGATGACACAGAGGCAGGAGGGGCAGTGATGTGCACCATGCCTCCCAGCACATGCACAAAGGCATAATGTGAACAACCCGCAAGAACAAAAAGCCTCCCATCCTGCAGGTGGAGCAGCCAGCACAGGGTGGGGTAACAGAGCCCTGAGAAAACACAGGTCGCCTTCACAGCGTGGATTAGACAGGAGGTCACAGGTTGGTACAAAGGAAAGAGGAGATCAAAATATTGATCTGGGACACTCCTAAAGGCTGTCGCTTCATTACGTGAGGAGGAACAGCTAGAAACCTGTCTTGGAGACAACTGCACCCCCAGCTCCGAGCGGGCAGAGCTGGCAGCCCGCAGAGGATGCAGAACACATCCTGTTTGAGAAAGGAGGCCGCGCACAGAGCCACATCCGTCTGCACACAGCGAGGCCTCACAGAGTCAAGTCATGCGATGCTGCAGGAGCTCACTGCTATTCCATCATGCTGGCAAGTGAAAGAGGTTTCTGATCCGAGGGAGAAGCTGGAAATCTCCCCCAGAACACCAGCAGGTGTATCTTCCTGCAGAGACACTAAGAATAACTCCACACCTATCTCATTCATCTAGGAACCGGTACCAGAACAACTTGCTATTGGCAACTTATGGCCTATTAAAGTACTAACAACTGTGCAGCAGACCACAGGCTCCTGGAGGCAAGCATGAATTCCTCAGAAATACAGCTTCAAAGTTCAAGTCAACACTGGTGGCAACTGAAGAGCACAAAGAACAAACAGCCTGGAAGCCATTTAGGTTTTCCCCAGTATTTCAGAAACAAACACAGGTCTTAAAAGGGAGCTGGGGCACCCTCTTCTCCCTCTTTGTCCTCAGCCAGGGCTGACAGCAGTGCTGTTCTGTAAACCAGGCAGGCTGCAGGGCCCCAGTCTCAAAGCAGAACACACTTCCCAATGAGTAATTTCTTGAGCCAAGCACTGTTTAAGTCACGCAGATAAGGCTGTTGCTAAGAGTTAGCTGTCAAAGCACTGCCAGCTCAGAGTCAGCTCTAAGGGAGAAGTTCACAAGCAGACCGTATGTGAGCACTCACTGATGCTGTGCACACAGTGCAGCACTTGGAGTTGGAGGTTTCAGCTGCTGGTCAATAAAGCAGCCCCTGCCTAAGCAACAGCAGGTAAAACAGGAGTGCCAGCTAGAGGCAGCTACAGGGGCTGCCCTGACCCAGCAGGGTCCAGCCTCCAGGGCAGGGGAGTTTTAGCAGAATTCTGTTCCTCTCACGCCAGGCTCCAGCTGGTGATGTGCAATGGGAAGGGGCAAGGCTGGTGCAAAGCTCCCTGCACTGCGAGGCCCTGCTGCCTGCTCCTGAAGGTGCAGCAGCCTACAGGAGGTCGTACTGGTGACCAGCCTTGCACTGCTTTATCACCTCTGCACTTTTTCTAATACCCCAACTAAGCAGAGGTTAAACCTCAACAGCTGCTGCTGTTCTCACAGCTCTCACCGACATTTTGCCACACTGCTATAATGAAAACCCTTTTTCTCACCTTTGCTGTGTAGTTTCTCTAGTATTGTTTCAGAATGCAAGCAGGGCAGGTACTGTGCCTTATTACAGCCTTGAATTAGGCTGCGTTTTACTGCAGAGTGTTTCTAGAGGCTGCATTCAGATGCCTCTTCCATTAACACTCCCAGTCCATTCCTGATGCTGCAGCCAAGACAGCAGGAGGTTAGCATGTGTAATGCAACAAAGCTGCTTTGCAGCACTGAAACTTACTCTTTTGCTCCATATATTTGGAATATATTTATCCATAGGAAAGACTGGCATTTATAGACACGTGCAACAAGAATGCTGTTGAAGTGTTGTCACACCACATGCTGTAGCAGAGGACAAAGCCAAGCACATGCTGTACTAAATATGGAAGTGGGAGAGCCATAACGAAGCTCTTCACTACACCATGGCAATCCCATTTGAGGCAAGAGGCAGAACGCAGGCAGCAAGCCTCTCTTCTCACTGCAGGTAGCTGTCTTCCCCTCTTGGAGAGGCTAGCTCTAGAAGAGACAATCTCTCTATCTACCCTTCGCTTTAAAGGAGACAGTCGTGAAGATCTAAATCTCAGCTAGGCTGAATCCATCCTTTAGTCTCTGCTGAACCAAACTTCATGCTTTTCTGGTCTGAAGGAGGCAGCTATAATGGCAATTTAGGCAGAGGCAGTGCATTAGTTGATTTCTGACTTGCACCACAGAGATGGTTGTGTTTATGAGGTGGTGAAACTTGCATTTCCCCTAACAAGAGTGCTGGAATCACCCAGCAGCTGTCAGCAGGGCAGTGCCTCTCCCCCTCTATTTACGTCCTACAGAAATGAGCAAGGTTGCACCTATGACTATGACATAACGATGCTTTGCATCCCATCACGCGAGGGAAGCAAGCAGCTTTAGGTCTGTGCCCACACCAGGACGGCAGACACAGTCACACAGACCTAGTCCAAGTGGAGCTATGGGTGTGAGGGGCCTCCCCCCGTATCAGTATTTCCTTTGGCATTCTACATGCAGCTTTCCACACGCACACAGTGCAGGAAGTGGATTTCACTCTCAATTACAAGAGCGCTCTTGGTTCAGGCTACGGCACCAAAATACTTTGAGGCCAGACCACCCCAGCAAGGTCAGCTCTTCCCACACCACCACTGCTCCACTCCAGCCTGCATACAAACAGCTGCTGGGCTGCAGAGGACAAACTATTCTCTGGTTGGTGCAGGAGTGCCAGGGTCAGAAAACTAAGCTGAAACACTACACATGCTTGAGAAAGCATGCTGTCTATGGAAATACAGCTGGAGGGGAATGGGACCACGGGTTGGCTTGGTAGGTAGCACTTTTTGCCTTCAGAAGACAACGTGGAAGGTGGGAAATGCCTGTAATGTCATTAAGCTCTTGCAAAACAGTCTTCCCATTAGAGTAAGCCAGGGGTTTTCAGAGAACAATTCCTTCCTTCAGATCCAGAAACACCAGAGCAAAACTGCTGGCAAACTAACAAAACAACGTAGGGTGAGGTGTTACAAGAGCGTGGGTAACACCTGGCTTTCCACTTCCCTTACGTCACACACCAGCCCTACTCTCTGCCAACGTGCAGACAGCAGTCATCAGCACAGAGGTAGAGAGCATCTGGCTGCCACTCAGCATTAACTGACACTGTAGGCAGGGGGTGGATTTAATCAAGTCTTCCCCAGTAATACCCAAAGACGTAAGTGCAGGAGCTGCAGCCTTCTGCCCTGTTTGGACGTCCCTGCTTCCAGCTGCACGGAAGCGATCCCTCACCCAGCAGAGCCTGCACAGACCCACAGATGAGGCTGTGATGTCATTTATCCAGGAAGAAAGATGCATACAACCTCAGAAGGCTTCAAACTGGTGCAAAACGCAGCAGCCCATCTGCTCTACAAGATCGGTTGCCATGAATACATCCCTACGCTCCACGCCTGCTATTTTTAAAGCTACTCGGGAGGCAACTGAATTCACTGGTGCTATTTTAGTACCTGGATTAATAATATCCAAGGCACACACTGGTACTGCTCAGCAGGGAAATACAGGATCTGCCTGGCCCACACCTGGCTCAGATGCACTTTCAGAAGACCAGCTTCTAAAGGAGAGCGATAAACCCAGGGAAGACAGATGTTTGTTAAGCAGAGCCCCGCTCCTGAAACTGCTCTTATCCTCAGAAGCCCTGATAGAGCAAAAAGAGATTTTACAAACAGAGGAGAAAGGGTGAAAGGAAATTTATAGCTGCAGGTTTAGTTACTGAAATATTCACAGCCTAAAGTGAGGTGTTAACCCAGCATGCATGGAAAAGGGACACGTATGCATGAAAGAAACCAACAAAACAAGACACAGATCCTCAAGCCGATGTGCTGACAGGACCTGGACCTTTTCCAGAGTGCCCTGAACTCCTAACCATGGTAATTCTTGGTGCACTTCAGGCAGGTTCCCCTCTCAGCAGGCTGCTTGGCCCCTGCTCCATGACAGGAGGCGTAGGGGCTTCTGCTCTCGTCTACCCCACTGTCCCCAAGGCCCCTCCAGACTCATGCTGTAAGGTGCAGTCTGTAATACGTACCTACAGCCCCGGCCCCAGTGGACTTGGGACAGGTGGGACAGGGTCAGGCCAACACAGCCACTCACTTCTGCTCACAGGTGAGCGTAACCCAGCACCACTCAGCAGCTCACTGGGAATACCACGTCCCACCCTCACCACAGTCACTGGAGAGCTTTCATCTTCTCAGTCAACACTCTGTTCCACATCACAAGTCACTTAATTGAGGAAAAAAAGGAAATCTAACTCAGCATGCCCTATACCTACTTCTCCCTGCTCCACTGACAGGGTTACATGGGGCACCTTGTCTACATCAGTTCTCTGAAAACATGTGGACAGCAAGAGCCACTTTGATCACAGCTGGTACTTTTGTATTGCCACACACCAAAGAAAAGGTCCAAACCGATTGCAGAGCAAACACTGCAACTTCCTACGTAAGCTGCTCATCCTAAGATGACCCAACAGAGCTTTCAACTCCAAATCAATCATTTTGGGAAGTGGCTGATATAAGAAAAATGATCACAGAGTCTAACTACGTGCACAGGCTTTTCATATGACACAGATACAGCACCTACTTCCCTATCCTTCCCGGATCCACAGAACTTCAAAGAACCATGGAAAATGACTAAGGCAGCACAGAGCAGAGCCATGGCAGGCTCTGGAAGCCTTTCCATGCACTCCCTCTTTTCCTCACCGCTCCTGGAAATTCATGAAGTTTCTGTAACTGCAACAGGGGAAAATATTTGAAGAAGGTCAGATGACTCAATACCACTGAGAGCCATAACTTTCCCAGCAGCAACAGGTTTCCATGTGCTTTCAGTTAGACTACAGCCAGGTCAGGGGGAAAGGCAGCAAGCCTAATAGCCGACTTCCCCTCGGCTCGTTTATAAGCCATTGAGTGCGATGGATGTGTTTGGTTCAAATTACAGATGGGTTTGTTGCTGGAACACATCTGCAATCTGCAACACATGCACTGAGAGAGCTGCTGAACCCCAGCCAGCTCTGAAAACAACCAGCCACGGCCCGGGCGGCTGGCAGCATCAGCAGCCACCAGCAGCGCGCTCCTAGGAGCTGCTTTCAAGGACAACAAGGAGATGGAGATCGACGTTCCTGCTGCAGGCTTTTCCTGAGCCACCCTCCATTTAACTCAGCTTATTATGGCTCCAGGAAGCAGAGGGGTTAACTTCTGTCTAAGTTCGCATAGTGTTTGAATTCCTTAGATAAGCTGCTTCCACCAAACGCAAGGATCTAGCCTCAAGAGAGTACGCTGTAAGGAAAAGCTCTTTTGTAGATATTCTTCAAAAGAGAAATTAATTCACAGTCCATTTTTGCATGTGTTCCATGCCCACAGTTCCTATACGCTTCAGATGAGGTTGCACCGTGCCTCTGGGAAAAGAAACAAGCTTTGAACATTGCCCTACCATTTCTGTTTCCAAGACAGAAATGTTTCACACTTGCCAATACAACCTTCTCTCCCGATATGAGAAAGCACAATGCACTGCACCACAGAGAGGAAAATCAGACCAAACCAGGCTCTAGTTCTGGTATAAAACAGCTACCAGCAAGCATAAGCACACACTGTACCTTTAAAATCAAGCAGTTACACAGGAAAGTTAAAAAACAAGTTTGAATGCCATGGAAGGCTTCCTTCACATACTGGGGCAGAAAGAAAGCAAGTCCAGGCTGCTATGGAATTTGCATTTGCATACTGCTGGTGATAATCTGCGTGCATAGCTGGAAACAAAGCGAGTTTTTATTAGCAATTAGTAGCAGGAGTGGGGACAGGTCTGCCCGAAGGAGCCTGAGGAATGCCAATGCATGATGACAGAACAACCTCATAAAACATGCGGCAGAATGATCCCAATAAATAATCGTTAAAAAGAAAATGCAGCTGTGAACTCGGGAGACGCAATGCTATTTGTTCAAGGAGATAAACTGTATCTTTAGCACTGACAACTTTGACTCCAGGCAGCAGTTTTCCCTTGCACAGCAATTTGCAATGCAAAGCAAGCTACTTCCACTCTTATCAAGAACAGCAACTTCGAAACAAACAGAGCGCAAAGCTGGGGAGGGCTGATCTGCTTTTATAGACACGGCTTTCTACAGAGTCAATTTGCAAGTGCTGCATGAAAGCAGAACAGCACAGCATCTAAAACAGCACATGAAAACATGGGCAAGGAGGGCAAAAACAAAATTATGTGGACTTCAAGCAGAAAACCCAACCTCCTTCAAGTGTGCGACCTCCTGCTACCTGTGTCTCTGAAAATCACAGTGTAGCTCTATCAGCAAGCAGTCTCCAGGCTTAGCTCTTCCCTGTCTGTGGAAAATGATATGGCACGTGGGGCCCAACAGCAGAACCAGTGAAAACATATTAAGGGATAGGCAAGTGGCAGCCATATGCCAGAGCACTCGAGTGAAGAATAATCAGGAAAAAAAGAACGGCCAGAAAGCAAATCTGCCAGCAGCTTCTTACCTGGTAGATAAGCTAGCAAAGTCTCCTCCATCTAACAGCCTGATTTTGCAGAACAGAACCCCATTCACAAAGGGGACAGCAGTCAGCTCTTCTAGAGTAAAACTTGTCTGAAATTTGAATTTCTTCTTCTTCATCAGGAAAGCCATGGGCAAATTCAGCGTGGAAAGCCCAGAACTCCAAACAAGATGAGGGAGGAGTGGCTCAAAACACACACAGACAAGCAGAGGAACAGCGCTTGTTCCTGGAGCGTAAGCAGGGAGTGAATTCCAGTTCAGTTACAACGACGGCCCGGCCTCGAATGCACAACCTGCTTCTCTTTGGTGGTCGGATCTGGCTGCGGGATCATTGCCACGGCAGGCTTCAGGTGAGGAGGAAGAGGTCAGATTAAATCTCTGCAACATCTCCAAGGGAAAAGGAAGGGAGATAAGTAAGTCTCAGCTCCAGACCAGCAGGAGCTGTCCCAGTTAGAGGCTGCAGTGCCCCGATTTCAGCAGAACCCCTCCAGAAGGCATCTCTTGCAGGAAGTCATTGTGAGTGTCTGAAGAAGCCTTAAGTCTGTGCGCAGCACATCCAGAATGCTTCCAAGTTCTTTCTCCTCTTCCCGTGCTACTCCTTGGTACAGGTCTTCAGGTCAGCCTTTGGGAGGGAAATGAGTAAATTAGTCCCAGGCAGTCCCAGGCTCCTCCTCCTGCTCTAAAACCTGTTTGGATGGGTAATATTCAGCACATACTCATACCAATCTTAAGAGGTATGGCCCCAATTAACCTGGTCCCAATATCCTCTTTCCCCTGTTTGCCTAGGGCAAGCTTCGCTGCTGTCATGCCCCTCATAATTCCTGTTTTGCAAAGCAGCTAATAAAAATCTGTTCTATTTTCACCCATCATCTTCTGAGGCAGTTTACAGCCCACATCAGTCTAACCAGCATACGTAGCTCTGTCTCAGGAAATGCAAAGTCTGTTTCTCCTCTGTTTTTCCGGCCAGCCCTAACTGTTAGCACCTGTATCTCATAAACAGAAACCGGCAGAGGAGAAAAAAAAAGAAAAAAAGAAAAAGCAGTCTGCTCCAGATTACACAGCATAGCAACCAAATCAGGTCATCTGATGCCCATCCGCCAGGCCCACTGAGCTGTGCTGCTTTCCCCCAGCATCAGGTCCGCACCAAAAGTGCCCCGAACAGCCCCGTTTGGGGGCCAGAGACAGTGGTTTCGCTACACGTTTATGCAACAGCCAAGCCATCAAGGCTGAGGGCTTATTAGCATCAAAAAAAGCAGCGAGGCTATAAACACCGAGCAGCCAACAATCCTCACCGATACTGAGAGCTGCAAACCAGCGCTCCCGCTGCCTGCAGGGATGCGCGGTTAAAGCCTCGCTCCTGCTGCTGTGGGAGCGCAGGAAGGCTCCGCCGGGCTCACAGGGACCCGCTCTGCACCAGGTGCTCTGCTGCCCGCGCACTGAGCCGTACCAAGTCTCGACCTGCTCCCACCCCTCACTGAGCTCCCCAGGCCTCAGTCCGCCTCCGGACCCGCACACTTGGCTGCCCCAAGCTCGCAGCCCGTCTCCGGCAGCCGCGGGCCAGCTCTCAGCCCCACTCCCGGCCCCTGCCCCATGGGCTGACCCGCGGGGGGATCTCAGCCGGCCTCCAGGCTCCATTCCCGGTCCCTCGGCCCGCTCCCTACCCGCTGGGCCCGGCTCGCACCTCCTGCCCTCTCCTCGCACGGCCGCCGCTGCTCCCCGCCACAGCCGCCTCTTCTAGCACTACGCCAACTGCGGCCGCTACGCCAACGCCGCAGGCAGCCCTACGGCAGAGCAAAACCACTACCGCGCTTCAAGAATACCAACCCGACACTACGTAACCCCCTTCCACCACCTTCCTCCCCGGGGACGGGGGGAGGGGAGGACAAGAGCCGCGCTACCTGATTGGCAGCAGTTAAGAGGAGGGCCGGGAAGAACAGGGCTTTGATTGGTTTCTCTAGCGCGGGGCGGGGAAGAGAGGGCGGGGATTGGAGGAGGTGGCTATCGGTTCTGGCAAGACCCGCCCCCCTGGCTGAGAGAGTGGGCGGGACGCGGGGGCTCCGTGGTGGCCTCGGGGTCGCCTCAGCGGGTGGGCGGTTCGGTGTGGCCGTTTGGTCGCTTCGGGCGGCACGGAGAGTTCCCGTTCCCGTCGGTACGCCCCATGACCGTTCCTCAGGCTAAACAGCTGTTGGGCGGCTCTGGGGTGCGTGGAGCTCGCTGAGGGGACGGCAGGCCTCTGCCCATGGAGCTGGGTACGAGGTGAGGTGTCTGTGCCTCCCTGTGGGCTCCAGGTGAGGTGATGGCAGCTCTGACAGATGTCACCTCTGTGTCACAGAATCACAGAATCACTGAGGTTGGAAGAGACCTATAAGATCATCCAGTCCAACCATCCACCTATCACCAATGGTTCTCGCTAAACCATATCCCTCAACACAACATCCAAACGTTCCTTGAACACCTCCAGGGTCGGTGACTCCACCACCTCCCTGGGCAGCCCATTCCAGTGCCTGACCACTCTTTCAGAGAAGTAGTATTTCCTAATATCCAGCCTGAATCTTCCCTGGCGCAGCTTGAAGCCGTTCCCTCTAGTCCTATCACCAGTTACACGAGAGAAGAGGCCGACCCCCAGCTCACTACAACCTCCCTTCAGGTAGTTATAGAGAGCTGTGTCCTCCTCAGCACTGCAGGTTGCTAGCCAGGAGCCTGTCCTCCTTCACCCAGTGTCCCTGCCCAAGCAGCTCTCCAGGGGAAAGGCCTGGCTGGCAGCTGGAGTCTCGCTTTCCACGTGTGAGATGTGGCAACCAGCTGAATGCATCTGCCAACATGGTTCCCTCCTGTTATTACATACTGCTGTCCTGTCCCGTGCTTGGGGCTGGGAGCCCTGGTTAGGTAGGATTCCATTGTTTAAGGGCAAGCGGAACAAAATGTCTCGTCCTGAAGGAGTCTGCAGTCATCAGTGTGATTTGCCTATTTGTAAAGTTAGGGATGTGTTGCAGAGAAGAAGTTGAGGCTCACACGGTAGGGACTTTTCCCAGTGCTGCTTTGCATGTCTGGCAAAGCTTGGATGAGAGCCTGGGAGCCTTCACTTTGCCAGGCTTTGATGCCCAGATTCCTTCCCTTTAATCTTTGCCATCTATACAGACAATACCAGAGCTATCAAATAATTCCACCGCAGCGTGAGTCTTTAAAAGGAAAATCAGCTAGGAAAAGTACACAGCAACATGTGTGGATGGAAGATAAAGGCTGGATTAGAGCAAACACTGTTAGAGTTCTTGCTCACCGGCTTAAGCAGACACAAACCTACACCTGGGAAAGCATTTCTGGTATTGGCGCAGTGAAACCATTGCAGGAGGTGTCAGTGTTCCCATATTTGTTTGTGGAGGCTGCTTTTAAAGGCAGGGCCTGAATCCATCCCATCAGTTGATATCCAGTGTTTTCAAGGCCTCAAGACATTGGTAGAAATGGGCTGGTTTTTTTGCTTTCTGTGTCTTGATTTATTGGGAAAGAGCTCAGCTTCTAAATACGTAATATTGGCCAAGATGGGATGCCTGAATGCTGGAAGCATCCGAAGAATCCAGGCCAGTTCCTCACACTTCTCATTCTCTAAGCATAGCAGTGACAGACATGTCGATCTTTCACTTCCATCACTAGGTAAAGGACAACTGATCTGTCTGTTTGCTGTGTGGGAGGAGGCCTTGTGTTATCTGATATGATTCACTCTGATAAATAACCTCCTCAGAGGACTGCTCTTGTTTATAGCAACAGCCTCAGATGCTAAAGTTTGCAGAGATTGTAATCCTTGCTGTTCTCACGCATATTTACTCTGCAGTTTTATCAGAAATCTCTCTTGAAAACCTCAGTGTTTTTATAATTAATTGAATAATGTATCTGATGTTAAAAATAAACTGATTTGGAAAGATGCCCAGTGAGCTGCTGAGCTGTGTGTAATAGAGCAACCGTAGTTCAATTCTCAGGGGTATGTATATTTTCCTAACAAAGGCAGTCTCATGACTTAGAGATTAAATCTTTATTAGTTCAAAATTCACCCTGTTGATTTGGCTGTGTTTATACTGCATAATTGTTTATGGACAAATCCACATTTTTTAAAGGGACAGCACTTCTCTGAATGTCTCTGTTGTTCCCTGCTGGGAGGGATGTTGGGGTCCCCAAGGCATCCTGAGCCCCACACAAGGGCTATCAGAGGGAACAAGGTGTGCTGTATCTCTGTCCATCCACCATCCTACCCCCTGGCTTTATATTCTTTCCTGATCCAGGTCCAAACCATTTATTAAGGGTGTCCCTTGATAACAGATGTTACATCTGCTTACCCCAGACTGAAATGCTCAGCTCTTCCCATGCTGGTGCTTGCTGTGTCATGAGTCGGGCCCCACGGCGCCTTCACCTCTGCCCTGTGAACCTCAGCCACGTCCTTACCCTGTGCTCTGCCTGACCTAAGCCTTTCCTGGTTCCTCTCCCCAGTGCTGCCACCACTTCCTCAACTTTTGCTGTCTCAGGGCATTATCTTATCAGCCTCAGATAATTTATCAGTTTGGGCTGTGCTTTGTGCTGGGCCTCACCTCTGCTGTCACTGGAGAGGGGCTGATCTCCACACTCTGCTTGCCTTGGGACCAAGGTGCAAGCAGGAACAGGGATGGCTTTCCATGCTTCCTCCTTCCCAGCTTAGAGCACTGAGATAAACAAGCAGGGAGAAAATGAAGCAAAATGAATTCAGGAGGGACAGAACTGAGAGGAGCGAAGAGAGTCGGATCCTGAAAAACGTATGTGGTGAGCCATCAGATTCTCCTTCTTATCCCAGAGGAATTCCAGATACACGAGCAAATCATCAGAACCTGTAATCTGCATCATTAGCATCTTCCGCTGGAAAACATCATCAGACTAATTCATTTGTCCTGGCAGCCAAATGATTAAAGTTTGAAAACCAAATTATACACCATTGCTGCAACAGTGTAAATACATAATTGGCTTTCCTCTATTAGATCTGTGACTTCTCATAATAGCTGTAATGAGCTTTTAGTCCTGTCATCCCATCCTACACCCAAAAACAACAAAAGAAGCCTATCACACAGTGCTCTGTGCTACATTCTGCACACTGTGATGGCCAAGTGCCTGCGATGCACTGCAGCTGGGAGCTGTGGGCCACTGCCTTGCCCAGTGTGGGGTAGGGAGCGCTGGCCCCTGGCAGGGCTGGGTGCTGATATGAGCTCCATGTGCTGCTGGAAACTCCAGCTCCCCATCCTGTAGGATTTTCCAGCAGTATGAAGTTATTCAAAGCTTGCCTCTTCACAGCATAACCAGTTCCGTATTTAACTGAACTTATCACCATAAACCCATGAACTGTTTCACTTTCTGTGCTTGGTTTCCTGTTCACCTGCAAAGGACACACCTGTCTGGTGTGTTTCTGACCTACCAGGACTGGGGATCCTGTTATCTGGAGATAAAGGGAGCATAGGAATCTGGAGTCGGTGGATTCCTTTCCCCAGGCATGTGGCCAGACCTGAAAGCCCAGCTGCCTGGCTCTTCTGTGTTTACTGGTTTCCATATCTGCTCCATATTTCATGGGAATGTGCAGCAGGGCTCTCCATTTGTTTCTGGGAGGCCTGACAGTGGCATGGGAACAGCTTTGCCCTGCCAAAATCCTCAGACTGGAGCTCATGTTGCCTTGAGGCTTGTGTTTGTGAAGCCTCATCCTGTGCCTGGATCTCCACAACCCAGGGGCTCATGAGCCCAGTTTGCAGGTGGCTGGGCTTTGGGCTGAGTCTTGGAGTGCAGCCTGGACACTGTGCTGATGTCTGTGTGAAGCTTCTTGTCAGGTGCATGCAAGAAAGACAAAGAATATCAGATGCTTCGATTTTCATAACTAAACAGACCAGACTTCTGTTGACAGTATCTGTTGGCAACAAGCTCTCAGATGTCAAAAAACCCAATAAACCAACAAGAGAATGCTTTGCCAAAACAGGCTTGGCAAACTAAAAACGTGTTGGAGGAGGCAAGGTAATTGAGGCGGATATGCAGATGATATCATTCTGCCCCTGTGGGGACCAGCTTCCAGAACTGTGATGCACCTATTTCAGCATGCTGTACTTGTGGGATACTGACATATTTATGTACGGCCTTGTAAAAATTCCTAAAACCTGCCCCAGTGCTTATAATGAAGGAATTAATGTGTATCTTGTGCCTGCCCGTGTGTCTGTGCAGTGAATGCACTGCAGTGAGAGCTGTGAGCGGCAGCACAGGCCGTGTGCTCTGGGAGCAGTGTGTGAGCACAGGCATCTGCCCTCCACATCCCTCCACTCTCCTGTTGAATTTCTTCCTCTCCGGGCTCCCAGTCCTGAGATGATCCAGCAGTGAGGAGCAGGTGGGGCACAAAAGATCTGCAGGACCTCTGGAACCATCCCAGCAGGTCTGTGCAACGCACCGTGCTCTGCTGCAGAGCGCAGCTCAGGATCCCAGTGCCTTGCCCCGTTGCGCAGTGCCACCTCCTGGAAAGCTGCGCCTGGGCTGCACACATTGCTCACTGCCTGAGCTTCACAACCAGGCTTTTGCTCCTGAAGCAGCCCGTGGTGCTACCAGCAGAAAGCCACAGCCTCGAGGTATCCTCTGACCCACCAGAAGCGCTCCACCAAACTCCTCTTTCTCCAGCAGCAAGAAGTACAACGTGCACTCGCTCTCCCCTCTGAGGAGCCCTGTGGCAGGACGTCCTTGCAGAGCTCCTTCCTGCTCTGGATGGTGAATATAAACCCCAAGGTACAAACAAACACCTGTGAGATGCTGTTCCTTACTTTTCGTTCAGCTTTGGGCACAAGTTCCCAGCTCAATGAAATGCCAGGCATGTCAGTGCCCTGTTTACCTGATCTTGGTTTTGACTTTAAGTGACGTATTTTCTCTCTTCCTCCCCAGGTTTGATGACCTCATCATGAGCAACAACCAAGCCCCTCATGGCACTACTCACCCCGCATTTAAAATGTTGCTACATCTTTGTAATGAGACAAAAGTGTACACGTGGAACTTGCTCCTGAATGCTACTGGCTTGACTAAGCTCTATGTTTGTCCTGAAAACACACGAAAAAATGGGTGGTTCTGAGGGCAATGCATTTAAGGAACAGCAGCAGAGTTTAAGTGCTTAGTCACTGCAAAATGAACACAGCCATTTAAATCCCAAGGCTGGTACTTCATCCATCATTTCGGGCTACCAACACACGTGGCTGCCTACGGTTCTCTGAGGCCTTTTCTGACCCAGTCCTCTGTGTTGCCAACTTGTTTTCACAAACTCACTTTTCTCCTGGAGCACGCTGATGAACTGAGACAGACAGTTACCAAAAAACCATATTATTTTTAATTAAAAATCATATTTGTAAAGGAGAGATCATTACACAAACGAGGTAAAACAACATATATGACATAGTTTTCTGCTTTAAAAATAATTTTCAATTGAGCAATTGATTTGACTCCATAAAGTCTGAGAGAAAGGATCAGGAGAGCGTTACTCACATGGCTGGATGCCCAACAAGGTGGGAAGGAGCAGCTGGTGCTGCCCTGTCTCAGCACCGAGCTGTCTGTGTCGAAGGGTCAGAGCCTTCTAGGGCCGAAGTTATAAAGCTGTTCTTTTCTCCCCTGTCAGCCTCACAGAGGAGAGGAGATTACTGAAGGGCAGAGGCAGGCAGCAGAACGTTCACCCACTGCTCTAACTGGGGGTCCTCCAGCAGCATCCCACCACGAAATAGGTAAGGGTTTCATGTGATTGTGCTAATGCAGTCTTTGCTCACCACTTCTCAGCCCCATGGAGACTAAACAGCGAGAAAATATCAACTCTGAGAAAGTCTGGCTTCAAAAGCAGTACCTGGCAAGCAACAAGCCTATTAAATGTGAAAGATATTGCAAGGTATGGGGAAAAGACTTAGACTTTTTTTTTGAAGTTAGCTTCCATACACTTACAAGTGGAGCTTGTCGTCTACAAGCTTATGAAGCTACTCTGTAAGAATCACACTCACCATCCAGTGAAATGGAGCTGTCTCAGTGAGGACCAAGCCCAACAGCCTGAGCACCTCAAGGAGATCAGGGGCTGCAAATGCTACTTAACCCTGTTTAACCGTGAGAAAATAGGTGAGGTGAACCTCAGAGCCACTTCTCAGAATCCCAGTCAAAGCAGACTAATGAGGAACTGCTGCATTTGCTTCTGGCTCCTAAAAAGCACAGGACAAACACCACCACCAGAACCAATTAACGCTCCCAAACTCACTCACTCCAATCAGTGGCTGCCAACCTCCTAAATGTCTGCTGGGAACTGCTGTGCGGCTGAAGCTCTGCAGACCAGGTCCACTGGGAGAGACTGAGCTATCATGGAGGTGGCAAACTGTGCGTTATGAGACAGAGAGGGTGTTTTGTAAACCCCCCTGAATTAATTTTTTATGTGTCCTTGTGCATTAAATATACTGGGACAGGTAATTGCTTCCAATACGTATCCCAGGACAGTATCTGGGAACCAAGGCATGAGATTTTCACCACATCTGCTAAGTTTAAAGTTGAATTTCATGACTGCACACAGATAGAACACGAGGTGAATACACTATTTTAATCCCATTTATATCCTCGGGGGATATGGGTGGGATTTGAACTGCATATAGTAGGCTTAGTGCTAGTCTGTGCGGGTGAACTTCATGCTCCAAGAGCAGCATCCACAAACCCTCAGTGCAGAGAAAGGCTGTACCACCTCTGATACCATTTTCCAGTAAACGCTTTCAGCAAGAGACAGAAATGCATTCACTACCAGACACTACAGCTTATGATAACTGTACCTTGGCAGCTTCATTGCTGTGACTTAATAGAAAGACTCCCTGTGTCTGAAGTCAGTTAAAGGCTATAGATCAAGGCAGAGGAGGAAAGACGTGTCATACCCAGAAGTTTTTCAAACAGATAAAAAAATAATTGTCTTTTTTCTCTCCCTCTTTTTTTTTGTTTTTAAACAAATCTATTGTTTTGAGGAACTAAAGCAACCAATGTTAGGCTCCTTGTTTATTACATCTCCTGCTTCTGCTCTGTAGGATGAGTCTGAAAAGGCAGATTAGCATAAGATTAGCAGAGAAGAAAGCTGTTCAGGCTCAGCAAGACTCCAAGGAGAGCCATTTCACATTGACAAGAGCCAGCACCCCATTGCTCCGCGTCCAGTGGCAGCAGGGGCAGGTTTTTTTCCAAGAAAGAAGTCCCACTGCTGTTTCTTTCACTGGATAATGCCATCTTGCTGCCCAGTCTGGCTGGGGTCAGCAGTCACCGAAGGACTGGGTGTATTGCTCTGCAAAAATCGACGGAAGTCCTTAATCATGGGGCGGAGGACCTGGATGAGGGCACTCAGTGCAGCCTGTGTTCCTTCCATGGCTTGAGCCTGGCGCTCCTGCGCGCATGCCTGCACCTCCTGAGCGCGACGGATCATCTGAAGCAAGTCATTCTGCTGCTCCAGGTGCTGGGCAATCTCCTTCACGTGTAAGTTGGTCACTCGCTGCTCCTGCAGGAGCTTGGCTGAGTTCAGAGCAATGCGGCTTTTCAGCTCCTGGGGTTTTGCAGATACTTCGTGTTGATGTGCCATCATCTCCAAGGGTGCTTCGGCAGTAACTGTGGTGGGGGCTTCTGTTGTGCAGTACTCCACAACCCCATCCTCCAGACTGTGGTAAGTCGTCTCTGCAGGAACTGAGAACAAAGGACAGAAAGGGGGTAAGGAGTAGCTGCAAAATGGGTGTTTTTATCTACAGGACTATTCAAGGAATGTAACAGGAATACTGCCTGTTCTGTGAGATAACATACAATAAACAGTGAACGCACAAAATAGCTTAAGTCTACTCCACCCTCATCCAAGCTTCCTTCTCGGATGTACAGAGCAAGGTCCAAAGGAGCAGGGTGCGCCATATCTGTCTAGACAAAATCTCTACCCAACCTCTAGTTTAGAGCACCATTAACCAACTGACATGAGAGCAAAGAGAAGGCCTAGAATGGCACTTATCAACAAGATGGCCCATTTGGGGCAGATCACGAAATCAGCCCTGGAGATATTCTTCCCTTTTACTTTAGTTCCCTAGAGAAAGGGACCAAAGGCTCCTTGTTTTCCTTGCTTTAAGGCTGGCCCCAGCTGTCAAAGCTGACGTTCTCATAGATGCTCCCCTACAGCACAACTGTGTTTTCATGACAGATGGGCGCTTAGTTTTGACAGGAGCTCCCTGCAGAGGGATCACAGGAGGGTGCCAGGCCTCTCACTGGGCCACCAATCCAGAACAGAGCATCTTCACTGGGCACAGCACTCACTCTGGGTCAGTGTGACGGTGGTGGCGGAGGCAGTGATGGGGATCTCGGTCCCGTCGGCCGCCCCGCAGTCCCCGCTGGGCAGGCTGATGATGGTGGCCTCTCCCAGCAGGTTGCAGATGCGCTGTTGCATGGGGGTGAGGATGACGGGAGCGGCTGTGGCACCTGTGGGGTCCTCGCCCTCCGTCCCGGCACCGCCGCCATTCTGGCTCTCGCTTCCCCCTTCCATGGCGGCACGCACTTGGGCCACTTTGCGCCGCACCTCGGTCTTGAGGTCGGACCACTTCTTCTTCACTTCGGGCAGCTCGCGGTGGCAGGTGGCGACGGCATTGACGCGCCGCAGGATGTCATGCCAGGCGGCGGCCTTGGCGGCCAGCGGTACGCCCGCGTTGAAGTGGTTGATGAGGAGGTGCTTGCCGCGCTCCAGCTCCTCCACGATGATCTCCACCTCCCGCTCCGAGAAGTTCATCTTCCGCTTCTTGGCCGGGGGAGCTGGGGGCGACGCCATGGCCCTGAGGGGAAGCGGGGGAGGTGGTACTCAGAGGGCTCCTGAGGACCCGGGGGGCCCCGCTGCCGCCCCTCGGCCCTGCCCAGCCTCCCGCAGGGCCCCCCGGGCCCGCTCACCCCGGGCCGGGGAGGAGCGGGGGGGCCCGAGGCCCCTCGGGGCCCGGAGGTGTCGCTCCCTCCCCGCTCCCCCCCTTGGCACCGCCAACGGTACGCAAATTGCGTACCGCAGCCACCCAGCAAGCCCCGCTCAACGGCCTCCACCCTGCGACACTGGCGTAATGGCTTCCAGAATCAGCCCCCTTTCCTTCCTCGTCTGATTGGGCCGCCCGCCTGCCTGTCAGGTGAAATTCTCGCCCCCCGCGAGGAGCGCTGCACTGTCATTGGCCAGTCGCACTGCCCATCGAAGGGAGCTAGAGACGGCCCCGCCTCACCGCTTGCTTTGGGCTACTGGGCCTGCGTGAGTCCGGCGAGTGACTGGGCCCGCCCGCCTAATTTCCCCGCTTTAATTCCATTGGGTACTTTTCCTGTCCATCAACGCAGAACTCACCCTCCTCTGGAAGCTACTGGATGCATGCCATGTCCATCAAGATCCAAATGAGACACTGGCTCCCAACCTGATTGGAGCGGTTGTTCCTTTACCCTCGATTACGCCTCAGCGTTTAACCAATGGCATCCCGCTCTAGGATCTTGTACCGCCTTCTTCCGGCCGCGGCGGCGCTGCGTTCCGATTGGTGGAGGGGAAGGCGTCTGTCTGACGTCACACCGCTCACTCCCCCGGTGCGCGTGGGGGCCGGGCTGTGGGCGGTGGCGCGTTGGCCGGCGGGGGCCGCTCCCATTGGTCGGCGGGGGGCGTCACGTGGCGGCGGCACCGTGTGGCGCGAAGGCGGAAGCGCTCCGCGTCGGTTCCTCGCGGCGCCGGTGGCGGAAGCGTCGCCATTTGCCGGCGGCGGGCGTGAGGAGTGTGCGGCTGGCGGGAGCATGCCGGGGGCGCGGCGCTCGTTGGCCTCCCCGGTGGTGAGCGGCGTGCTGTGCCCCTGCGGCTCCCCGCGGGCCGCCGCCACTCCCGGTCCCGGCGCTGAAGGGAGTGGCGGCGGCCCCTGCGGAAGAGCAGTGTGCGAGGCCTCCGAGCAGGACCGGCGGCTCCGTGCCCTATTCCAGAAGTTGGACGTGAACCGCGACGGCGCGCTCTGCATCCACGACCTGGCCGTGGGGCTGGGCCGCCTCGGGCTGCACCGCACCGAGCTGGACCTGCTGGTGAGCGGCGGCGCTGGGGCTGAACGCGGCGGGCGGGTTACGCCGCCCCCGGGGGCTTCTGAGGGCGGAGGGCGGTCGGCACCGGGGGTTCTGCGGTGCGTTCTGCCTCACCTGGAGAGGGCTGAGAGCGTTGGTGCCGCGCGGTGCTGTGCGCAGAGGGCTCCGGGCTTCGGGGTTCGACATGAGCAGCGTCATTTTGTGGCGTTGTAACCGTTTAGAGCCGTGTGAGTCAGCGCTGTGCCTGCCTTCGTGCGCAGCTTGTTGCTGAGCAGTGCCTTGAGTGCAGGGCCGTAATAAAAACGAGTGCCGTGGGACGGCAGCAGTCAGTACACGTGGCTGCAGCCGGGGTTTGGCACTGCACAGCACATCCTTCCTGCAGGAGGGTGGAGGGGATTTCTGAGTCCCTGAGAGCTGACCCAAGTGACGGCTGTCACTGCTCCCAGAACCGGGAGAGATTACCCCGTTTCAGTCCCTTTGTATGCATCCATCCATCCCAAAGTTGCTGCTGCCTTTCTAACTTTGACTCTCCAAAGTCAAAGTTGCTTGCTTTCTAATAGTGCTTTTTATTGGCATCTTCCTTGGGAATGCTTTGGCAGTGTGAGCATCGTATGAGTGGTTTGGTTGTGCTGCTTCTAGAGATAACATCCCTGCCACGGTGATTTTCTACAGCGTGCACTTTGGTAACAGAACCTGACTGCGCCCCATCGATAACCTCAGCGTGCCCTGTGAGGTGCTGACCTGCTGCCACCCACAGGTGCCCGATCCCTTAGCTCTGGCAGCAGGCTCTCACCTGCTAGAACATTCTGTGCTGATGCCCACTCATCTCAGTTGGCATTCCGTCTTCTTTCTGAGTCTGTTATCCAACACAGCCTGATGTTTTCCAGACTGGGAGGATGCTCTGTGAAACAAAATGCTTTCTTGCTTTCCAGCACAGCTTCTCTGCTTGCCATGCTGCAGGAGCAGCAGAGAGGAAGCATTTTGCAGGGTCTGGAGCTGCTCTGTGCGGGGGAAGCACTGTGGATGGCTGTGCTGCTGCTGTGAGCCCTCAGCCATCGGACTGTTCCTCAGCCCTTTGCTTCCTCTGCTCGCTGTTCAGCTGTGCAGGAAGCAGCTGGTTGGATAAAGGGAGCTGGTGGGGCGCTGGTGGCATTGCAGGGTCCCCGTCAGCAGTGTGACGATTAGCATCTGTTAAGAACGAGCATGCAGAGCTCAGAACTCCAGTTTGATTCATGAGAGCAGCCCTTGGAGAGCAGGCTGGAAAACCTCTGCCTTGTGTCATCTTCTAGGGAAGACTGAATAAACTTCCTGTTTCCCAGAGGGTTCTATTAATAAAAGCATTCTTTTTTCCTTCCCCGTCCTCAGCCAGTAATGACACTCAGACATGTGGGCTAAGCAGTGTGAAGTCACATTCAAGAAAAGTGTTTAAGGGTCAGGATAAAAACGCCATGTTTGGAGGCCAAGTTAAGCATAAATCACATGGGCTGTGAACAGTGAATGACTTTGTGACTCAGGTACCTTGTATCTTTTCTTTCTGTGCAACAGTGCAGCGTGCTGGGTGTGGGTGCAACCCTCCTGCTTGTAACGCCACGCTGTCCACCAGCTTTGCTGATCTCTTGGTGTCGGTTGGCCAAAAGTCCCTGTGGCAGCAGTGATTGTTTTGGGCTGCAGCTTGAAGGGAAAATGAGCATTGTTTTGGCTCCTTCAGAACCTGGGAGCTCTTACTGAGATAAGGCCCTCTGCAGCACTCAGAACATCGCTGCCTCCTGCTCCAGGGGCGGCCTTCAGCGTGGGCAGGGCAGGCAGCCATACATCCATGCCTTATGAGGTGGAATTTGCTGATGTCATCAGCGAGTTTTTTTGAATTCCTGCTGTTATCTTGAAGCTGTTTGACAAATACAGGATGCCAGGGCAGCGAGCCTTCCAGAGAAGTGCTTGTTTGAGCTTGGTTGCACAGAGCAATTCGCATACCTCACTTTGCTTGAGCAGTAAAGTGATAACCATGTGAAAAACATTTTACAGGCTTCCTTGTCCTACTGCATAAAGGGACATTCTGCTAAATTAAATCTGCCTCTGGAGCAGCTGAGCTCTTTTTACTACTTCCTAAGTTCTCCTGAAGATATTAGTGTAGGTTTATAGAACTGAAGTATGTGCTTAATGGAAATAAGGGTCGTTGAACCGGAACTGTTCTCTACTTTTTATCTGGAGATATATATGTGATGCAGCTGAAGTATTTCTGCATGTGCTCACGTGATTGCTTTCCTGCTGACCCTGACCTGGAGCGCTGTCTGGAGCTTCTCTGCTGCTGTGGGCCGGGCAGCTCTGTCCTGCTGCAATTCATCCCTGCTGCATAGAGACAGCAGAGTGCAGCCCCTTCACAGAGCTGAGCCTCTTCTGGGGACTAACTCTGAGTTAAGAAACAGAGCAAACATAACCCTTGTTTCTTTGCAGCCGTAATGGTCTGTGTAGCTTTGCTGTAACTGGGATCTCCTCCTTGGCCTTGAGCTGCTGTTGTCTCTTGGATCCATGCAGGTGACTGCCCATTGCTGCCTGGGTGTCAGCTCCCCCACCTCACTGCTGAAACCTTTGCGTAGATTTTATCGCCATGTTCTTTGCTTATTATCTCCTCTGCAATCTCTAAGCTCTGTCCACTTCAGTTCTGCTTCCACCTGTACTGAAGGAGCATAACCGTGCTGCTGCAAAGCTCGCTTGGCTCTGGGCTCCTCTGAGCAGCTTTATTTTCTAGGATGGCTCTTGGGCTGTTCCAGCTGCTGGGGAGCTCCGTGCCCTCCTCCAGAGCTCAGTTAGCTCTGTTGCAAGCCATTCTGTGACAGATGGGCTGAGAAGTACTCTTCAAGACTGTGATAGAAAGATTCAGTCTTATTTCCTCGCTTTATTTTTCAGATAGACTCTTCATTTCTGTACCTGTTTTACTCTCTGAACTTTTGACTGCTCTTTACTGTGCATAACGTGCCGTAATTCTGAGCAACTGTAAGGGACTGAGAAGGAAGGGAGCCCTTCCTGTGCATTGCTTTCACCTCGTGCCTACTGCCAGTCATCTGGAAATAGGTGACCTGAGTTCTGATTGAGTCACAACGCCCTGCTTGTGATTAAAAATGAGCAAAACTCTGTTCTGTGATCTAGACCGAATGATCTCTCTGAAGCCATGTACATTTAAACAAGACACTAACCATAAAGATGTGCTGAATCCTGCTGGGGCAGTTGGAGGCTTGTAGCCAGGCCCTTGTAATTAATTGTGAAGGATTGAGCAATGTGAGGTAACAATCAAACAAGTGGAGCAGTGTTACAGTCTGACATTCCAGCTGATCGCCTTCCTGCTGCTGGGAGGTATTTGCCAACAGCTCCCCAGCCGCCCATCCTCTCCTGGCTGATCCCAGGGGACTGAGCTGGACGTCCTGAGCAGCCTGCAGGCGGTTCCACCTTGTGTTACAACACGTTAAGTGACTTCAGATGTCTGTGGGTAACGTCCTTCAGAACAGGGAGCAGGAAGGTGACGTTGGTTCGCTGCTCCGCAGGGAGCCGGGCCTGTTGCTCCTTGCAGGTTATGAAATGTGTGGTTTGAGAGCCTTGTTTCCACGTGTTTGGGAAATGTGCTGCAAGAGCAAAACCATGGGTCAACGATTTCATTGTAGATAAAGCCTTCAAATCTGTGGCAGGCACAGGAGTTGGTGTGCATTCAGTGGTTTGGATGTGCTGAGGGCACGGATGGATGCTTTGTAATCCAGCAGATGAGTCCCTGGCAGGTGCTGCAAGGCCTTGGTGCAGGGCAGGCTGGTGCCTGTGTGACTGGTGTCTGCTCACCAGGCATCGCAGTGCAGTCCACTGAGAAAGGCTGGAAGTGAGCTTTGGGTGTAGATGTACGCAAGGGGAGCTCGCTCTTGCTGCGCCATTGCTCATTTCTATGCATGGAAACCTCAGCTGTTGCTCTCTGGCTGTGTACCTGCAGGACAGATGCGCAGCCCCTGAGAGGTGTGACCCAGCAGTGTCCTTCCAGCACACTGCTTTGCCTACTTGGTGGCTCGTGTGTTTCTTCAGCTGGGACCTTTACCCCAGTTATGGCTGATAAGGGCTGCAGGATTGCAGCCTGCTGCTGAGAAGCAGACTCAGCTTGGGCTGGAGCACACTGATGGTCAGCACTGGCATGGTGAGCCTTGCAGAAGCACAGGGCTGTGTGCTGTGTGTGCTGTGTGCTACCAGACCCCCTGACCCTGCCTGGGCAGAAGCTTTGGCCTTTCAGCATGTGTTCTGAGGGGTGATATTTAATTACCAGGGCTGAATTCCTGGGGAAGTATAAAGTGAAATGTCTCCATTGGATCTGGGCACTGACTATGGGTCGGCTCAGGGAGGGGGAAAAAATGAAATAGTTACTGAGAGATAAGAGCAGGTGAAAAAGCCCTGAGCTGCAGAGTGGTTGGCAGGAGTTGGTTGGTAAAGAAACAAAGGCCAGTGACAATTCTGGCTGAATACTGAGCCAGATACTCGGGTGGTTGACACACGTTAATGAAATAACATCAGAACTGCTGTAAGGTCTTGGTGTCCTGCTCACAAGCCCCACAACGTGGGGAGCGCTGCAGTTCTGTGCCTGTACTGTGGTGTGGTGCTGGCAGGGGGAAGTGGGGGCGGGAAAGTTGCCACAAGTAGGTCTGAAAGAAAAATGGTAAATGAGTCTTTGTTCTTGTTCATGTCCTATGGCTATATTTGTCCCTCTGAATGTGGGACACGAGCACGCTTTAATGACGCCCCAGACTTTGTCTCAAGTGAAGAAAGCAGATGCATCATCGCTATAGGACGGCACTGGAGGTGCCTTCGCTTTCCTGCATTCCATGCAGGCTCCAGGCAGGAGAACTCTGCTTTAAGAGAGATTGCTGGAATTGTTGGATTGTGAGATGCTGGAAAGGCGAAGCTGTTTGGTATGTGAGGCCACATTGTGCAGGGAGCCCAGGCTGGGGGGATCATTTCCCAACAGCCACTTTCCTGTCACTTTGGTACGTGGCATTCTCGTTCCTTTCTGATTTCGGGGTATTACAGATGCCCTTTCTCTTGGTTGGTGCTCAGCCTTCATGTGATGAACCCAGTGATTGGTGCCTGCTTGGCGCTGGCCCCATTGCCCAGCACATGGGCTGGGGCAGCTGGTGGCTGTGCTGGGGTTCCCGCAGAGAGGTGGCCGGGTTCTGCTGCAGCGCTCTGTTGTGTCCCCTCAATAAATTAACGTGGCTGAATGTCACCAGACAGCTTAATGATTTAAGCAGCAGCAGCCAAGATGTTTGGCAGCAGGCTGTAAAAACCCTGCGCGGCGTTTCTGGATTTCATTTCAGCTCTCTTAACAAAAAGTGGAAAATCCTTACGTTAAGTCTTGTCTTTCAGGAGTGACGTTTGGAAAGATGAGAACTGGGTGTAGGTGGCCAACCTCGGGTGCCCCACGCGCCGCAGCCCCTGCTCGGGTGTCCTGGCAGCTCCTCCTGCCTGAGTCACTGCTGGGGTCACACCAGGATCCCAGGAGGCGACCGCTGCGGCAGCTCTCCTGCACCAGGGCACAGGGATCGCTGCTCCCCTCTCTCTGCCCCTTCCTCTTCACCCTCCCTCCTGCATTTTTTAAGTGTGAGCTAGTTGTCTGCTCGGATTCTTGCTGGAAAATGCCGTGTGTCTGCTCAGAATTCTTCCACGGGCCATCTGAAAGCAAGTATCCTGAGGCTGGGTTCTGCCTGGTGCCACCAGCACGAGGGGCACGGTGCCTGCCGCAGAGCAGAGGTGTGGCTGCAGGATGGGGTCAAAGAGCACACAAACTACCTTGGGTTTGCTACTTGAAGAGAGCTCCCTTTGCCAGCTTGCAGTACAAGGAAAATACTGCTTCAATTAAGCACGCATGTCATTCTCTTGCTCTTTCCTTTCTCCTTTGTCTCCATCTGATGGATTGCATGGCATCATTGCCGTCTTCTCCTCTGGTTACCCAAGGATAGCCCACCTCGGTGGTGCTGGGCATGGGGCTGCTGCCCTGGGCACCTGCTGCCTGCGGCCACCCGCAGTCACTCCTGCTGCTTTCCCTTCTTAAAAGATCTTTTTGGTTCATGGAAACAGCTGAAGAACCGAGGGGGGTGGGTTGGGCAAGGTGTTGTGGTATGACCTAGGCTCGTGATTTCTAGATCAAATCAGTGTCTGTTCCTCATCTGCTCCCCTGCACTGGTTCAGGCTGGACCCGGACCCGCTGAGTTTGTTGCATCTTTTGTGCGTGAGTGGTTGGCTGCCTGGTGGTGTCAGTGGGGCAACACTTGTGTCCCAGCTCCCTGCAGGGAGCAGCTGCTTTGCCTCCGGCCATCATCATCTCTCCATTACTCGCTTTATTGTTCTGACCTAATAAAATTCCTCACTTGGTAAAATAAATGCTTTTTTTTTTTCCCTTTTCTAAATGTGATTAGAGAAGGCTGTGTTCTCAAGGAGCCGTGTGGATTAGTGTGGTGGAAGAATTCCTCTGAGGTTTCCTTCAGCAAGGACAAAGGCTGAGAAGTGTTGCTGTGTTTCTGCTGTAATTGCACCCTGGGCATGTATTTTCTTGCACAAATTACTATTTTGCCATGCAAACTCTGCATGAGCAGAGGAAGATGGGGTCTGTGCCATGTGTGCACCCCAAACATAAGCATATACAATACAGAGAAACTCTGTGGTTGTGTTAGCTGCTCTCACAGGTCCCTGTGTAGCAACCCAGCACTGTGATCCCAAGTCCCACTCATCTGCTTTGCCTTCATGTCTTCACATCTGTGATTGCTGCGGGTCTATGGGCTGAGCTCCTGGAGCATCAGTGAGTGTCAGAACAGCTCGCAGCTTCTTGGCAGTCTGTAGCCCGAGGCTACCAAAAGCTGATTTTGAAGAACCGTACCAGTTCAGGAAATCTGCTTTGTTCCTCCTTTCAGCTCAGCAGCATTAGAAACTTCAAAAGATCACCTTAAGGGATCAGAATGGCAGTGTGTTAGAAAGCAGTGTGGCTCGGGTGGGGGTGGGGGCACGGCACAGACCAGAGCGGGGCTGTAGACTTTTATATTTAAACAGCATTTTTTTCCCGTGAAGTAACGCTGAAGCGTGTTTGGAGAAGAATTCTTTCTTTTATGTGAAGTCTTCTGTGTGCTTGTCTCTTTTTCCATTACTCAGGTTGGTGAAAGGAATTCGGCACTAACAAGTTCCTGTAAGTGTGAAGCCGTGTGTTCTCCCTGCCTGCAGCTTGGAGTTCTTCCAGTTTGGGGATGTATTTCCATATCTAATAGCTGTAAGACACAGGTTCCCTGTGGGCTGCTGCTGTCCAAGGTTAAGAAGTGGAAGCAGTGGTGTGGCAGAGGCCATGGAGCTCGCTGTGGGCAGGGAGCCACAGGGATGGAGCTTTGCTCTGCGCTGCTGCACTGTGCTGGAACCCAACAGGAGGGTGGCAGTGCTGTGCAAGTGGGCTGTGTAATGCCTCCTCCTGCAGGTGTGGGGATGGGTAAAGCCCTCGGGCTGCGGAGGAAACTTGAATTATAGATTGGCTTTGGTTGGAAGGG
The DNA here is from genome assembly GCA_016647715.1 of Pavo muticus. Classification (NCBI taxonomy): domain Eukaryota; kingdom Metazoa; phylum Chordata; class Aves; order Galliformes; family Phasianidae; genus Pavo; species Pavo muticus. The sequence goes on from JACDJE010000064.1 coordinate 5,700,799, forward strand.
ACCTTAAAGATCATCCAGTTCTGATCCCCTGCAGCATGGAAAGGCTGCCAACCTCTAAATCAGGGACCAGCTCAGGTTGCACAGGGCTCCATCCAGCCTGGCCTGGGCACCTCCAGGGATGGGGACCCCCCGCTCTGGGCAGCAGTGTCAGGGCCTCCCTGCCCTCTGGGTGAAGAATTTCCCCATAATATCTAAATTTCCATTCTTTTAGTTTAAAACCATCCCCCTTTGTCCTATTACTGCCTGCCTATGTAAAAAGTTGATTTCTCTGCTGTTTATACGCTCTCTTCAAGTACTGGAAGGCTGCAATGGGGTCTCCCCAGAGCCTTGTCCAGGCCAACACCAGCAGCTCCTCAGCCTGTTCTCATAGGAGAGGAGCTGCCATGGCGCTGTGTGCTGATGTATGCATGTGCTGATGTATGCGTGTGCTGCTCTGGCCCATCGGGCCGATCGGCGACAGTTAACCACAGCCTACCGGCCCTTACAGGCCATAAATGCTGTGCAAGCGCGTCGCTCTGAAAGCCAAATGGCAGAAGCATAATGCAACACCAAAGAGCTATTGTAGTGGCGGATGAGACTATAATAGACCGGGGAGAGAGGGTGCAGCTCGAGGTTAATTCAGCCGCGGCCAGGAAAAGCGGTCATCCCCGCAGAGAAACATCTGCTGACCGAACAAAGCCCCACCGCGGAGCCCTGGGAGCGGCGGCTATGTGAGCGGTCGGACCGGCCCGAGCCGCACCGGGGCCGCAGCCCTCCACCCTCCGGCGCGCTCCCCGCGGTGCCGGCGCGCTCCCGGCTGCGCGCTGCTCGCCCCGGAGCCCCGCGGCGCTGGGAGCGGCGATTGGCTGCGCGCTGCTGCAGTGGGGCACAGCCCGGCGCTCGGCCCCGTGTGCTGCCGGGACCCGCCGGGTCGCTGGCAGCGCCCGGTTTGAGCTTTCCTATTTTCGGCGTTTTCTATCCTAGCGTTCTCCAAAGCTCTGCTCCTTGGCGTACCGGAGGGCTGGCGCTTTGTCTGTTGCCGTCGGAATTGTGAGGCTCTTGTGAAATGAGCTGCTTGTCAGGCCGGGCACGACTGCAGTAGCAGCAATTTCAAAAGGCAGGAAGCGTCTGCGGGAGCGGGGCTGCACAGAATCCCAGCCCGTGGAGTCGCCGGGTTGGACCTCCCGCTGCCTGCCGTGCCGCTCCCATCCCGGTAGCGCAGCCCGGGCGGCTCCCGGCACGCCGGCTTTGCTCGCCGGAGCAGCGATGCTGCAGAGCCTGTGGCGTTTCCTATCTAGCTTCCTTCCCAGGGCCACATGCCAAGGTCCTGCTGATGGAAAAGACGATGAGGCCAGGAACACCACCCCACTGCCAGGCCCCGGGGAGAAAGGGCCAAAGGTGCTGGGGAAGCCACAGGACAGAGGGACTGACCCCACTGAGAGGAGACCAACTATCCTACTGGTGGTTGGACCCGCAGAGCATTTTCCAAAGGTAATGGGATATCCTAAGGCCGGAGCGCGGTGTGCGGGGTTGCAGGGGAGTGCAGTAGTTGCTGTGTGTGTGTTTTGGGAGGGGGTCAGCAATAGCGAGTGGGGTCTGATGTGTTTGCATGCTGGAAGCGGAGGAACCAAGGGAATGACTGCGAAGAGGTGATGTGACCTTGCAGACATGGTGTTCTAAGGGGAAAAAATGTTTCTTGGGGGTTAGGGGAGTCTACGAGTCTAGAAGGTGACTTGCAAGCAGTGTAACTTAGAGGGCTGGCAGCGATAGTGAAGGTTGGTGGTGAGTCCTTGAGCTGCACCAGAGGCTAGCAGAGGGTCCAACAGATCCTAAAATCTCCTGGTCGATCCCTGGTCATTTGGCACTCCCCATGACTCCATAAGGAACTAGTGTATTAGGAGCAAGCAAGTAGCTGGTGTATGGCTGGAATGGCACAGCCCACAGATGGGAATGGCTGTCCCATAGGAGTGAGTGGCATAAGGGAGAGACCTAAATCCGTGTGAGGATGGGAACTTCCCGGGGTGGGGACATGGTGGGTGCCTGCAGTTGGCAGAGGATACCCAGTGAGGCTTTGTCTGGGGGGAGGTGAACAAAAGCAGCTCAGTTCTCTGCTGGCCACGTAGTACGGTGCTGGCTGACAGCAGCTCCAGGTTATCCTCGAGAGGGAGGGAACGCTGTCTGTGTCTCCCGAGGATGATGCAGTCAGCTCTGACTTCATGCGGGTTGTGACCAAGGGTGTGAGCTGAGATTATTGGGGAGGGGCTGGGCAATGTCCCCTGTGCAGCTGGGAGGGCTGCAGCACGGCGTGGGGTGACTGCAGGATGCGGCTGCTCGGGCAGGGAGTCAGCGCTGCTGCTGTGGGATGGCTCTCTGAAACAGGGAATGAACAGGATCAGGTTGCAGGAGGGCTTAATGCCCCTCGCTGATGTTTCGGAGGTAAGCAGCAGGGTGGCATCTCTGTTCTGCAGAGCAGAAGCCACTCCCTGCCTGAATCGGGCTGAAACATCTGCAAGGACTTCTGCCTTCAGCCCCACTGATAGCAGTTGGCACCGCGCGTCTCCTCCAGAACCTGGGGTGTGCACTTAGAGAAGGAGAGGACTTCTGTGTGCAGAGGTTGAAGAAGGACAGAGGCTCAGGACTGAAGGAGGCTGTGATGAAGGAGCAGGGCTGCAGATCTCTGTTCCCTTCGGAGGGAACAATGCTCCTTCAGTCTGGGAGAGCCCATCTGTTCACACCTGCAAATGGAGCTCTGACATGGGAGGGAGATGATACCGATCTCTTGCCTGTATGACCCTGAGAAGCTTTGCTGTATGGGAACCCTAAAATTGGCTAATGGAGAAATAGCTGGGGGATAAGGATGTGATAAAATGGAGTTATTGCAGCTTAGGAAGTAACTGCCCATCTGCTGGGAGGCTGTGGCTGTGTAATTTTAGCCTGCCCTGATTGTGAAGTGAAACACCGAGTAAAGCTCTTCTGCTGAGGATTATGCAGATCTGGTTTACCTTGCACTGCAGACCAGCTAATGCTGCATCCTGTCGCCGTGGCTCAGCTGACAGCCGGTAACCTGTGAGGCTTGATAATATATCTGTGCTCTGATTGCCTATCAAGGAGAAGCATTGCAAAAAGTCCAGAACAGCATAAGGGATAGACGATAACTCACCGTGTGAGCAACCAATGCTACGTGATGTGTAAAGAAGCTGGGGGCACACGGCTACTGCTGTGCCGTGGAACGCTGTGACCTTGGGCTAAATGTGTTAGCTGGGTGCCGTGTTGTGCTGTCAGAGCTCCTGTAGGTGTCTGCTGAATCATCCCGAGCACTGCCTGATACTGCAAGCAACGTATGTGTGATAGTCTTGGCTGGGGAGGCTTCATCCCGGCCCTTCCGCTCGGGGTGACTCAGCTGTGCTCCTCCCGCAGGTAGCGGTTCTGACACACGGTAGTTCCCACGAATGCAGAAGAAGATGCTGATTGAAAATGTCACGTGTTGGCTCTGGGTGTGTGTGCGCAGGACAGGGACGGCCTGCCCCTGATGTCACCACCTGGACTTGTAACTTTGGATCTGTGTGTTGTCACTGCACAGCTCACCTCTCCTGCTCGCCTTTACAGCACGTTCTGACGTTGTGGGTCTGCCCTTCCTGTCCGTACCCTTCCCCTCACACGGGCTCGGCTGACCGCCGCTCTGTGCTCCGCTGGGGTCTCTTCAATCATTAACTGCCCTCCTTCCTACACAGAGGGTGTCGTAGTGATTTGTGAGGACCTTCTGTACTGGACAATTAATTATAAGCTAGCCTCCAGAAATGACAAACACCAAGTCAGCAGGACCTGCCGAAAACTTCCAGCATAGGTGCACCTACCCAGCAAGCTGCTCTGCCTCCAGAGGAGATGTGAGCTCTGTGACTGTGACGTGTGCTGGCACTTGGTATTTTTAGAGACTTTTTTTTTTAGCAGAGTAAATTCAAAATTAAACAGCATCCTTGTATGGCTGCATCCTCCCATCTTCGGGAGGTACCTTCTGGAGCTGATGTAGTTCGGCAGTGATGAAGCAGATGCCTAAAAGAGTAGAAATGACTAGGAGAGGGCAGCGTTGGAACAGCGGGGTGTCATAACTCGTGCAACACTTAAACGAGAGCCAAATCCTATGAATAAAATGGACAATGAGTTTGCAGGGTCCCTGACAGCAAGAAGAGTGAGAGTCCCATAGAAGGCATGCATTTGGCTCTCCCTGCAGCTGGAGGCATTGGTGAGGCTGCGTCCCATCCACCGCCACCCGCAGGTCCTGAGGCTCTGGGGCTGTGCACGTGCTGGGCCCTGGGCCCTGTCTGGCTTTGGGCACTTCCAGGTTTACCAGGATTATTATTATTATCATTATTTTTGACGAAACCTAAAAACCTGCTAATGCTTTTTTAAATTCCCTTCATCATTATAACCTGAATTGCTGGTATAAACTTCACTTGTAATCCATCTTTCCTTCTTAGCTCCCTCTCCTGTAATTAATACCCCGTGTAAATCAGCTTTCTTAACATCATTACCACTCTCCTTTCCTCTGACGTAGGCAGCAGGCTTTCTTCCCTAAAATGTGCAGATTCTGCCTTTTGTTCTCGCTGCCAACTGGAGATGGAGTTTATTAGGAAAATCTGCATCATGTTGGCATAGCAACAGAGCTGCCGAGCAGCTCAAATAGTGATGCTTGGCAACTCGTGGGAAGGAGCATGGAGGATCCTGAGGCTTGGTGGGCAAATCTCAGTTATATTTGTTCCTTCAGCACCCGCACGTGGGGCGGGGGGCTGCTCTGGGTGCTGAAGGCATTGATTTTGGCCGTTCCCATCCGTAGCATTGGAGCAGTGGGTGGGCGCTGTGGGTTGGCGTGCAGTGAGCTGTTGCAGCTGATCCCTAAGAGGATCTGCAGCCTGAGAAGATCCCGTTGCCATGTGGGGACGTCAGCAGGAGCAGGTTAAGCCTGGTTAGGTAACGCGGTGGCAGGTGAGGTGCCAGAAGGGCATGGGAAGCCTTCACAGGTCACGGCTCCCAGCGGCACCCTGCTGCTGGCACCCCGTTTTAGAAAGCCTTAAAATAACCCCTCTGCTTGAACATTCCCACTTCCAGTCGCTGCTGTGCGGCTCCACGAGCAGCTTGTTACAGACCTCAGCTTTCTTTATGCCTAAAGGACAAAATACCCCGCAGGGACACACCGGCCCCGGTGCACTGAGGTCCGAGGAGGAGCCCCTGCTGGACTTTGTGCTGGTCGGCACAGTTTGAGCAGAGCAAACACGGGATAACATCGCAGCGGTCGGGAAAGCAGTTAGCAGGGCTGGCTGGAACCAGTTTGACAGACGTGCTGTGTTACCTCGAGTGCAGATGGGATTATAGTGTTTGGGAAGCTGGCTAATGGCTGTGTGCTCTTGGGTCACCCCGTGCGATAGCTCCTCTGGCAAATATCAAAGCTTGAGCTTCGTTGCATGGTTTATGTCAGCAGTTGCAGCTCTGCACCCTTCAGTACTTTCACCCCTGAGCTGGGTGCTATCCTGCACATTGAGTTCCACTGGGTGCTCCAAAGCCTGTAATTACACGAAGTGATGCATGTGCCACGCTCCCTGCTTGGCCAGACTTGTTATCCATGAAGCCTGGAAAGCTGCTTGCAGGGTGGTTACATCCACAGTGGCAGGAACTGGAAAAGGTAGTTCTGCCTGGGCCACTGTTCTTTGTAGGCCATAACCGACTGCAGTGCTTAATTGTCGTTGGGAGAGGAGGAAGGACGGGTGGGGGGCTGCAGCTGCTGTGGAGGCTCGGCTGGGAGCAGCTGGGGCTGTGCTGGAGCCCCGGGCATGGCCCATTTGGTGGCAATCCTCCCAGCAACACCACTCAGCTCTGGCATGGCACGGTAACCTCTATAAATGTGGAATTCCAGAGCTTTTCCTTAAGCCGGACATTCCTGGGAACTGAGGAAGAGGAAGGCAGTGAAACCCTCGTGTCTCACGGAGGGAGAGGCGGTGCCCAAGGCCAGGCCCTGCAGAGCAGCAGGCAGACCTGGGGTGAGACGGGCAGCAGGCAGGGCCAGCTCCAGGGGCACCAGGAGCGTACTGGGAGCCCAGTGCCTGTGGTGGGAGGCCTCGTGAGAGGCTGCTGGCAGCCCTCTCCATTGGGGAGGGCCGTGGCTGCTACCGCTTCCCTTTTAAGTAGAAGGGCAGGGCTTGAGCAGCCAATCGCGCTGGAGCCGGGGAGCTCATAGGCATGTGTCATGAGACACGCCGGCATTTCCTTCCCACCACGCACTGAAATTAACTCCGGGAGTCTCTCGGCGTTGCGTCCTTCCCGGTCTGTCCGAGCAGCACAGCCGAGCGTGGGGCACAGGAAGATGCTCTGCCTCTGTCTCTATGTGCCGGTACTGGGGCAGTCGCAGGCAGAGTTTGAGTACTTCGAGTCGAAGGGGCTGCCGGCCGAGCTCAAGTCTATCTTCCGCCTCAGCCTCTTCATCCCCTCCCAGGAGTTCTCCACATACCGCCAGTGGAAGCAGGTATGGCTGTGGGGGGAGCGGGGCTGAGTCCCTGGGCCGCTTGGAGTGCGGTGAGCTCCTTGGGGCTGCCTTGGATTTGGGGCTGCGTGCCGCTTGGTGGGGGGCTGCTGTGAGAGCACACCTCATTTTGGTTCTTTTGGTTCCAATCTGAGAGGAGCCTACCGCTTAAACCGATCGACCTGATGGGGTTTAAATAGAGAAAAAGGGGCTTTCCAAACCCTCTGCTCATGCTGAAGGCTTCATATCCTCTTCCTTTTCCTCCCCCGCACGCTGCCTGCCCTGTGACGAGATGAGCGGTGTCTGCAGCAGCCACGTGTTGCTGGAGCGGGCTGCGCAGGGCGTGCTGCTGGGAGCTTGTGCAAGAGCCTCTCCCCTCCCTCCTACAGCAGCTGTGCGGGCCTGCCCTGTGCTCTGCCCTGTGCTCTGCCCCATCCCTGCACACCGTTTTCCCAACAGCACAGGAGCTGAGGCTGAGCTGCCTTTGTGCAGGTGCACAAGTGGAGATGTGTGGGGCTTTTAGATGTGTGGGGTCCCGTGTGTGCTGCAGGGCATGCATAGTGCGGGCACATAGAAACACCTGCAGTGAACACCACTGCCAGCGAGCCGATTGCTATGCTGACATGTCATCCTTGCTGTTAAATCCAGGAGCTGTGGGCTCAGGTCTCTTTGCCTCTTTGCGTTCTTGTCCTTTACACATGTACAAGAACCCTTGCGGGTCACTGCTCTACGGGGGCAGTGTATTTCCTTCCCAGGGCAGCAGTGGCAGTGTGCAGTCTCTGATCACTCACTGATCACTCACTGCACATTGCTGCTGCTGGGGAAGCAGAGAGGTGGAGCAGAGTTGCACATCTCACATCTCTCCTGCAGCGAACGCCTCTGAATTATTTGTGACTGTCAGCTGCTGGGGGTTGCCAGCAAGAGGGAAGCCCTGATTCAGCTGTTGGAGGCCAACCCGCTGACATGTGAGAGGTGCTGCTCTATCTTTAGCCCACAAGGTGGATGTAGGGCCGTGTCTGAACTTTACAACAGTCATATGATAATTGCAGAGTAAGAATACTGGGCACACCTCAAAGGTCAGTGCAGCTGGGACGGCGCTTTCTTATTTAAGGCTCGTAAGATGGTTGGAACTAATCCTCATAGCGATAGGGCTGAAAGGACAGGACGTGATGGGATGGGAGGAGGATAAATTTTTAATGGTGAAGCATTTAGTATTGGAACCATTGAAAACAGCACTGAAATACAGGCTTAAAGCTAATGAAGGAAGCCAGTGTCCTTGGGCTGAGGAAATGCCACCATAGGCTTCAGAGGTAAGAGATAAACATGAGCAACCTTGAACTGGTGATCAGAAGGTTGGCCTTGGTTTGGTGACAGCCCAACCACTGCACACCTAAATGTTACAAGAATTACAACCAAAACGCAGGTGATGAAGTGCTCTGAGTCACACCTCACGAAGTGTCACTCCCTGACTCATGTTGAAGAAGACTTCTAGGCTGTCAAGGGCAAGTGACCAAACAAGAAGGGAAATGGGAACTCCCTGAGCTGCATTCTTGCAGCCTGGAGATCACCTCTGCTGTCAACAAGTAGCCACGTGCCCGTAGATAGCTCAGTTCATCTGCCACTGCCCCGTGCTGGAATGAGTTAATTTGTTGGTACCTAGTCCCTAGCTCTGACACAAGCTAATCTTGATGTTGGCTTTGTCCTACTGAGAACCTTCTCTTGTTCTGTATGCATCTCATGGAAACCTGTATAATTAAAGCACGTAGCTCCAGGGTGCCTAAACCAGTTCATAGGGGTTTTTATCTTTGCTGTGCCCACTGGGGCTGGACAGGCTTTTTCTGGTTGGAGTTGGTTCTTGCCAGGGGTAGCATACTTCTCTAGGGATCGTTTTAGGCATGACATTCCTTCTCCTGTTCGGGCTTATTTTTTATTGCTTCAACTTTGGCAGTTAATTTTCTATGCAAATCTTGTTGCCTCTTGTTCCTAAGAAGGCTCTCAAATTATGTGAGGTGTTAATCAAGATGGAGGACTGAGATTAGATACCTGATAGTTGCAGAGTATCCCCAGTAAAAGCATGAGGCATTACGTTTGGCTAACTCTGGAGGGCAGTTGCCTGGGATCAGGTGACCTTTCTGCTCTCCTGCTTTCCTCCAATTTCTTGGGGGAATTTTCATAATTGTCCACTGCTTCGTGAGGGAGGAAAGCCAAAGCAATTTAGGAAATGGTATTTAATTATGGTGGAAGAAGGGGCGGATCATCTGAAAGAACAAAGGAACTGAAGGTTTTCGATTGTCTCCTGAACAGAAAATTGTGAAGGCTGGAGACAAAGACCTGGATGGACAACTGGACTTTGAGGAGTTTGTTCACTATCTCCAGGATCATGAAAAGAAGCTGAGGCTGGTCTTCAAGAGCTTGGATAAGAAGAATGATGGTAAGCACCTTTCTCTTGCTAGCAGGCAGACTATTGCTCGCTTCAGCTTGTCACACGAGTACTTGAGCTCAGTGCCTTCTGTTTGCAGGCCGTATCGATGCCCAGGAGATAGTGCAGTCTCTTCGGGACCTGGGAGTTAAGATCTCTGAGCAGCAGGCTGAAAAAATACTGAAGAGGTGAGGGTTCAGCTGGTTGTTGTGTCTTTCTGAAAAGAACTTCAAGTTGAGAGAAGGAAGTGTGGGGACATGGGACCTTTCTCCTCTTTTCTACCTTGCATACACTTTCCGGAGGCTTCATCTCCTTCCTTTTGCCTGTTACTCTTCATTTTGATTTTTTTTTCCAATTAAACAACACTTTTAATGCTGTAATTCATTGTGGAGAGTTGCTGTAAGAATGTCTTGCCTTGCTGGCCTTTTGTGGGGAAGGGCTTGCACCTGAGCCGACGGCATTTGTTCCTGTCTGACTGTCCTGCTGCCCTGAGCTCGCTGCTTTGAAGAGGGAATGTGCAGTTGCCCTTTGGAAATGCTGAGTGCGTTTTGCATGTGGCACTAACCTGTTAACAACCACTTATTTGTGCTGTTTTTTTCCTCTTTCTTTCCTCTGCAACCCTCCCTCTGTCTGTTTGCCTGTGTGTCAGAATAAGGACGGGACACTTCTGGGGTCCTGTCACCTAGTAAGTATTTTTTCCCCTTCAGTTGGGAAACCAGTCGGCCTAACTTTGATAGGAGGGGGTACAGCAACTCCTGTGGTGCAGTTAAAGGGGAAACAAGGGAGAGAAAGAGGGAGACCATGTCCATCTCTCTGCAGTATTTGGTGTGGAGAAGATTTCTTGGCTTTGTCTTGTGTCTCTTTGGAAGTCTTTCAGTAGTTGCTTTGCAAAGCTTTATTTTTTTTTTTTGGTGTAGGTCTGAATAATCAAAGGGAAGGGGAGGAGAAATTTGTCACCCAGTGGGAGTCTGTACTCACTAATGGTAATTTTTTTAGCATGGATAAAAATGGGACGATGACAATTGACTGGAACGAGTGGCGAGACTATCACCTGCTGCACCCGGTGGAGAACATTCCTGAAATCATCCTGTACTGGAAGCACTCCACGGTAGGCTCCCCAGGTTCTCAGTGAAAGCCATAACCCCAGGGAGCTGCTATCAGCAGTCTGTATCATTTTCTTCATGGTTCAATAGCTGCCTTGTAGCCCTTGAAGCCCAATTGCTTCCTGTCCTGTCCCCTTATCATGCCACCCATCACTGGCGCTGCTTCTGAAGCCTCTGGCACAGGTGATAACAACTGTACATTCTGCAAGAAGATGTGTGTTCACTTGGCTTGTGCATCTGAGAGCTCGTACCAGTGGCCAGATCCTGCCAGCTTACAACCTGTTAAGACTGGAACTCGATTTGACAGGCAGCCGTCCTTCCTGGTGACATTTCAGTGTGTGCAAATAGCATGTAATGAGATAACACTGGCTGCGAGCTCTGAAGGTTCCAGTGAGGCCCAGCTGTGTCCTTGTGCAGTTGCCTACAGTTGATCTTTTTTGAATTCTATTGGTACAGTCGATCATTTTGTTCATTACTGTGATCCACGGTGTCGTAATGAAGACAAATGTTTAGCAGTTCCCAGCTTCCCAAACAAATCTGCTACCCCTTGGTGAGGTGGTGTAGCACTGGCAGTCCCAGCAGCCAGGCACGGCTGTTAATGGTTACAGATAAGCTGCTGTCATGAAGTACTGGAGATGCTTATTCCAATACTTAGCACTGATAAAGAGAGGTAAAACTGTAGCAGTTTTGCTAGCTGATGAGACATTTCTCAACACCTTCTGTTCTTTTGCAGATCTTTGATGTAGGAGAGAATTTGACAGTCCCTGATGAGTTCACAGTGGAAGAGAGGCAGACAGGGATGTGGTGGAGACATCTGGTTGCAGGTGGAGGTGCAGGTGCCGTGTCCAGAACCTGTACAGCTCCCTTGGATCGCTTGAAAGTGCTCATGCAGGTATGATGGAACAGTTCCAGTTTGTTTGAATAGCCTGAAGGCTGATCCCTTTAATGTTCTTGCCAAAGTGGTGTCTAGGAGGTGATCGTGTTCATTAACTAGATATAGCACTTTGGCTAGGATCAATCATATAGCTCCTGTATTGGTATTTTGGAAGTCTTCTTGGGTGATTTGAATGGTCAAAGCTGTGTCAACAAATTGTCCTTCACTGACTAGAAAAGATAGAGAGAGGCTTTTGGGGGGTAGGCCTGTGAAGACTCAATAGCTGGAGAGTTTTGTGATTCAGAGCACTGAATGAATTGGATTTTAGTGAAACAGGTTTCAGTTTGGGGATTTGAAGTGGTTGTGGTGGTAAACTGACAGAGCCATGCAAGTATTGTGTGTTACAAAGGAGTTACAAAAACCTAGTTTTAGTTTGCCTTCTTGCTCTACCTGCTCTCGAGCCATCTGAGAAGTCTGTTCTGTATAGATGGCCCTATGCTAGGTGTGGGAGATGGCTGCTTAACCTTTCCCCCCATTTCAGAGGAGTGTATTGATTAGATCCGTTGGTTAACATTGGACTTCACAAAAAGGAAGAGAAGCTTGCTTTTCTATTGTAGAAGTTATTGAGAAGGGATTAAAGCCTTGGCAAATCTCTGGGTAAATAAAAAAAGTGCCCTTTTGTCCCTGGATTACAGAAGAACGTAACGCTGTCGTAATCAGGGCTGGAACTAATCCAAATTCACTCTCTCTCTCCCAGGTTCATGCCTCCCGCAGTAACAACATGTGTATCATTGGTGGCTTTACTCAAATGATCCGGGAGGGTGGAACAAGGTCACTGTGGCGGGGGAATGGCATCAACGTGCTGAAGATCGCACCGGAATCTGCCATCAAGTTCATGGCTTATGAGCAGGTAAGTGAAAGGGCATGGGGGGAATCTGACCGCAGTGGGGGCTGCGGAAGGACGAGCTGAAAAGAGTGGCTAAGGTAAAGCCAGTGGAGCTCAATGTCTGTCTGCCTTGGCTTCCACAGATCAAGCGGTTCATTGGCACTGACCAGGAGATGCTGAGGATCCACGAGCGGCTGTTAGCTGGCTCTCTGGCTGGGGCCATTGCACAGAGCAGCATCTACCCGATGGAGGTGAGGCCACTGACAGTGCAGCCCCTGGAGGGCCCTGGGAGGGTGCCAAGATGAGAGCTGATGTTCTGCCCGTATCTCTGAGAACTCGTTAAGCAAGCTGATACCAGGTCATGCTGCTCACATGGCACCCGCTGCAGTCCTGACCCTCCTGGCTCTTAAGAATTGCATCATCTGTATCGTTTCTCCTGTTGATTCTCCTGTAGGTCTTCATGGCATTCATTCTTGTCTTCTAGGTTCTGAAAACACGGATGGCTCTGAGAAAGACAGGACAGTATTCAGGCATGTTGGATTGTGCCAAAAACATCCTTTCCAAGGAAGGAATGGCTGCCTTCTACAAAGGCTACATTCCCAACATGCTAGGAATCATTCCATATGCTGGTATTGACCTGGCAGTCTATGAGGTATGGAGCTGTTAATGCTTCTATAGGGCTGTGCTGCTTGTGTAGCTTTATCAGTCAGACCAGTCAGTTACTACAGGAGTTTAAATAACTTAACAAAGCTTTCCTGATCCGCCTTAAGGGGCACAGATGAAGTTTTTAGTCAAAATGGCCTAAAAGATAATCCAGTAAGATGATTTTCCTTTCATAATTGATATCATGCTTGGTGCTGTGTCTCTTTTTTGAGAGAATTGCAGCAGGAAATTAAAGGTTTTCTTTCTCCCAGGCCCCTGAAGTAACAGTAACTCAAAAAGATCTGAGAAGCCTGGCTGATATTACATGTACCTCCCTGGGCCTTTGTGCTAGGTCTTTTATGTAACTTGTTGTTCTTTTGATTGCATCTTCACTGCTAACATCCAGCTTGTTCCCTCCAGACACTAAAAAATGCCTGGTTGCAACGCTATGCAGTCAACAGTGCTGACCCTGGAGTCTTTGTCCTCTTGGCTTGTGGCACCATATCCAGTACCTGCGGGCAGCTTGCCAGTTACCCCCTGGCTCTTGTGAGGACACGCATGCAGGCCCAAGGTGAGAACTTTGGGGAACTCTGTGCAGCGTGTGAGCTCCTGGCATGGTCTGTGAGCAGGGTAAAGGTCCTCTGGTGCAAACATTGCGACAACAGCCTTAACTGGCCGTGCAGCCGAGCAGCAGGCTGTGTGCCACGCTGGACGGCGGACTTTGTGCTGTCCTCAGGAGTCGGATGCCTCTGGGACAGAGTAGTTCTGTTTTCCTCAATCAAAAGCTTGGGCTAATGGCATCTGCAGAGCAGTTTGGGAAGGTGGCTGTGGTGTGCAGCGCAGCCACGGCTCGCTGACAAGTTGGGTGTTCTCCTTAGAGCACCTTTGGTCTGCGACCGTCCGTGGGAAGCGCGTGATTCAGAACTGCCCTTCGAGGCAGGTGTTGGCTTCGTGTCTTCGTGGCACAGGTTGCGTTATTCATTGCGGCTCTTTGCGTTGCAGCTTCTGTGGAGGGTGCTCCCGAGGTGACGATGAGGGGACTGTTCAAACACATTCTGAAGACTGAGGGGGCGTTTGGCCTTTACCGGGGTCTGGCCCCAAACTTCATGAAGGTGATCCCGGCCGTCAGCATCAGCTACGTGGTATATGAGAACTTGAAGATGACGCTGGGCGTGCAGTCACGGTGACCAGGACTTGGAACTCTGAAGTCTTGGGGTGCGATCCCAAGACGTGCAGTCATCTCTCATTCTGTGAATGTGTCGACACTAAGCTGACTAAGCAAAGCTGTGAAATCTCAGATAGTTTGTGAGTCAGGGAGGGGAGGGGAGGATCTGGTGTCCTTTGCCATCTTGCTACTCGGAGCTCTGCAGAAACCATCACACGGTCCTTTCTGTTGGGCCTTTGGGGAGCCGGGAGCTGAACTCCTGGCCCAGTCTTAAGGCATTTGTTTGTTTGAGGTCAGTTCCCAGCAGTATGGCAAAGTAGCAAAGATTTGGGGAACAGTCTGCTTTCAGCATATTCGTGTACAGAGCTGTTTGCCTGCAGATGAGCACCTTCTGACTTGCTGGAAGAGCTTCTTTTTCCATTCAGTTGTTAACTTCCTACCTGTTGTTCAGATTTGTACAAACCTTGTGGAGGAGCTGCTGCCACACCAGGCTTGTCATTATGTTTACATATATTCCTTTGGGTAGGAGTTAATCATGTTCTGCTTCCAAGACTTGACATGAAAAGTGATTTTTTTTGAACTATACTGATTTTGAGGGCTGGTGGGCAGTGGTTTATCCAGTCAGGCTGCATGTTACTTAGGCCAGCCTGATGAAGGATTAGGATTATTTATTTTTTATAGATTTAAGTGTGTCTCATAAATCCACTAACAAGATGCACTTACTAACAGAAGCAGCAGCCTAGAGCCTGCATGCCTGTATCCTTTGCATGCCGGATTGGCTTGTCTTATACTCAGCAGGAGCTTGGAAAGGGGAAGGCTGGAGAGCCCTGGGTGGACTGGCACCTCAACGCATGGCTTCAGTGAATAACCAACTATTCCACAGCTCCTGTGCAGCTGTGCTCCCAGCACGACACGAGAGCCCCTGTGCAGCCTTGCATGGACCTCCGAATTCCATTCTGCCCGGTGCCCAGGGTGGCTGATGGACCTTTCCAAGCCCCGTGCCTACGCTGCTACCTATCTCTTTAGACCTCTTTGTAGTTTGATGTTCAGGTTTGCATTAGCAGGATGGAGTCCCCAGGCCAGGGGTCTGTCTGCCGTGGGGAGAGCTGCAAGGGAAGGGCTGGTTGTCACTGGGAGACGTGAGTTCAGTCCTGAAAACACGCTTGCTTTCCTTTCTAAGGGTGCTTTTCATAGGGCTAAGGGAAAGAGACGGCTTTGAAATGTCTCTGTGTTATGGGCTACTTCAGTGGATAGGATCTGGCTGCTGAGGCCTGGGAGATCCTCATCCAATTCTTCGTTTTGGGCAAGATGGACCACCGTTGCATTCCACTGTTTTACTGCTTAAAGCATATTTATTTTGTATTTATTTGAACAGATTTATGCCAGACTATTTTTATAGACTTGTTTAAATATTGTTACTGTGCTTGTATTTCTCCTGTTTTAAAAAGTTCTCTGTCTGTTCTCTTACATCACACAGCTGAGTCGTGGTGGGGAAGGCACTAAAGTCCGTAGCGTCCCTTCCCCGGGGGTCTGAGCTGCCTTTCCCCAGCGTGGGGTTGTTGCTGGAGGACCTCAGCCCAGAGAAATGCTGTAGCAGGAAGCCATGGGAGAGAAGGGAGCTGGTGAGGAAGCAGGGATGAGGGCAGAGGGCGCTGCGGGGCTCGCCAAACTTGGAACCGCCTCCACGTGTGGCTGAGAGGGCTTGGGGGGAAGTCGGGAAGGTGGGTCTGTGCATGTCGGGTGTCACAATGGCTGAAGGAGAGCGATCCTGGGGGATCTGTGGAGGGGGAGGAGGGAGAAAACTCGGGGACTGAAGAAAACGTGACTTTCCAGAGAGAAGGGAGGGGATTTGCCCTCGGACAGGAGATGCTGCGGTTGTGTTTTGGATCGGCAGATCCTGCTGCTGAGCCACTGCTCCTCATGTGCTGCTTAGTGGGCATGGTGGAGAAGTGTGCCAGAGATCAGAAAGGGGTTTGTTGGTACTCAGCAGCTGAGTTTGGTTCATGGAGAGTCTTCCAGGTGAGGCTCTGCCCTGGCAGTGCTGTCAGCATCAGCCGTGTGGGAATCCAACCCATCCCCACCAGTGATTTAAGAGTTTTTTCCCACCTCCCTCTTTTTCTTTTTTTTTAATTTAAGATCTATGGTAAATTTTTGCAGTGGCTTCTTCCTACCAGTGTGGCCTAATGAGACAATGAATATCAGAATGCAAAAATCAATGCAAAATGACAACTGTCTTTGTAGCTGTAACCACAAATTGTTATAATGCAAATCTAACTCAGATTCTTCATGTAGGGAACAGTCTGCTAATAAAGGTCTGTCAAAGAGACCCCTCGTGTCCACGTCTCTCTATGAGGGGTTGGTGCTGTCTGTGGTCAGGTTTTTCCTCCTCAGGATGATTCTCACCAGGGATGCTGATGGTGGGAGTGGTTTTCCCTACAAGGACCTGGGAGAACAGAATTCTTCCTGATGGAAAGAGGAGTGAAAATGAGATCTGAAAATACGACTAATGATGGTGAGGGGTCAGGGACGTGCGGGTGCTGTCAGCTTAGCTGGGTGCAGTTGGGTTTTGCTGTCTGTTCAGTGTCTGCACTCAGAGGAGTGCGTCCTGGGCAGCCTGGCAGCTCTGCAGTGCACCTGTGCCCATGAAGGAACCAGGCTTTACAGTCTCAGAAGAGGTTTTGTTCCATTTCTGTCTTAAACAAAACCCACCTGTGAGCTGCTGGAGGTGCCAGGAGCCCACAGCTGGTACTGCAGGCGGCCTCTGTGGCCAACGGCGTGCAGCTGGGGCCGTGCTGGGGTTGGTTCCTGTGTCTCCAATTGTAATTCAAGGCTCTTTACTCATCCATAAATCTACATATCAAGTGCTGCTCCTTGCAGTCTGAGGACTGCATTCCACGATGTCAGCTGATGTCACTCAGGCTGTTCTCGGGGCTCCTGGCAGCACCCGCTGCCCTGCCCTGCCCTGCCCTTTGGCTGCCGACTGCAGGGTGAGGGGCGCAGCTGATGGGGATGTGTTAGCAGAGCGCTGGCAGTGCCCTGCCCTGGGAACGGGAGTGGATCTGCTCATCTCGCTTCGTAGAACACTTTCAGCCCAGTTTCCTTTAGTGAAGGCTCAGCAGAGCAGCGCTGCCTTACAGGGCAGGGACACCCCAGTGCCGCAGCGGGGGCAGGGCAGGGCTCTGCTGTTCTGCGTCCTTTTCTTCCTTTTTAAGGAGATATTTTCAGTGTTTAATTGCTGGGTGAGAGCTGAGCCTCAATTACCTTCCAGCTCAGCCCTGACCTTGTTTAACCTCCAGCTTCCACAACCACAGAGCAAACCGTGCTGCCTGGGGGGCTGCCAGGGCTGCACCCCGGCTCTGTGCCATAACACACGGAGCCCTTTTTGGAGAAGCAAAATCCCGCGGGATGGGTGAGATCCGGGCACAGCCTCACGAGCGGGCGCCGATTGCCCTCTCCTGGTCAGCCACCTCCACTGCCCTGCGTGGGATCTGCTCGCACCGTGCCCAGCGGCGCCCACCCTCACCCGCTGCCGGCCCCGCAGCCCGGCTCGCTGCGGGACGGCTTGTCCCGAATGCTGGGGCAGCGGCACGCAAAGCAAACCAGGTGCTCGGTTCCTTTTTGCAGGTCCTGCTCAGGTGGAGCTGCAGCTCTGAGCAAAGCCTTTATTGCTGCAGGCTGCCCGTCGGGGCGCTGGGCGGGGCTGTGCCTCGCGCTCCTCCATCCTTCCTTTCTTCCATCCTTTCCTTCTCTCCCGGCTGGCACAGCTCCTTCAAAACAGCCACCAACAGAGGGATAAATGGAACCGCCCGTGGCAGAGGTCACCCGGCCCTCTGTGTTCCCCTGCCCTGATATCCCACACCTGTGCTCATTCCCCCACCTGGGCCTCTCTGAGCATTTTTCATCTCACCCGAAGCTCTGCACTGCACCGACCCCTCTGTGCCCCCCACATCTGCTGGGTGGGAGCTGTGCACAGCCCCAGGTGCAGCCAGATGAGCCCCACACCCTCCTGCTGCCTCACTGCTGCCATTTGGCATCATCCACCCCCATATCTCCCTGTGCCCCCAGCTCCAGGCAGGGCTTCTACTGGGACAACTGGAGTGCTCTGGGTGCAGCTGAGTCCTGCAGGGAAGGCGAGGTAGGAGGCTGGTGCGTGGCTGGGCTGTGCGGGGGTTGATGCTGATGCTGGTGTTTGGTTGTTGGGTGGAAAATGGAAGGGAAAAGCTCTGTTTTACAGAGAGCAGGCGTGGAGGTGGGCAGGCTCTGTCCCACGGCAGCAGGAGTGCCGTCTGGGGCCTTCTCCTGATGTCTGGGGGGCTCAGGGCTGGGATCGTGGCCATGAGGATCCCCAATCTCAGGGCACCCCAAACCGCTGAAGAGGCAGTGCTGAGGATGCACCTTCCTCCACGGCGCGTACAGCACAGCCCCTCTGCTCAGCCCCAGGCTCTCTGCACGCCGGCCCAGCTCGTCCTGCTGCGCGCTGCTCACCGTCCGATTGCGGGCTGCGAGGGCAGAGGGTTTGTCACACATCATCCCTGCCTGCATTTCGTCCCCTTGCTCCCACGGGTTGCTGACTGTGAGCCACCCATCACACCCAACCTTGAGCATCACGCTTTTGCTGCTGCTGCTTCTTTTTTTAACCCTCCATGCCCACTGTGACCAGTTGCACAAAACTCACTGGTGCTGCTGGGGTGCTGGCAGGGATGCGTGCCTCAGGCAGGTGTGTGTTTGCCAAATGGGGCTTTGAACTTTCTTAAGTAATGGCTCTGCAGCTTGAAAGGGGAGTGGGGGTCTCTATTGGGGATCTCTACTGGGGGACTCTACTGGGGAGCTGTATTGGAGATCTCTATGGGGGTCTCTATTGGGGAGCTCTGGGAGGGCTCTATTGGAGGACTCTATTGGGGAGCTCTACTGGAAGACTCTCTTGGAGGAATAAATCACAGCCTGGTGTGCCACTCTATGGGGCTGTGTGTGGGTCCAACCAGCTCTGCAAATGCTGGTGCTGCTCTGCACTGGGAGGCAAATCCCAAAAAATCCCAGTTGGCTTGAAAAGACTGAGATTTCACAACAATATTGACAGCGAAAAGTGTGTGCTTCCTGTTCTTGGAACACTGATGATGTCAATAGGTTTTGTCTTAAATTTGCTCTCTCTGCTCTGCTCAGAGATTTAGGTTTTAATGGGATGCTGATATATCCCTGTGGTCCTCGTGCAGAGGACTCAGGAATATCACAGGCTGCTGTTGGAGCTGCTGCGGGTTTACCTGGCAGCTCTTTGTGCACACAGCTTTAGGTCACTCGAGGATGGGGTTTGCATACCATAGAGATACAGCGCTGAATAAGTCCTCTCCTTCTGCACGTGGTGCTGGATGAGCAGAGTGTCCTCAGAGCTGAGCTTTGTCACCGTCCCCAGGATGTGCTGCGTCTGGGCTTTGAGAGAGCAGAGCCGGGGTTGGGAGTGAGAGCGGCGTTAGTGCTCTGAAACGTGTCACAGCACTCCTCCCCTTCCCGAGGGGTTGTGAAATGGTTTGGGAAGCAAGGCGGCCCTTTCCATCCCAGAATAAAAATGTGATTCACGACCTCCCAAGCAATGCACCCGGCCATGGCCCACAGAGCTCACCGTGCTTGAGCAGCGCCGTGCCGTTGGTGCCGAGGTGGATGGAGGTGGAGTTGTTGGAGAGGCATCGGTCGCCCCTGCAGAGAGTGGGGATGCTGGAGCACCCACAGAGGGAACGGGGTGGGAGGAAGGGACCGGGCACCGGGGATGGGGAGCGGGTGCCTCACACTGCCACGTGCTGGGTGATGAGCAGCTCCTGCCCGCTGCCGGGCTCCACGTGCAGGTGGCCGTGGTCGATGAGCAGCAGCTCCAGGAGGTGCTGGGGCAGCTGGGCGGCCCCGGCCACGTACTGCCACATCCCCAGCAGCTGCGAGAGAGGTGCAGGGTGGTGGGGGTTCCCTTCCAGCCCCTCCCTGCACCCAGACCCTCCTTACCCATGGCATTGTTGTGTTGGCCAGGCTTGGAGGCGGTGTGGGCTCGTGGGGAGCGGCCGCCGCAGGCAGCAGAGCGGTGAGGATGAGGATGGCGGAGACGCCGGCTGGCGCCATGGCTGCTGGGGGGAGAGGAGTGAGAGAAGCTGCTGTGTGGGTGGGCAGATGGACGCTGCTCCCTTGGCTGTTTGTTTGTGCAGCCCCACTGCAGGCGGCTGCGCACAGCGGGGCTGTGGTGACGCAATGGCACTCTTCGGGGAAATGGCCCTGGTGGGAGCCAGCCCAGCACGGCGCTATCAGTGGCTGGAGGAGGCGAGTGGGGCAAAGCACTTCCCGCAAGGAAAGCTGAAATCTGACCTAAGTTTCCCCATTTCAGCCACTGCTGTTGCTCTGCAAATGAGGAACTGTGCTGCTTATTGGGATATGGGGAGTAGGGAGCAGCCAGCTCTGGGTCTGAGCCAAAATGGTGCTCGCAGGGCTGTGGGGGCTGCCCCAAGCAGGGTGAGTGTGCTGGGGGCTCACCCTGTGCCGGAGTCCCACCTGGAACTGTCAGCTGCACCACTGCTTCTCCTCACAGGTTTTCCTTTGTGTCTGATCTAAACCCGAAGGGTAACCCCTTTTATCCTACTCTCAGTCATGGCCATGGGGCTCAGCAGCTCCTGTCCTGCTCATGGCCCCCCATCGTGCCCCACATCACCCCACACACCCACCAGCTTGGATACAGCCATGCCTTGGGGCTGCTCATGGAAGCAAACCCAGGGTTGGATCACCGCCTCCCTCAGCCGTGGCCCATTTTGGTGAGTATGAGCCATACATCCTCAGGATTTTGTCTGATTTTGGGCTGGGGATGGGGCCCAAAGCCAGCGCTGGTGGTGCCCACCCACACCCCATCCCACACGTGGGCACAGCGAAGGTGAGCACACAGCAGGCAGGTGTCACACACAGCTTTATTCCAGGTCCATGTGGGAACAGAAAAGCAGCAAGTTCCTTCTGCGAAGGGCATAGTGAAGTCCTCGTTGGAAGACAAAAATCCTCGTCGGGGCGTCCCCCAGTGGAGTGGAGTGCAGGAGGGGGATGTGGGCTCACCCCAGCTGTGGCCCTGCGGTGGCTGTGCTGCCTTCGCCCTTCTCCTCGCCGGCTGCAGGACAGGCATCCTGGGGAGGGGGGACAGGGCTCACTCCTGCACAGATTGCCCCCACGGGGAGCCCTGTGCCTGTGGGGCCATACCTTGGGGGAGGTGATGAATGCCTCCTCCAGCTTGAAGCCATGGCAGCGCAGCTGGGCTTCGAATTCCTCCAGCTGCTCCTTGGTCACCTCGGGCGTCCGTGCTGTAGGAAAGGCGGTGCAAAAGCAGGAGAAAGGGGAAAATGAAAGGGTCTGTGTGTGCTTGGGGTGCTCCCCGACGCAGGGAGGGCAGCGCGCTCACCCGAGAGGCTCAGGCCCACGTGGTTATCCTTGAAGTGCTTCAGGATGAACAGGTCCTTGTCGCTGTGGATCAGCTCGGCCATGGACACCTCCTGCCCCTCCACTGGAAGACAGAGAGGCCGCGTTCCCGTAAGGCAGCGCGGTGGTGGTTGGGGGATGGGTGCCAGGAGGGGCTGCAGCCTTACCGTGCGCCAGCGTGGAGTTGTGCCGGAAGATGTGGATCTTGCTGGTGTTCCTCACAACGCATGTTTCGTTCCTGGGAGGCAGAGAGGTGAAACAGGGCCCAAACCGCCCCAAATCACCCCACATACACCTAGAGGGTGTGCCTTGCGCTGCAGCCTCCTCGCTGGGCTGGCCAGACCAATGCCACCTGTCTGTCCATCCCCTGCCCACAGCCCAGGGATGGCTCTGACCTGCTGCCTGGGAGCATCCCATCCCATCCCATCCCATCCCATCCCATCCCATCCCATCCCATCCTTACAGCCTCATGATTTCTGTCGCATTGAGTTCATCCTCGTGGCTGCCGGGGAAGAAGGTGAAGGTTGCATGCTTCAGCTCCTTCATCTCAGCTATGTGTGGAGGGTACTGGGAGGCACCCATGATGTACACCCAGTGCCCCAGCAGCTGCCGGCAGAGCAGAGCAGAGGGTCAGGGATTGCAGGTGCTTTACAGACCCCGATGGGTTTGAGGGGTTCTAAGGATGGAACGCAGCAAGGCTTACCCTGTCCACCGTTGCGTTGTCCATCTCGGCAGGGACGAGCGGGGTGCAGGTGGGGGACTCGGTGGCATGGGCATGCACCATCCCCATGGAGAGGACGAGGATGGGGACGAGGAAGGCCAGCATTGCTCACTGGGGGGCTGCAGTGGAGCTGCAGTGCGGGTGGGATGCTGCTGCATGCTGGCACTTATATACGGCCCTGCCACAGCCCCGTGTGCTTATTTAACCGCGGGGCTGTTTGCTCAAGCATGAAGCAATAGCAGGTGACGGGAATTAAACTGGCAGAAGATTGTGTTCTTCCGGCAGAAAAGGTGAAAAAAGCTGTATTTCACCAGGGGGGGCTTTTGTTCTCGGAAAGCATAACTCATTGGGCGGGCGTTGGGCCGGGCACTGCGGGCTTGTTTGTGCGAAGTGCTGCAGGGCAGTGAGTGCCACTGAAGGCGTTCGTCCGTGTCCTGCACTGCCTGGGGCAGACAAACACCCGCCCTGCCACTGGTGGTGGCACAGCGTGTGTGAGGGCAGTGGGGCTGAGGGCTGTGGTTTGTTCTGCCCAGAGAAGAGGAGGATGAGGGGGTCCTCATGGCGGCACGCTGCAGCTCCAGACAGCGATGGGGTCTGAGGGGATGCCAGGGGAGGGTCAGGTGGGGCTGGGAAAGGCTGCCCCCCAGAGGGAGGTGAGCACAGCCCTGATGCTGGAGCTCAGGGAGTGTTGGGACCCCACTCTCAGCCATAGGGTTGGGTGGTGCTGTGTGGAGCCCTGGGTTGGACTCAGCGGTCCCTGTGGGTCCCTTCCAACTTGTGATGTTCTGTGATCCTATTCTGTGAATCCTCCTGAGAGAGGAGAATTTGGGTTTCAAAGTCAGCTTGGAGCCATTGAGCTGTGATTTGTGGTTCAACACTGAAAAGGTTCATCTCTCCCTTTCTCTTTGCCTTCCTCTCTCTTTCCCCTTTTCCTTTCCCCTTTTCCTTTCCCCTTTTCCTTTCCCCTTTTCCTTTCCCTCCTTTCCCCTTCCCCTTTCCCTTTCCCCTTCCCTTCCCTTTCCCCACACCATGTCAGGATGGGGATGAGGATGAGGAACATGCTGGTGGCTGTGGTAGGGGCTCACCATCAGTTGATTGGTGGAGGATGGAGGATTTTGGGGCTCCCTTGGCTGCTCACAGCAGCACCCACACCCCCAGCAATAGGGCATCACTTGCTCCTCACACCCACGGCCGCTTATCCCAAGAAAAAAGCCAAAGAAAAAACCCCAAACAAAACCCAGAAAAGTCCCATATTGTTGCCTCAGTTTTAAATATTTATTTAAAGTCCGAATTAAAAAAAAAAAAAAAAAAAAAAAAGAGGAGAAGAAAAAAAAAAAAAGCATTAATGAGAACAAATGGTAACTGTGGGCAAACAGCACAGTGGCGGGGCTGCGGGGTGAGGATCTGTGAGCGGGGTGAGGTATGTGAGACGGATCCTGTGAGCCCCAGTCGGCGGCTGCTGGCAGCCAACCGGCGGGCAGAAGGAAGGCAGCACGCAAAGAGAGACACGAATCCGTTTTCTTTTTTCTTTTTTGTTTTTTTTTTTTTCCTCAAAAAAATAGAATCCATAGTCCTCAGGAGACGTGAAAACCCCAAACAGGCACTGAAGCATTTCCGATACAGTACAGCTCCGATTACATCAATGTTATTCCTTATATAGAATCAAAGATTACCATAATTATCCTCTTTAAAAAAAAAAAAAATCCTCCAAATTTACATACAGAGACTAAATTTCTACACAACGTAACAAAACACAACCCCTGCGAGCCCGGCTGCGTTCTGAAACAAGGCACCGCGCTTTCAGACGTGGCAGAAGGGCCCGGACAGAAGGGGAGCAGGGCTGGGTTTTACACACGAGCTCAGAGCTGCCCGCATGGCCGCGGGTCAACGCCAATACAGCACACGAGCTCCGGGGCAGCCGGCCCCACGCAGCGCTCCGAGGCTTCATCCCACAGCGCTGTGGGTGAGCTGCAGCCCCGCTCCCCAGCCAGAGCAGTGAAGTGCTGATTTTAAAACAAAAACAACAACAAAAAAGGCAGATTTGCTTTTAAAATCATAGCCTGAAAGGTGCGCTTCGGACGCGCTTTGAGCTGTTGCGCAGGATTGGCACCCATGGCAATGAAAAGATCCCTTTAAAGGTGTTTCTGTGATGTAGCTGTAGATCGTAACCTCCTCTCCTCCTAGAGAGGTGGTCCTATGGGCTTTTTTTGGGTCTGTGGCAAGCCACTGTAGCACCTTCACAACCTTAAATAAAATCATATATATATAAAATAACACACTTTTTTAAGAGCACCAGAGATTTCACAGTGAGAGGTAGAAACAAATCAGACGAGCCCATCCTCTCTCTCTATTGTAGCACCAATCTCTTCCCCTCTCCTCCTTCCATTCCCCCCTGTCAGCTTTGGGACTCTCCCCCACCCCAACACCACGCACACGAGAAGGGACGTTGGTTCAACTCACCCATGGAAGGAGCAACTTTAGTTTTTTCCTTTTTTTTTTTTTTCCTTTTTTTCTTTTTGCTTTAAATAATATTTTATATATATATATATATATATATTTTGTTTCTTCTAATATTGCACATCAAAACGGTTCCGGTGCGCAGAGCAGCCAGCGTCGCATTGCAGCTCCGCCTGGGAGAGCCCGGTGCAGCACGGCCATCCAGGAGGCGCCCAGCTCTGCGAGGGAAGCCCTCTCACCTCTGAATTACTTGTCAACGGGAAAAACATTTGGTAACTCGGGAACCAGGTAAGGCAAAAATAAGGGGGGAGGGTGGGGAAACCACATGCCGCGAGTTGCTTGAGGTTTCTCTCAATGTTTTCTTCTTTGGTCATGGAAAAAGCTTTGTGTGTGGAACCGCGTGCGACACCTCGCCCCCTGATCCCTTTGCACTGGTCACGTCCCAACCGACACCCGCTTCCCTACATCCTTCGTGTTCCTCCTTTCAACAACCTGCTGAGTTCAGTAGATCACGGGTTGTTTGAGACCTTGAGCCAAAGGCTAGAGCAAGAGTTGACCCAAAAGACACAGCCCAGCTGTCCTTGCTGCAGAGACCCTGTGTAAAGACATAGGCCAGAAGTGGGGTCAAAGCCTTGGAGCCCGGGTTTGACGGCATTGTTCAAAGGAAGCACACGGGGCCGACCTCGAGGTGATATTGCTTTCCTGGCTCGGATGGGGGAAGGTTGTAGATGTTGACGATTGGCAGCTGCTGGGTGTCCTGCGTCCGAAAGGAAAAGAGAGTCCGATGCCAGCGTCCATCCTTGATCTGCACAGGGGGGAGGGAAAGACAGACAGGGCTGCTTAGCTGTGGGACAGATCTAAGAATCAGACCATCACTGAGGTTGGAAAAGACCTCTAAGAAGTCCAACCACCGACCCATCCCTACCCACTATGCCCACTGCCACGTCCCTCACTGCCACATCTACACGGTTCTCGAACACCTCCAGGGATGGTGACCCCACCACTCACTGGGCAGCTGTGCCTCTGCTCTTTCTGAGAAGAAATTTTTCCTAATATCCAATGCAAACCTCCCCTGGAGCAACTTGGGGCCATTGCCACTTGCTGGAGAGTGATGAGTTTCACTGTGGCACATGACTGAAAAGCCCTGAGTAGGCCTAGTTCAGAAAAGCATTCTGGGGAACACTTTGTCCCGGTCGAGTCGAAGGTAACATCTTGAAATAGCATCACAGGACAGGTAACATAGACCCTTCTCCCCCTTTTTTGGGGGTGGTCATGGAATAAAAAGCACTGGCACAATCTGAGTCTCGCTGTGTGTGCTGGGTGGGTTCAGCCCGGCATTTCTCTCCTCTCTTTGGGCACAACTTACCTTGCAATCATCAGCTGCCACCTCCGGCTTGAGCTGCCCCTCTGCCTCAAACATCTGCCCGTTCCACGCCTTGAAGCGCACGGCTTTCTGCGAAGGTTTCTCAGCAGAGCCCTCCCTCCAGACAGAGGTGTTCAGGCAGTGGATGGTGATGTGCTGCACCACCTCCGAGCTCAGCAGGCGCAGGAAGTTCATCTGGACTCTGCCGACGTCAAAATCCAGCTGTGAAGGTGACAGAGGTGTTAGCAAGGCTGGGAGGGAGAAATGTCCTTCAGTGCAAGGGCAGAGGTGTTCCCTGCGCTCTGTGCAAGTCTGGAGGTGGCTGCGCATGGATGTCCAAGCCCAGAACTGGTTCTGGTATCAGTATGGGCAAGAGGACCCAACACAAAGTCAAGCTGGATTGTTGTCATGGGGAGACAGCAGCTCCTTTATTTTTTGGAATAAAATGTGGGCCCTTAAGCAGGAGGAAAACAAAGAGTGTTCTGAACATGCTCTGGGCACTGCAGATGGACCCGGATATTGCTATGGGTATTTTTTGGTACTTCCCCGAGAAAAATCCTGTGGAGTTCACTTTGGTGGACACTCGTGTGTTTAAGCCGACCTCAATTTCTCAGGCAGCAGAAAACAAACGGCAAGAGTGACCTGAACATAAATTAATCCAACAAAGCATTTGGGAGCAGCATGTTTGCTAAATTACCGGCCTCTATTAAGGTTATGGGTTAATTAAACACTACTGGAAACGTACTGCTCTATCTTGCAAAGAGTCAACACCACCATCTTAGGTGTATTTTTTAACCTCATGAGAGCAGTGCTGAAGGCCAGCAGCAGAGCTGTGCTCACTCTGCCACCAGGATAAGCCAAGAGCTGTTGCAGTGGTCACTGTCCTGTGCTCTGTGAACACAGCCATGGGTAAACATTTCATAATGTGTGTATGGGAAATGCTGCAGCAGGATGAGGTGTGTGTACCTTGGAGACGGTGATGGGGCTGAGACATGTCTGCCCACCATTGGTGAAGTTGCAGATGACTTGTATGGTGTCTGAGGAACAGCCGAGATTTGGGTCAATCCAGTAGGTACCTGAGGAAATGGAGGATGTGGGGATTAATGAGAACACTCATTCTGTGCATAAGCAATGACAAGCTTTGACTTCTGCATGACTGCCCTCAGTGGTCCATTTGGGGCCATGTAAAATGGTCCTGGGGAGGGATGCAGCCTTCTTGTACGCAAGGCTTCCTACCATCATTCATCTTCTGTTCACAGTTCATGAGGTCTCGGCAGATGCGTGCGGGGTTTTCCTTGGTGCCCAGGGGTCTCTTGATGCTCTGAATGAGGTTGCTGAGGTAGTGTAGAGTCTTAAAGATCTCCCCTCCATGGTCCAGCATGAGAAGGTCTGGATGTTGGTAACCCTGGAGTGAAAAGGAGGCACCGGTACTGTAACCATTGAGGGTCTGCATGGGGCATTGCTGAAATGCTGGCAAAGTCACGAGGTTTGGAGCTTCAGACACAAGGAATGCAGCAGAATCACATCCTTTAACCTGGTACTCCACCAGAACAGCAGACAAACCGAAGCTTTGCATATAGAAACTTCAAGCAGACAGAAAGAACAAGCGTGGCTGTGACCACCCCCAGCCTACAGCCTCAGCAGAGACCAGGCAGGTCGACAGGACCCCCGTACCTCTGTCTTGAGCGCCGTGTTGGAGTCAACCGGTGTCCGGAAAGCAGCCCCAAAGTCATCTTGTTGCTAGTGTGGGGCAAAACAGACTGTGAGAAGCTGAACATGCCCTGATGCAAGCACATGCTGCTTGGTCTAGGGTTGTGATTCAAGCCTTGCTCTGCTAATGCATCTCTTGCTGGACCTGAACGTATGTTTTCAAGGTCCCCGCAGCGCCCACCTCTGCACGACTTACTATCATCATTAACAAATGAAGAGAAAACAACAACTTACAAATGAAGCTGGAATTCCCGGCGGTCCCTAGAAATCAAAGCATAAAAGGGGCATCAGCTGGAATGACGGGCAGCCACTGCTGCAAAGATATTCATTCATGTCCTTCTGAAACCCTCTCTCCCCCGGGGTCCCTCGATGCAGAAGAGCAAGACAGGCAACAATGCTGTCTCTATAAGATATTTGGAGATGGTTTGGACCAAAGCACAAGGAACACTGGTCCATTCACACACATGCATTTTTGCATACGAGGAACGGGGCTAGGCTGTAATTTACAGTGAGTGAGCAGTCCCTCCGGAGGGTATCACTGCAGTAATTTTAGCTTGTTTCAATAATGTCTTTGAACTCTTTCCATGCATACGTACCGGAGGGCCAGGCTGTCCTCGTGGGCCTGGAGGACCCTAAAGACAGAGTGGCATCAGTCAGCAAAATGCTTTCACTTTGTATTTCCACTTCTTGTGGCTGTCACCAGAACAGAGTCTGTTCCCTGCCGAAATCCTCCCCATTTTTGGTGTCTTATAACATCCTCTCCCCCAGACACTTCAGAAGACTGCCCTGTTTCCTCCATCTCCCACCTCCGGGTGCAGTCCTGCTGTGTCTCTTGTTCCCAGCCCTTAGTTCTTTAAGCATCACATTCTCTGTATGAACAGTCACCTCCCCTCCAGCTTTATATTTGCTAGAAGTAACCATTTTATTTAAATAAGAGATATTAGTCAGAAAAAGTGATTGCGAGACTCACCCTTGGGCCCTGAAGCCCCTGTAGGGAAACAAACAAACAAGGGAAGAAGCTGTCAGAAGATGCTCAATACTAGAAGGAAATCTCTCAGTATGGTCATGTGCAGGAATGACCTCCGGTCACGCAACCTGGTGCCAAGATGGCACCTTGGTTCTTGTGGTACCAAGGAGGATGAGCAATATGTATCCAGTCTGTGCACCTCACCCACATAGGAACCCAGTACCCAAGAAGAGAGGTCCCTCCCAGGCAAGGAGCTCACTTACCATGTCCCCACGGCTGCCTTTGTCCCCCTTTGGCCCCTGTTAAAGCACACGAGATGGCTGTTAGTGACTGCATGCTGTGCTTCTGGATGCAGTGCTGCTCAGAAGCACCTCGCAAGGACCCGGTGGGGCTGGGCTCATCTCCCTGGGTTTCCTCTCTGCCAACTCTGCCTCTTCGTGCAGAGCTCTACATGACTTCATGCTCATGTTCTTACGAAGCCCTGACCTGAACTGTAGCCTGTGGCATCTGGAGGCAGGCAGAGGCTTTCAGCACTTCCCAGAATCCAACTGTGCCCAGTTTAAGACATTTATCAGATGATTATTATTTTTTATTCTTCCCTTGGGAGCTGCAATGCTGAGTTCTTTGGAAAATACAGCAACTTGCTTAGAAAAACTGAAATCACATTCCTGCCTTCCAGTCTGATCCCATCTGTCTCAAAACTTGCACTTTAATAGAGTTGTTCCTCACTTCTAAGCTAATAATCCCAACTCCATATGCAGCTAGAGACTAAACTTTGAATTTAAGTTGCTCGTCTTAAAGACCATTTTGTTCCTGTCATTACAGAAGGACTTGGGATTTACTTATGCTGGATCCCAAACACTGTGATCTTCTAAAGGCTACAGGCAGAAAAAAAGGCAGATACTCACCGGGTTTCCTGTGGGACCCAGGATGCCAAGCGGACCAATAATTCCTTCTTTTCCCTAGAAAAGACAAGCCATGAGTCAGCCTCCACTGGGGACGGATGGACACTGCATCTCTTTGCTGCTTTTCAGCAGCACGATCACGGTGTTTGCTGTGGCTGAAATAAAACACAGGTCCACAGACACAAGCCCTCACAGTGTGGTCGTCACAGCCCATGCGAGGCCTCAGAAATTCCAGGAACAGAGGGATTTTGGTGTAGCTGGAGCGATCTGCAGAGGTCCATATAGAGGCAGAAGAGGCCCATGAACATGTGGAAGGTGCAGATGTGCTCTGGCAGCACTATGGCCACAGTTTAACTGCGAGGCACTCTTTGAGCCAGTGTATCGTGCTCATTATGGGAGTCTGCAGCCTCACAGAAACAGGATGGAGGAAGTAAGAAAATCTTCCCAAACCAAACATATGGAAAAATCACTCACCATGAGGCCAGGTGGGCCACGTGGTCCCTGAATGCCTTTGAAACCGGGGTCTCCTGGGGGTCCCTGCAAGCAAAAATGAGATGTCAGAGCCCATTGGTAAATGTACCCCATGTTGATGCTCTGGCTTACAGCTCTGCTGCCTCCAGTATACGGGAATTGGAAGGTCCGATTAAAAACATTCTTTTCCCACTCCTGTTTTGCAAGAACTTTACTTTCTACAGAAAACAGCACGGTTCCCTTTCCACATCAAAATGATATTTTGGCCAAATGAGCCCAAATTTCCAGTCAAGTCTCTCAACTGATGATTAATGTTGGAGAAATGAACTCGTGGCAGTGAGTGATGTGGCTTAGTGGGCATGGTGGTGATGGGTTGATGGTTGGAGTTGGTTATTCTAGTGGTCTTTTCCAAGGTTATTCGTCCTATGATTCTATGATTGAAATATGTCCAGGTGGGGGAGATCTACAGGACACCCATCTTCCATCTACAATGTACCCACTTTAATAGAAATAAGCTTCATCAGAGCATTTGTAAATGCATACTCGAGGATTATTTGAAGATATATAAACTTAATAGTTGGAATCACCATTGGATCTCAATAGTTTCTGCAGAGCCAAATAATTTTCAATAGGTACTGCAGTGTCTGTTCCCAGCAAAGAGAGACTGGGAAGCCAGCTGGTCACCAGGTCGCCTCTTACCTTTGGCCCAAAGATGCCCGCGATCCCTGGGAATCCTGCCTCCCCAAAGTCCCCCTGGAAAGAACAGCCAAGACAAACACAAGAACAAAGAACAGCAGTAAGTTCATGCTGAACCTGTCACTCTGAGACACGCCAAGATTTCAGCAGCTTCAGAGAACCAGAAATCCATTAGTATTCCTCAGTCTAAGCAGGACTGATGAGAAAGAAGCATGAGAGAACTCTGAAGAAGGCATGACACAGACATCAGGGTGGAAGCAGCTCCACAACATCTCACAGAGTCAACCTTTTCGCCCCCAAGATGAGAGGCATACCTACAATATTTCTAGCAGATGCTTGGCTAGCTTGGAGGGCTTGGAGCACAGTCAGCAGAAGCAGGATGAAGAGCTTCTACTCTGAGATTGACCCTGGAAGCCCATGCTCCAATCCCATCAAAATGAGCACTTATTTTATTTCCAATACCAACTGGGCTGCCCTATGAAGGATAATTTCAAATGATGCTTACTGATGCTGTCCAAAGGAGTGTGTGTTCCTACAGCATCACCTCTCACTCAGAGCCACAAGAACCATACAAATCCCAGTTCTTCTCCTACACAACACTGCAGGATTTTTTTTTTCAGTTTCTTAAGAAAAACAAAATATTTGCAAGACCATCAAGCTTGGATTAGCATACAGCCTGCAGCCTGAGAGTAAAGACAAAACACTGGGTAGCACGTCCCTGCATAAACACCCTCATTTTACCATGTTTAAGATGCAGCCCTGTGATATTTCTGGGTTTCTCAGATATCAAAATGCAAAGTGATGCAACGTTAAAAAAATGGGACAGAAACGCCAGATGATTCATTTACAGCCACAGGAACACAAGAGATGGAAAAGGCTCCTTTGGCCTCTCAGCTGGACTATGTGACCCACACTGGATTGCACTTTATGGGATGTTTTACAGTGTCTCGTTCAGCCCAGCTGTAAATGACTCAAGTGATGGGGTTTCCACTGTCTTTATTACAGGGCAATTCCAGAGTTAATCTACAGCTCTTACTGTTAGGAAGCTTTTTCCTGCCATGACAATGAGAAGCTGCTTGGCAAGAAAGGGCTTGGTTGGACTTGGTGGAGTGTTAGAAACTTTCCAAGCACACAGAGTGATTTAACTGCCCATTTATGGATCCTGGAAAGGAAACATGCTACTAAGAGAAGGACTAAGGTCTTTCCTGTGTTACGAGAACCAACCGAGCCCTTTCTGGAGGAATTCAGGGCAAAAGTGAGAAGTCAGAAAGGTTTTAGAGCAATCTAAATGCCACAGAGTCATCTCTTTGGAGGGGATCTGATCAATACTGATGCAGCAAAGCAGGCAAGAGTAATACTGGGCAAGGGAACTTGCCATGTGCAGGAACAAGAGGCAAAACAAAGCTGTTGGTGGTTACCTCTCTTTGGCTGGAATACTGCTGTCAAATGCTGGGCAATCCCACCAGCACAATGAAAAAGCACAAAGAGCTTGGAGCCTGGAAACAGCTGTGCTCCTCCCCCAGCGTGCTCTGAACCCACAGCTCCACCACCCTCAAACCTTCATGGTGATGCCTAAGTTTCCTGGGCGTCCCTATGGAGCTGCAGCCCCTTCGGCACCTTTGGGATGGTTTGCAATGCATGGGTCGTTTCCCATGGTAGGACTACCAGCACATGGGGTGGCCATATCATAACAACAGGCATGGGGGTGCTGGGAGCAGTCACAGTGTTTTGGGGAATGCAGTCTGCCTAGGGCTCCCTGCCAGGTGCTACTCACCGGCTGGCCTTTGGGTCCTGGATCACCAGGGCTCCCTGGGAGGCCCATTCCTCCCAGTGATCCTCGCTTCCCTGTTTGGCCAGTCTGTCCAGGCAATCCTCTTTCACCCTAAAAATAACAGAATTCAAGTAATTCCAAAGGACAGGAGCTAAATATAACAACGTTCAGCTGAAATAGCCATAGATGGAAAAGCTGGGAAAAAGTGGCGCATCGGGATGAGGAATGTGGCTTCATCATGGGATGCCTCAGGTCTGCTGGGGCAGATGGGTGCAGGATGGTGGCATGGCAGCAAAGGCAGTGGGTGCCCGGGATGGATGAGCAGGAGGACATGGGGCAATCGATCTCCCAGGGGTGTGTGGGGTGTGAGGGCGAGTGTGGCATAATTACACAAGGGTCTCTCTGGTCACTTCTGGAACAGCCTGTTATTCTACCCAAGGCAGCTGGAGGGCAGCAAGTGACAGTTTAAGAGCGATGTGCTACAGGAGGCACAGTTTAAATCAGACCTGATAGCCCCTCCAAACCCGGCTGGAGTCTTCCTAATCACAGTCTTTTTACAAATGGCTGAATTGCTGTTGGAATGGTTAGATCCTACGGCCCACCTGGACCATTGCAGGGACCAGTAAGAAACCCCACTGTCACTAAAGCAGCTTTTCCCTGCTTCCACCTAAGGCAGTGCCCAAGTCATACTGTTTCCAGCAATTCCAGCATGGTAAATACATGATAGAAACAAGCTGCACAATTTTCCTGCACCATTCAGGCTTTGCAAGGCAGCAGATGGAGGACGTCCATGCTTCAATGCCCATCGTGGATTTCCTACAGGCAGGCTGCAGCAGCTCCCTTGCAGCTTCTCAAAGGTCACATTCCTTTACCCAGATTTCTAATGAAAGGAGTTAAGGTGTTCACAGAGAGGGTACAGATATTTGTAAGCTCCTGAGCTGAAAGAACTTTGACAAAGGAAGAAAGGCTGCTGGGATGTTCAGCTGATGTGGACTTAAGTGGATGGATGGGAAGAGAAAGAGCTGCTGAGCCTCCAGCTAAGTGAAAGATGGCAGCAGGAACTCAGACTTTGTTAGACCTTGGTGAATTCAAGCTCTAGATGCACCAGGCTCACAGACTGCATTGCTCATAGCAGTATCTTGAGTCAGAAACTCACCTTGAATCCTGGTGGTCCCTGTGCCCCAGGCAGTCCTGGTACGCCGGGGTTCCCTCTTTTGCCTGCCATCCCTATGATTCCTTCTTCCCCATCATCTCCCTGCTCTCCCTAGAAAAGAAACCCAGGAGAGGTTACGAAACAAGGCTCTCTCTCCAGCTCTGCACATCTTCTAGGGGCATGGAGGAATGGTATGATTCTGCCCTCAGCCAGCAAGCATGCATCTGGGCGTGGGAGGACGTGCAGATACGTGCATGCAAGAAGCTGTTTGTCAGACTGGATGCATTGGTTTGTTTACAGACTTCACCATGCAAAGGCAAAGTGAGATACGAAGAGCAACACATGACCCTCTCTGGGTACATGGAAACTGGGATATCTGTAGCTGGACTACATCCATTTCTCCTATGTTACCTTTTGGTTTTCCAGCTATTAAGTTGCACTTGCTATTAATGCTATGAGGTTACAACTGCAAACTCACCAGCACCCCAGGCACGCCGTCCTTCCCAGGCACTCCGTCCACTCCAGGAGCACCCTCTTGGCCCTGCCTTCCCACCACTCCTCGAGGACCAGGTAGCCCAAGGGTGCCCTAAAATCACACAGATGTCAGCGATGGAGCTCCTGGGCAGCATTTTTTGGGCAGAAAATGGATCTTTTTTACCTACCGGTGAGCCTCTGCTCCCTGCACTGCCTCGTGCTCCTTGCTTTCCTTTTTGACCCTGCAAAGAAAGATATCTAAAATTGCAGCAGTTCCAGCACAAGTCCACTTGGATGCCTGACTTCAGGGTGTGCTTTTGGATAATGGTTGGAAAGAGTTTTATAAAAAGGAGATTTATAAAGTCAGTTGCTCCAGCACTGGGGAATGAACTGCTATTTGGTTTTATTACAAGTGATTCTTCGTATGTCTTGAGAGTTCTAGGGCAGGAATGAATAGCTAGAAGGCAAGGACCTACATTTTTCCTAATACAGAGCAGATGAGGACAAATAAAGCAGGACGAACTCGAGGGAGGACTCAATGCACTGGCAAACATTAGAACAAGATGCTCGAAACCTGCGTCCTCTGTCAGTTCAATGAAGCACAGCACAGACCCACGGCGCTGGCAAGTCTTCTGCAGGGCACTCAGTGAGAGTGTTTCTTTCCTAAGTGGCTCCCTCTTATTTTGGAGAGTTAATGGAAATGAAAGGGGTATCTTGTGTCTGAAATTTGCAATGCTGATTTGCGAATAAAGACGTAGAAGAAATACTCCTGAGGGTTATTAGCTGTAGAATGGATTAATTTCTGTGGAATGAATGGAAAACTCAGCCTCACCACCTTCACCAGGACTCTGTTAGTCAGGTCACGCATTAAAGCACTTTTAAATTGAAGCACTGCATTTTCTGTGCACTGTTTCTCCATCCACGGAGGACCAGGCAGGACAGCTACATGAAATAAACACTCCTGGGGGTGCTTCCTCTGCTATCCACTACACCCAAAGGTAATTCCAGGTCACCCAGCGCTGGGTAGAGTTCATTAATCTCATCAGCTGGTACACTCCTTGCCAAGAACACCTACTAAAGACTATCTTCTGGCATTATCCCAGCGGGGTCGGATTAAAAATCCTGACATCTGCCATCAGGGAGCAGGAATTTGCTGAATATTGAGGTCAAATACTTACATTTTAGCAAATAAAGGCCCTATCTGTGAGAATAATTAGCATACTGTCATTACAACCAGATGTGGAAGTCAGAGTAGGTACCACACTGAACCTCAAAGGAGCTGTGTGTGCTGTGTTTTCTTGCTCAGTAAGGGCAAGAAGTTAGAAGGACTCCTCCAGGAAAGAGAAGAACCACATGGATTCCAAATCTGGAAAGTTTCAAGCCAGAAAAGTTTATGATTCAAGTGAAGGAACTCGCCTGGCTCAGATCTCCTTGGGGGCAGACAAGCTAGCTGTGGCTGTAGCAGCACATGCATGTTTATGGGAAGGAGACACAGCTATGCCATGACTAAAGACTTGCCCCAAATTCACCTTCCATGCTGGAGCTGCTCTTGTCTTGGTCCTCCCCAGCTCCATGAAGCCAACCAGCCATCGGGGTTGGACACTTAAACACGTACATGCAGCCCTCCCACTAGGCTCTCCACAGTCTTTCAAGGTACAGACCTTTGGCCAAATCACACATGCTGGGATAAAAACATTCGAGTTCTCTTAATCAGGCATTTTCTTCAAACTTCAGATGCTACAAATCCACCCTGCTGAAACCTACCACATCACCTTTGGATCCCTTTGCTCCTGGCTGGCCTGGTGGTCCAGGATCTCCCTACAAAACATAAGCATGAAAAATCCGCTTGAAATTCTCATCTGGCAATATCTTGCACGAAGTAGAAAGAACAGCATTTTTTTGTGCCCTAACAACACTGACCGTATGGAAACAATTCACGGGAACAGCCTGTGCTCAGACAGGCCTCCTGGGGGAAAGAGAGCAAGGAATTGTCTCCAGAGAGCACTCAACAGGGTATCAACTGGAGAAGAAGCAGCGCTACCCCCTCACTTGGGTGGTGCTCATGTCTGGGGAATTGGTTTGCTAAATTCCAGACTGTGCCTGGAAAACCGTGCTGAGAAGTGAGGAGGAAGGAGCCTGGTTTGGGAAAGGCCCCACACAAGCTACGTGCAGAATGCTTCATACAGCGAGCACATCCCCGTGTTGGTACCACCTCTCTTCTGCATGCTGCAGCCCTGTCCTTGGTTTGGCCTGGATGTCAGACATCAAGGAGTGACCGATGGAGAAGTGAAGCAATTCCCCATCACACACCCCTCCATCCCCCATCACACACCCCTCCATCCCCCATCACACACCCCTCCATCCCCCATCACACATCCCTCCATCCCCCATCACACGTGCTTCCATCCCTTCTTCTGGCCTTCTGGATTTCTGTGTGTATTTGTATTGGGCATTTTCTGAATTAATGCCAAAGAAATATACGGGAAAAGGATTAAAAAACCCCTTCCCTTGAATTTGGGTTTAATTTAGTCTTTCATAACACACTGGACTGAGAGGAAATGCCATGCAGGCAGAATGAAATGGTCCCACGCTGGAGCAGCTCTCCCCAAAAGCACCATTTCCAAATGGACCCTACCAGCATCATGGCCATCTTGCACTGCTCATCTCCTAAGCTTTCAAATCCCTCCTGGCCTGTTCAGAAATACTGTTCCAGGGGTAGGCTTCTGGGGGTGCCTCCTGTCCTATCACCTCTTTTTTGGTCTCAACACATGGCTTAAATTGTCCGTTTCAAAGGCATGGGTTATGGAAATGCACACGCTGCATGTCACAGCTCAGCACACATTCCCTACTGCAGCCCTTCCTACCCTCCTGCATCTGTTTTTCACATGCATGTGACACTGGGTAGCTTACAATAAAGCAGCATTTCTTACAGGTAAGCCTTGCTGTCCAGGTTTTCCTCTTTCTCCATCAAGCCCTTCTTGGCCCTTAAATAAAAAACAAGAAAAGGAACATTTGTTTGTCCTTAGGTATCTTTGTGGCAACGACGAACAAACACAGATGCAGCATGCAGAGCAGGGCAGAGTAAGATAAATATATCTGCATTCTGCTAATACACAAATGTTGAAGCTTATGGGTAGCGTACGTGCTACTGTGGATATGCACTGGAAAGAAGTAGCTCAGAGGAACTGCTGGTCACTAAGTAAGCAGGAAGGAATATCTTCTAATACACACAGCATCAGTTTAAGTTAACAGTTGTAGACCGCTGGCCTACAAAATATGGCAGCAACAACTTCTGTGTGTTCCTGGAATGGGTTGCTCTGATCAGTTAAAGCAACTGGATCTTGGATGGAGGTGAGACAGCCCATAGAGCCTTTCCACACCAACGCCAATTATGTCCCACAAAAAGGGAATCACTCACAGCTCTGCTTTGAGAGAAATCCTGTTAAGGTTTTGGAAGCTTCAAAACATCCAAACTATCAGAGATCTTCCCGTGAAACACTCTGCAGCCATTGGCACATCAGTCTTGAGTTCTGTCCAGCATTACATGACCTATCTCGTACACATCTTCTCCAGGGTATTTCCTTGATAACCACAAACCTCCCCATGACAATCATTTCTGAATCACATACTGGGAATACGACTCACAGGATAACCAGGGTCTCCGGGCTCCCCTCGATCTCCTCTGTCACCAACGGGACCCTACAACAACACAACAAAGGCAAAAGTTAGATGTTAAAAATCCTGATGTCTGCAGAATCTCGATGCCTTATGTATGCTGTACAAGTAAGGAAGCAACTCAGCTCCTCCCCTGGCAAAACCCAGGCCAGCATTGATTAGGGAAGGGATTTAACATCTTACTCTGTCTCCGGGTGGTCCCTGTGGGCCTTCCACCTTCCCGTCATCACCTTGTTCCCCCTGTGAGTGAAAACGCTGTCATTAATACAGACTGCAGCTGATATGGCAGATGTTTCTGTCTAGACCTGATCCAGTTTTCTCATCTCATGGGCTCCTAATTCAAAATCTGTGCTGATTTCACCAACTTTTCATCCACACAATGTCAAAATTATCACTATTATTTTGTTTCACGTCCTCCGGCACGCCGACTGCTCACATTTCTTCCCTAATTTCTTTGGTGGTTGTTTCTGCCCAGTCTAACCATCCTCCCCGAGGGACCAGGTACAAAGAGTCACTCTCAACAATTCCTAAAACGGAGCAAGAAGCACGTAATTAGGAAAATACTGGAGCAAATAGTTCTCCCTCTGAATTCTATCACCAGCAGTCAAACCAAACTCTTTAATCAAGCACTTCTCCACTCTCACTGAGTGCAGCCATGGCTGCCATGGGAACAGCGGTGGTCTGGATGGGCTTCTGCCTTCTATGACCCCACTGCAGGCTTCTCTGATCTTCTCTGACCTTCGCCCAGGTGAGAGGGTCCGTCCCTTACACACTCATTGCATGAACATCTCTGCTCACTGATGGGATGGCTCCCAGCAGGAGCCCAGAGCTCATGGTTTGGCTGGCAGATAGCTGAGCTCTCCCTAAAATATCCACAGGAGATCCCTCAAGGGTCTCCACACAGGCGCTGCATTTTAAAATTCAATTGTGTAAGTCACTTGGGGTCACGGTGTTCTGTTTTCTCTGGAGTTTAGCTCAGACATGGCTGTTTCTTTGCTTCCCATAGAAGATAGCTTTATTCCAGCTCCTCTGTTCTTTGGCTGCTCCCTATCGCTGTGTCTCTGGCACTCTGGCTCCTTGGGACGAATGCGTCTCGCAGCTCCTTTGATGTGTGCAGCTCCTGGAGAGAGGAGGGCTGAGGGATTCTGGCACTGTGGAGCTGCTGTGTTTGCACTCTGCAGTGCTCCTGGCACCTTCATTGCCCAAGTCTGCACGGCTATGCAGAGCCATGTTTCCTTCAGGCTTCTGCAGTCCTCAGCGGCTGGATCACCCTTTCTGGTGTATTTACGAGTTTCTCTCCACTACTCTCCTCTTCTGCTGGTGTTGGAGCTGCTGATGGTAAGGATACCTGTGAAGTTTCTCAGTGGGAATTTCTCTGGGAGGTGCTTGGGTGCTTTGCTTATACGTGAGGTTTGGCAGTAACACAACTGGAGCAGTAAATAACTAGCAGGGAGAAAGACCTTTGATGGTGATGCCAAGGCTCATTTTCTTTAGGTACTGGGCACACTCTCTGGAACCAGAGCAGTACCACTCCTGAGACATGCTGACCCACTCTGACTTCTCGTGGTGCTGAGCACCAGGCCTGAACTTTGCAGCTTGACAGAATGAGACTCAAGATTTGGCAAAATCTCTTGCAGTTAACCCCAACAGGTAGCGAAGAGCTCAGCACATCTCTCTCCATTACGTGCTCGATGACAGTGGCATATTCTTTCTTTGCTGCTTCCAAATTTGCTGGATGAGCGCTGCCAGTAACTCCCAGGTTGTAGTTATGCATGGCCATAAGAGATCACGAGGTGGGTGGTGAACTCCAGTCTCCTTGGAGGTATGTTGGTAAACGAAATACGTGGGGAGAAACTGTGCCAGGATGGCTTGAAAATACAGTGCTGAGCAATATGGATGGAGAGATTTGGGGGCAGAATAGAGGAAAAGCAAAGCAATGCCTGAAGGGCTCTGCCAACAGTTTCCAGTGCTAACAAACTTGCTGGGTGAAGTTGGCAGCAGAAGACCAGGCGACTGGTTCACTTTCAAGCCACTATCAAAGGAGTGCAGGAGAGAGGGGAAACAAAGACATCATTTCTCAGGTCTCAGAAAAAACAAACCAATCCCAGCAGACGTGTTACAGTGCAGCACCAGCAGGATGTGAACAGCTTGCCATGCAGAGCCGAGGTGGGTGTGATGAACCCAAGGAAAGCTCACAATTCTGGGCAGCGTCAGAACTTGTGGACTCTCTTCCCAAAACCCGAGTGGCAGTTCTGGGTCCCCTTGAGTCTAATTGCCACTTTGTGCTTTGTCTTCAGAGAAAACCCTGCAGCAGTGGTCAGCTCTAGGGCTGCGAGACGGAGCTCCTCCACGACTTCCTGATGCCTCAGCTGCTCGAGAGGGAGATGAAAGGTCTGCGCTCATTCTTTGGAAAGTCGCAGTGAAAAAAAGTTAGAGTAAAGGGCAGCAAAGTAAACATGTTGGGATACAAATGGAAAATGCATGGAGAAGAAGGGAAGGCTTGTTATTGTTGGCTCCCGTCCCAAAGTGAGATACGCCAGTTTGTAATTTTTAAAAGGATCCCATCTGGACTGCTTTAAGCAGCTGCCAAGTGCAGGCGTCTGCTCAGAGCAAGGCCCCTTTGAGGAGCTGTAGATGTATTAAATGTGGCCTGGTAGCTGGCTGGGATGGCACAACAGTGCCTCTCTCCACCCCATTTTCTGCTCTGGAAAAGGGAAGACCTTCCTCACCATTACATATCCTCCTTCTTCACCAAAGCTACACTTAAAGCATAGTTTAAAGCTCACAGAGCGGCCACAGTCCTATTTTCATTTCTGCTCCTGTTCTCAGATTCAGGCTTCCATTTTAAAGTTTGGATGCTTGTGTGAGGTAACAGATGTCCGGAGGGAAGGAATCTGTCCTTGGGCTGGGATCAGCCTTAGGAGATAAGAAGGAAGGATGGGTAGGAAAACTTCTAGATGCAAGTTTTGTGGAGCAGCTGGGTGGTGCAGGAAGTGTTGCTGGAGGCTGAGCAGGTGGCACCGGGCTCTCCTGGTTTGGCTGCAGCTGGCAGCCCATAGCCTTACCATCCTGCAGGGACGGGGTGAGATTTGGCTATCAATGGCCACAAGCAGCTCTGACTGCTCTCAGCAGGACGCATTGGATGCTTTGGAGTCCTTGCCAGGCTTCAGACTGGAAACTGACAATTAGAGTTTGTTTAATCATTCCTGGATAAGCTGTTACATGCTGTTGCTGAGTTCTGACAATACAAGATTCACAATAATGATAATAATACAAGCCTCATGTTTGGGATGATGGCTTTCAAGAAGATGGCAAATTTAAATGTGCAGAGAAAAGAAAAGCAGTAGTCAAAATTTAAACAACAGAGACACATATCTGCACATCTCTTCCTGCTCTAAAGCCAATGGTGACTGTGCTTTTAGTAGTCACAGCTCTCAACTTCTGCAGGATGCTCAAGTGTCAGCAGTGGGGCTGTCAGAACCCTCTGGCCAGGCTGTCAGCTGGACAACGTGCTTGGCTGTGAGCCCTTGCATCACCCTGGGCTGTGTTTGGTTACCAATGGTGTACCTGGGCACGGTGCTGCAGTAGGCAGTGGTGCTACTGGGGAGGGCAGCATGAGAGGAGCTGGGGGGAGAAATCCAGCAAGGCAGTGACGGAGACATGGATGAAGCAGCAGGAAACGAGAGAAAAAGCAGCATGTGGTCGTGCCTTAAGCAACATTTCTGAGGTAGGGGATGTGTGTTAGTGGAGCACAACAGCTCGCCCTGCCACATCGCCTCCTGGCCACCAGCACGAGGAGTCTGCAGGCAGAGCAGTGTGAGCAGGGTGTCCTGACACAGACACGATGCACGCAGAGCCCCGGCAGAGACATGCCCTTAGGATCTCTGAGTCTCACTGACTCCTTTTGCAAGCAGCGAAGCTGCTGCTTGCACACGTCCATCTGCAACTCAGAAAGCTCTCAGCTGCAGTGCTGGGGAGGTGGAAAATGAGCAAAATGAATTGGCACATCTTTCTGTTTCCCTGGGACCCCGGCACTGACTGTTCCCAATCCCCACCACCTCCCTGCCCATAATGGGGGAAGGAGCATTGCAGCTACTACTGCAGCACGTGAGGGGCTCCAGCGGCACCGCGCACGGCCAACGCCAGCTGGGTTGGTTGGCCTGGGAGCATCCAGCCCCGCCGACAGGAAACCATTACGGCGTGAGTCACCGCTCCAGCCTGAACTGGTTACGGCCGCGCTGACTCAGCAGAAGGGGGAAAAACGCAAGGGGAAAGCCGGTGTGGAGAGAGAGCTCTGAGTCAGCCAGCACCCCTCGGCGAGCCCCTCGCTGCAGCTGGGCTGAGTCACAGCAGCGAGGAGGAACAAGGAGCACGGGCGATGGGGACCTGCTCTGCTTTCGTAACCTTGGCTGGCTGTAGCACCGGTGGGGCTAAGGATGGCAGTAACTCAAGCGCACACAAACTTTGAGATATGGTAAATCTAGTGCTAAAGATGGCTAGGGCAAGACCCTCTTTCAAGAACAACACTGGCACATGTTTTTTTTGCTGCGGGATACAACCACTTCTACCCTTGCCCAGGCTGCAAGCCTCCAGGGGCCAAGCTTTGGTGCTGATGCTGTAATGGTGATGCTGCAGAGCTGAGCAGTGCTGGCTTGCGTGCACTGCAGAGCTGCTCTGCCGTCTTACCTTCTCACCCTTCGGCCCTGGTGGTCCAATTGGCCCTGGTGGTCCGGCATGTCCCTGCAGAGAGCAGACAGTGCGTGAGGAGACAGGAAGGAGCTGTCTGAGCCAAAGTCCTGCTTGGATTTCTGACATAGCCACATGCTGGAGTGGCACATTTGTTACA
The DNA here is from genome assembly GCA_016647715.1 of Pavo muticus. Lineage (NCBI taxonomy): Eukaryota > Metazoa > Chordata > Aves > Galliformes > Phasianidae > Pavo > Pavo muticus. Next base: position 5,743,009 of record JACDJE010000064.1, read on the forward strand.
GCTAAGAACTGTTAGGAGACGGAGGACAAAAATGAAGCTCTCACCTGGTAACCCTTCAAGCCAGGCTCCCCCTGAGCACCCATCCTTCCTGGAGCACCCTGAAGAAGCAAGCAAAGGAAGCACCATGAGAGCAGCCCGCAGGCGTTACCAGCGGGCATGGGATGCACCAGGTGTGAATTCTTTATCAGCCCTTTTGGACATCTTTATATCCAGATTAGCATTGTGCTAGTCCACCAGTAAGACCATTCCTGTGCATGACCTAATCCTAAACTGCAGAGAGGAAACCTTTTGGTGTGGGTTCTGAGGGCAGGAAGGGTGATTTCTGGGTTGTGATGAGGGCATTGCAAAAGCTCTTTGTTGCCTCTCTATCAATCTGCACAATAGGGTTTAAGCCAGATCATCAGATTAAAATGAAATGCAGCCTTTCCAGATAAACCCATTTAGTGTGGAAGAAAACCCTTTCCTCAAGACAGGCTGCAGAGACGTGCTCAGTCCAACGCACTGCTGCTCAGACACTGCTCTACTTGCTGTGAAATAATCCATGGAGACGTTGCCAATGAGTACGAAGGGAGGTCATCTGGGGAGGCCATAATTTCTGATGCAGGAAAACACTATCAGCAGAACCCGTATTCCATCATTCATTTGCTACTGTTCTGAAACATCACCACCATTCCTAGTTCATAAATAACTCCGGATCTTTCACTAAGTTCAACCAAACAAAGAGCAAAAAGTTTCCTTACCAGCCTGCAATACATGAGGAGGTTCTCCTTACTTACCGCTGCATAATGAATTAATTTGTCTCATGTAAATTAACTTTCTTCCCTCTCTGTCATACTACTGCTGCTGAAAACCTCACCTTCAGGCCCCAACTCAAACCGTCTCCCATGCTGTATTTCCTCTTGTTGCAATTATTTTAGATAAGTAGATCAAGAGTGGGTGTAGAAACAAGGCAGAAATCCAAGGCAGAGTTCCTTCTATCAACACAGTTTGACTTGGAAGCGGCTCTTACCATGAGTGTGCAGTCTCAAAGGGAAAGATCTTAGCAAGAAATAGCTGTCAGACCACTCCGTTCACAAGCAAAAATCCCCAATATTTCAGCCTGTCTGGGGAATTGTACAGAACCACCACAATGCAGTGTGAGCTGGGGTCACGGGGCATCACTGCCACCACCATGGAGCCTCTCCTCTGCTGCTCAGGGCAAGTGTTATGCTCTTTTGGTCTATTTAACCATCTGCCATCATTTCACTCCCTCTGATCTGAAGGCCCTGTTGGGCTCCCTGCTCCATACAGGCCCATGCCCAGCACAGCTAACCACGTTTCTGGTGTTGTGTTCAACCATTTGCAGAGCTCTTCTCACCATAGGTCCCAGGGTACCTCGGGATCCTTTAGGGCCTTGGTTCCCCTTCGGCCCCTCCTTCCCTGGAGGTCCCATCTCGCCAAGCTGCCCCTGGTAGCCCTTGCTGCCCTGCAGAATGAAAGCACAGAGGTTAACACAGGACAAAACAGCTTCTACTACAGACATCTACAAGGGTGGTGAGACCGTGGCACATCCAGAGGAGCTGTGGATGCCCCATCCTTTGAGGTGCTCATGGCCAGGCGGGATGGGGCCCTTCGCAACCTGATCTGGTGGTGGTTGGTGTTCTGTTCATGGCAGAGGGGTTGGAACTAAATGATCCTTAAGGTCCCTTCCAACCCACACCGTTCTATGATTCTATGATCAAACACGAGAAAAGAAAATGAGATCCAGAGGAAGAACTGTTATCAGTGGCAGATATCCTTACCTTCTGGCCAGGCTTGCCCTTTTCCCCCTGTTTTCCTGGTTTCCCTTCTGGTCCCTAGGAGAGCACAAAAAAAAAAAAAAAAAAGCTACTGGAATGAGAAAGCACATAAATCCAATCCCAACCAGCACGCTGTTCACTTTGCTGGTGCACACAACCCTAAGAGCATCCTCACCCATCCTGTTCTACTCCCAAGGGAGCCAACAGGTTGGGTAGGCAGCAATGCAGGCAAGGACACAGCTCCCAGGTACTACAGCCAAGTTCGTTCTTGAGTTGCTGCATCATGTGGATGAGAAGGAAACCTCATGGCTCAGACGAGGAAAGATCTCTGTGCCCAGTGACTACAGAACACTGCTGAAAGGAGATGTTTTTCATCTGGTCACATCAGTGACCTGTAGGTGATGGAAAGCCATCACCAGACGTCTGCCCTTGAGGGTGCAAAAGGGGAATTTCAGTAGAGTTCAAAACATGGGAAACACATTTCCTCTGACCCCTGCACAACTCTTCCTCTGGTCCATGAGTAGAGCAGCCATCTGTGCACTGCTGCTCACAGAGCTGTACTGCTCACCACCAACTAACGCACTGAATTGGATGTCAATACTCTGGATACGGCTCTAGAATAATGGCAATGAAAATACTGCTTCAACAGCAGTTCTTTATCTTCCCACTGCAAAAACAGTTGTTTCATTGTCTATCTAGCTGTCATACACAACTTTTTGATTACAATGCAAAAGCTCTCCCTCTAATGCTATTATTATTGCAACAGACAGCACACACAAATCACAACATCCTGATCTCAGCTAGAAATGGGTTGGGATGAAAACTTCAGGTGGGAGCCACAGTGCTGAGAGAGATGCAGGCCTGCTTTGTGCACCAACATGGGTGCCTCCATGCAGCAGACCCTGCCAGCCAACCTTGCAGATGAAATGAGCTGTGGCAAGCACTAAGTTCAGCACACTCTCCTCAGGGAACCCAGGGAATTTATTTTTTCAGTGTTTGGCCCTGCTGGCTGCAAGGCAGACAACATATTTGGATTTGGCTGAATCAAGCAAAAAGCACCACTGAAGAAAATAACTCATAATTTTTGGCAACCGTGACGAACCTTTCAACAGCATCTACACACCAGTGCAGCATCTCTCCCTCTGCAGGGTCGGGTAAGAAGGTATTGTGTTCACCTCTGCTGATGTCGCAGAGAGCTATTGGTCTCTCAGGTGAACAAAAGCAACTTACAAATGGGGCCGTGCCTGAGGGTTTCCACTCTGATCTGAAACACGGGCCTCCTAAGTGCCTGCTCTTAACACAAAGGAGCAATTCAGGCTTCTAATAGCTCTGAAGAATTGTGTCACTCCTTCACCTCCCCAGAGGGAATAGCTCCACTTTCAGTAAGTCAAACACTTCAAGAGCACACCTTGCCAACACCACCAGAGCTTCACAAAGGACAGGTCCCCGTGAGGACTCCACAGGTCCTGTTCTGTCGTCTTTTCCATTTTGCCTGAGGCTTTGTTTGTTATTTCTGTGCTGCCATTTTCCAAGAGGGCACTTTTGCGATTAGTTTCCCACAGGCGATGAATTGAGGGTCACCCACGTGCTGTACACTTGTGAGTGGAGCACAAAGACATCCTCACCAATGGCAGCATCCAACTGGGCCACACCTAACCCACTGTGCAGCCAACCTGACACGGGATGTGGAACCAGGCACCCAACTTCGCCATGTACACATCACTGGATATGTCAGATATGTACTGGATATGATACATATTGGGTAAATATATGTCACTGTACAGCAGACCTCTGCACCAATACTGTGATGCTTATTGGCTTGAAAATTTGGAGACTGAGTAGCAGTAACACTCACAAAACAAGCCTTATAAACGTGCAGGACAGATGGACCCTTTGTTCCTGCAGGAGGTCACAGGGATCCCACAGCCACATTGGAGGGTTGTATGTACAGCCTGGTCCCCACAACCTGGGGCATCTCCCATAGAAGCAATGACTGAAATTCGCTTCTGCCCTGCACCCAGAATGTCTCTGCTTTTTGGGAAGGCAGGTTTGGGCCTTCACTCTTCCTTCTAAGAGACAACATTTCCACATTGCTCCTAAAATCTGCATTCAACTTCATGCTTGAATCATGAAGTGCAGATATAGGGCCAGAGCCATCTGGGAGAAGGGAAAAACAAAACAAATCCCAATTTCAACAGCCCAAGTCCTGTGCACAACAATAAACTTGATCCACAGAAGTCTGTGCTGTGTTCAGACAGGGTCTTGCTGTCCCTGGTTGTTCCAGATCATCCTTCCATGTTGGCGGGGTCTCAGCACAAGTGTGGGCTCTGATAAACTCCCTGGTGCTGCACTGACCTCACTGAGCAGGGACGTTCACCATCTCCAGAAGGCTCTCCTGAGTCCCCCAGCTGTGGTGTGCTCCTTCTTCATGGCTGGGGATGAAATCTTGGCAGCAATCTGTCTCCGGTCAGCGATAGCTGTGAGCCCAGCTGTCACTTGCGGTCAACCAGTGAGGCTCTCCCACTGAGCTAGCTCTTGTTAAAAGCTTTGCTGGTATGAATAAATGGGTTCAACCACGCTGGCAATACTGCCAGCAGAGGTGTGGCTTGGATCCTGCAGCCTCAGCAACCTCCTCAAATGGAGCAAGCTCCATCAGCTAGGGATATTTCCGTGCTCCACCAGCACTGCTTTCTAGGACTTTGGCCAGAGGAGCTCTGCTGGTGAGCGGGAAGCCTACCATGTGGCTGATATTCCTGGATGTGCTTTCTCCAACTGCACAGGAATTTAGCCCAGATGAATGTAGAGACAGCTCAACGTTTGCCTGGGGTTCCCAGAGACGTGGTATCCCTCCTCGTGTCGTTCCTGATGCAGTGGATGTTTGTAGCAATCCCAGACACGTCGTGGTTTGCATGGTTCCAAGAAATCACTGCGCTGACACATGGCAGGGATACACAGGCCATGGCCAGCCCCAAAACCATTTGGTTGCCTTCAAAAAAGGTCAGATTTCCCTTTTCCCCATTCTTCTGACTCATCTATCCAGGAATGGAAAAACCGGGGCCAGAAGAGGGGAAAAAAACCCAACACTGATAAATCAAATTCAGTAGGATGGAATTCATTCTGAATGCATTCTGTGATTCGTGCAGGGTCTCCATAGCCCCTCAGGGATCTGGCACCTTTTGGTGCCTATTTCACTGCAATGTGAAGTCTCCAGGCTTCCCACTGTTCTTAGCAATGAGGGGCGGAAGATGCAGAGAAGTCTATACATCAGAATGATTAATTCCAGGTTCTTTTTGCTAGATTCAGATCAGCTGGGTTAGCATGCCAAGGCAATAAACACTTGATGCTTTTATTTTCGGGGTTTGTAGACATTTTGTTGTACGCTTTGGTGAAAAAGCAAATCTTCCTTCCAGGCTTCTTCCGTGAGCAAGATTACTTCTAAATGGTGATTCTGTGTACTGCACTCCTCATTAGCGAAGCATGTTAGCTCCGTCTGAAGATAATGGTATTATTAGTGACTGGGAACAGCAGAAAGCAGCAGTTTTAACAAATTCACATGCCTTGAGGTATGCTAAAATATCCCAGGGAAGCAAAATTCCATTGCCAGCTTCAATAAGGACCCAATTCTTTAAGATCTTGTAGTACAGCATTAGAAGATCGCCGGTGGCAGAAGCTGAATGATTTATTTTTCAATGCAAATTGATGAGTTTTTAAGGAAAGAAAAAAAGAGGCTTTGGGCTGCTGATGGCCTTGGCAGCGACATCGGATCTCTAGCACAGCGCAGCGCTAATGCAAGCAAACAGATGCGCAGCCCAGCTTTGAATTCTCAAGTCATCAACAGTTGAAATCTATCTTACGACAACGGCACGGAGAAAAACAAAATAAGGAAGTTGAACGAACTGCAGAGAGATATGCCCCAAACAGAGCCAAGCAGGGCTCTGCTGCAGACCCAACTTCCCCTACGCTCTGCGATGCTCCGCACATACGCACCGGATCTCAGGAAGCGATCTCCAAGGACTCCAGGACTCACTGGCCTGGCTGGACCCAGGGAGCACTACGACTCTTGGCTCTTCAGAGGGCAACTTTCCTTTTTTTCTTGCAGACCACAACTGGAGGAGGGCACGGTGCCTGGAAAGACACCTTCCCAAATCCCATCTCGGATGGGTTCAGCACTACTTGATGCTGTTGTGCAGAACGTTTCCAGGTGTTCTGTGTGTCAGTAAGTGGAGGTCGGAGGTCACTCCTCCCTACCAAACATGAGGCAGGAAGAAATAGAAGAACCAGAACACGGCCAGTGAGTAAAGAGAAGAAAGTGCCAATGGTGATGGGAAAAACGGTGATAGTTGGAGGCGCTGGAAGCAGGAAGGGCAGAAAAGCTAAAGCAATAAATGTAGTAAGCATGAAACATAGGATGACCATGCCCATATTGTTCAAGGCCCAGCCAGCCAGCTCATTTAAAGGGAAATGAAAAAGCCCCATATCATTTCCTACTGCTCAGCAATGTCTCCATATGAGAACCTCTACTTAATAAACTTTGATCAAGAGAAGCCTGCCCTGTATAGGACAGTTCACAAGCACTCAGGAAATTAGTGGGATTATTGGGGCAGGGCATTTGAAGACATAAATGTTTTGGATTTATAAGAAACACATTTCCTAATCTCTCTGCCTAGCCGTAGTTTGGAAGCGGAGGAAACACAGAAGCAGCTCCTAAATGGGTATGGGGAAAGAAGAAAGACTCAACTGTTCTTGAGAAGAAAGACCTGATTGTACTGGAAGGTTCAGAGGGCTTTGCTGGGAGCACTGGGAAGCAATGGGCCTTTGGCTTGCTTGTGGAAACCTGAGTGGTGAGTGCAGGTACAGCTGGCTGGTTGACTTCAAAGAGAAAGTGAGATGGGGAAACCCTACAAGAAGACCTTGGATGGAGAAACTACTCCTAGCATCACCACGACTTTCTTTTCAGCTGGGTTCCTCAACTTAGAATACGGAAAGCAAACCAAAACCTCCCTGCTTCAGAGCGAGTCCTAATCTGCATGCCGATGTTGCTCTGAAATATTCAACTTCTGATTTTGTGGATGAGAACGTCTATTTGACTCATTCTTTTCTAAGCAGTCATAACATAAGGTAGCAAAGAGGACTGTGCGCAGAGCTGTGCTCTGAGTTGCTCTGGTTTGGGCTGATAGCTCTGAACTGCTGCTCATTTGTTGTCTCTGGAAAAGCCTTTTTTCCCCTTTTTTCCCTCTATTTATTTCCTCATCCCTAAGGCAGCCCATGAGACAAAGATGCAGCCGAAGGTGGCTTGATGGATGGATGGGATGTGCAGGAGAAGTGCAAGCCCTCAACCACTGAGCTGGGAAGCTCTCCTAAAAGATGTTACCAAAATGCCCCAAAGAATTGGCCATTTTGGAAGCTGACAACTGGGAAGAAAGCAACAGAGAGAGCACTCGGGCAGTATAACTCCTATTTATGCCAATGAGCACTACTCAGGTCATTTTTTCCTTCCTCAAACAACAGGGGTTAACATCTTCCTTCTGAAGGACACAAACGCCCTGGGGTTGTGGAAGAGGAGGGGAATGAAATCCTCTCTCTAGCAATAAGGAGGGGAATCTTGGAGTAACTGCACAAAAAGCGCGTCTCCTTCGTCTGAGTCAGGAAAGAAACCGTGCCAAGTCAATGGGATTTATTTCAAATTCTGGCTCATTTCAACTCCTATTAACTCTAAATGAGGACCAGCTGGGAGCAGCCTCCTTCCCAAGCGGCAGAGGCCATGCAGCGCCGACCAGCGCACATCCAGGACCGATGGGATGCAGGGATGGCCGTGGCACGCTCCGGGGGCTCAGGGCATCGGGTGGGCTCAGCCATAGCACCTAACTATAAATCTCCCAAACAGCAAAATCCAGCACGTTCCTCCCCATCAAATGGGATGTTTAGACTTCCATAGAAGAAGACGAACCTGCGGTCATTGGAGAAGCAGCAGTTACTAGAGCTAAGGAAGGACTGCAGATGAGGGCAGTGTTGCCCTGGGATTGCAGCACTGCTCCCAGAAGGAGAAGGAGAACCTGGGGGAGCTCTTCACCGACCCTCGCTCCAGCCCTATTCAGAGCAAAGGGCTCAAGCATGTTTGACTTCATTCCAGAGCTGCCCCATTCTCCTTTGATTTTTGATGCAGCTCAGCCAAGGACATCCCCATGTCTGTGAGTTTAAGGAGGTTCTTCCAGTAGGGGCTCCATGGACCAGCGCACAAACCTCAACTCTTCCAGGAAACAACAGCTCAGCACATTATCAGAACAACCCCACAGCCTCCTGCATGGACAACTGAGGCTGAAGCCAGAAGTGACTCCAGCACCCAGCATTTTCAGAAGGCTGAGTGCCATGTCACTGCCGTGGTGCTGCCAGCTGTGGCTGAGCTCATGTGTTCACAGTGAATGGCTGGACTCCGTGACAGCAGAGCAAGGCGCTTTGTTGCAGAAAATCTTTGAATCATGTTTTCAGTGGCAGGAAACAGAAAAGAACAAAGAGCAAAAAACCACTCTGGGACAAATTCGGCTGTAAGCGCTGTTTGGACAGCTTTATACTAGAGCAGTGTGTTGGATGAGAATGAACTTCTGCCCAGCTCAGAAACCAGCCCATCTCAGCTGTGTCAAAGTGCGGTGCTTCTGGAGAGAAAATGCGAATTCAGAGCAGAAGGCCCATCCTGAGCAGCACATCTTCCTTCTACCTCAAGATTTTAGCTTGTAGATGATGGGGAAACAAGAAGAGGAGCACGTGTAAGCCAACGGGAGGGATACTGTCCTCAGGACACCACCCAGGGCTGTGCATGGGGAGTGACAGAGCTGAGCTCACAGGGCTGCAGCCAAGAGCCACACGTGTTCCCAGTGCTTCTCAGCTGGAGAGTGGCTTTGCCCTTTCCAAAGCGCTTTGAGTTCCCTCAAAAAGCCTTCTCAGATATCCACCCTGGTCCAGCTCTGCCACTCAACCTTCCAGAAGAGCAAATAAAAGGAGTTTGACCATGTCACACCCAAGCAAAGGGATTTACCAGCCCTCGGAGCTCCTCTGGTTTGCTGGTGCACATCTGCACCATACAGCACACACAGCCAGATCTGCTCTGATGTAATTGTTTATGGCCATTTTTTACCACTAGAGCATCTGGCTCGAAGCTCTCTGCGTCCTGACATGGCTTGAATGACACTGCAGATAGGATTTCAGGTTAAAAAGGAAGTGGAAAAAGAAAAGAGCTCAGCTCCTAATTTTGCTGAACAATGAGGGATTTTCTTGTTTCAGAGCATGTTGCATTTCATTACCTACAGGCTCTCCAATTGCTTTCCTGGAACTGTAAAAGCCTTGATATCAGATGTCGGCCTTGTATGACAACCAGCACATTATGAAAACCACAGAGCGCAGCCACGGAGCAGCTGGAAACCCACTGCCTGCCTCCTGCCAACTGGCCTGGGCCCTTCGTGCAGCCAGCAGCGGGTCGGCCTGCACCGCTGGCTGCAACCTCTGCTTCCTTTCATCCTTCATTGTAGGGCACGCGATTGACAGGCAGTCAGATCCTTTGGAAATGCACATTATTCTTCAACAATGCTCAACACGCCCAACACTGGTTGGGTATTTTGGACTGCATGGCACTGTTCCCCTTATACGATTACCAGCTATGATGAATCAGCTTGCACTGCTGATGAACACCTTGCTGGAGCTCGAAGAGCTGCTCCATCTTCCATACATCCCCATCCCGCCTTGCTGACTCCGCAGGGGACAACGCCTGCTCCCCACACTGTTGACCTGGACCTTCAGTCTCCAATGGGGGATGCCCAAGCTGGTGCTCTGCAAGGGGAAGAGATTACCACCTCCTTGTTGCTCTCACTTGGCCAACCAGAGGTCAAGTGGCCAAGTCTGGAAGAACGATGAAGTGACAGCAAGGAGTTGGCATTAGAGGAAGTGGGAAACCACTGCGAAGAGATATCAGGTGGGACAGCAGCTCAGAAGGGATGCACATCTCTGATGGAAATTCTGAAATCTCAGCTGGATCCTGCACTCAGCTGTACGTTAATGCTTCAGATGCTCTGACTCCTCTCTCCCTACCAGAGGGACAACTGGCAGAAGCAGGACCTAGAGCTGAACAGAGCAGTGTGAACTTGGACAGAGTGACCAAAAGATAGAGGATACTTGTGTGTCATGGATCCAGCTGCCTCGAGCCCTGCCAGCCACAGCTGGGAGACTCATGGCCGTTTGTTTGCTGAAATCCACTGGCTTTGAAACATGCACAAACTATCCCTGGAGACTCAGCTGGGGCCTCCCTGCTGCTTTTGTTTGAGATTTAAGAACCGGTTTGCAGACATGTTAACACTGGGGATGGATGAGCCAAGTTCAAGCTAACGATCTCCGAAAAACGTTTCCTGAGCACCCAGGGAAGCTTGGGTGCGCTTGGCTGGTAATGTACCAGCTTTGGCATGGCTTCCTGGAAAACACAACCTTGCTCAGCAAAGCCAGACCTGTAGGACCAATTGCTGGGTGAAAGCCTCTTTCTGCATGACCCAGTAGGGCTGCATGGCCCAAAGCAAGCGCTGCCTCCTCCCATCCCTCTTGCTGCTCCGTCGCCAAGTGGTGTGCGAGTTCCTACGAGCCCAGCCAACTCCTACCTGCTCTGGGGCCATGCGAGGAGCTGCCAGCAACGGGCCTTTCCCCCAGGCCAGTATGTGCAAAGCAGGCTGAAAACATACGGCCAGATCATTTCAGAGCACTCGGCTGCCTCATTTCCTACATGTGTCCAGAGCATACAATGCTGAAGAGCCTTTTTCCTTTAGACATAAGCAAGATCAAGATGAAGACTAAACATGCCCTTGGTGTTGAGGAAAATTCTTCAGGAAGTGGTTTAGCTGCAGGGGTTTGCAGGGCGAGACCCAAGCCAAGATGCTGGAGAAGTTTGTCTATGGCTGTGCATGAGCACCAGCTTCCTTGAGCCAATATGAACCTCTTCCAGCAGCAGCAGGTGAGCTGCACACCCCCAGATGCAGGTCAGTTGGTTGGCACAGTGAACCAGCTGGATCCTGGCGTCTCTGCCACTAACAGCACAGAAGCATTAACATCTCCACTATCACCTTTGTAGATGAGCAGGGTGTCTCAGCAATACTGGAGCAGCTCCTCGCAAATCCTGGTCAGGAACTGGTCACCGTGCAACCTTGGCATTTGCCCTTGTGTGAACATGTTCAAGTTTTTCCCCTGCTTAGACTTTTCCTATCTTTCTCCATCAGCCTTGAGAACCTCCATCCATGCCTGGACGGTGGTTGTGGTGTGTCCTGAAGAGACTGGTTTGACTTTTCATCGCAGCTTCCATTCCTCACTTGGAAAGGAGTGGGTTGTAGCTATCAGTAGTGGTTTGCATCTTTGATCCATGAACTTGGCAGAAATCTAAGGAAGATCCCACTAGCACTTTTACGTTTGGTGGTGATGGATCAACAGTTGGACCCAATGATCTTAGTGGTCTTTTCCAACCTTAACGATTCCCTGATTCTACGACTTCCTCCATGGGAAGCGAGGATGAAAAACTCCAAGAAAGAAAAAAAAAAATAGAAAAATTATTTGTACTTCTGTCAGAGGACTTCCATCTCGAGATTACCTCAGCGAGCATGGAACAGCAGCCTGTGCATTAGGTAATGGCCCGGCGCTTGGCAGCAGGCAGCGCTATCTGGAGCCCTGTGGTCTCTGAAAGTCTGCTCGAGTTCAGACATACGGATATACAAAGGAACATATTAAAATAGTAGATGGAAATATAGCACTTCGCAGTAAAAAAAAGAAAAGGGAGTGATTATGAGCGGGAATCTTGGCTCCATGGGCTTTTTTTTTTAATAAAACAGAACGGCATCATGTTCCCAGGGACATGCTGGCAAACAGTCTGCAAGAATCTGTATTTTATATGCTATAACTTAATATGACTTTTGCATGATTTTAGCACTTTTATTGGTTCTTAACTGTGCACAACATAAACACACGGAGCAGCCAGAAGCTGTACCCACCCTGCTAAGGTCTCCCTGCGGGCTGTGGATGCATTTGGGGCAGGATTACAGCCTTGTTCTGCGTATCTATGGAGTTTCCACCTTCTAGTCAAGTCAGTGCTCCAATCCCCATCTCAGCCCCAAAACAACACAAATTCAGCCCCTTTGCTGCCTCCATTCCTCACGCTTTTCTCCTTGCCTTCCTTCTAGCCAGCCACAACATCACCAAAGGCACAAATGATGTGCTCCAGCATCGAGCACCCAGCCCATGCTCAAGGGCACTGCAGGAATTATGAGAAACAAATCACTGATAGGCTCCCCATTTTGGGTAGAAGGATCTGGATTTGCTACAGAGCAGCCTGCTGGCACTGGGCAGCGTTGCCCCACACCTGGTACCACCAGGCTGGATCCTGCCCTACTCCTCCAAACAGAAATGAGGGCAAATCAGAAACAAATGGGTGATCCACATCTCGATGACCAAACCTCCTATTTGCAAGTTCTTTTCTTGCAAAAACAGTTTACTTTGTGCCAACACTTGCATCGAGTCACATCTTGGACAACATCCTGCCTTAAGCAGTGTCCTGGTTCACTGCCTGCATCTCCCACTCAGTCTGCCCCCACATGTTTTGCTGCAAGATGGCATGTCCTGTCACAGAATATTAATATCAGTGGTAATGGCTATCCTTGCAATAATAAATAGAATGATGACTCAAGAAAAAGCATATTTTGCTCTTGCTAGGGTTTCAGTGCAATCCAGCTTCCCAGACACTACATCGCATGCTTTCATTTGTGCCACGGTTGCAGAAGGCTCTCAGCCCTTTGGAGGAGCTGGTTTGCCTTCTGCAACCCAGGGCTCACTGTGTGCCCCATGTCTGAGCAGGGGGACACAAAAGGGAGCCCATACTCCACATCTAGGCCATGCTCCAGCCACAAAGGTGAAAATCACCCTGCACACAACGGCTTGAGACAAGAGCACGAAGCACTCACTGCCAACCCCTTTGGGGGATCACCCCCAGTTTGGAATCATGGCCCTGTGGAGAGGGTGCAGGAGCTGTGCTGGGCTCATGCACCCACCCAGCTACCTGCAATACACACAGGCTGCCCGTGCAGCTGGGAGGAGAGCACCAGCTGCTCCAGGAACCCCACGGACCGGCTGGCGGAGGCGAGCAGGATGCTTTCTCAGACTCACTCGGACACCTGTGATGCCGGGATATCCAGGAGGCCCTTCTTTTCCCTTCAGTCCTTCAGTGCCTTTTTCTCCTTTCTCTCCATCCAGGCCTTGCTCTCCTTTGTCTCCCTGTGGAAGAGAGGAGGTGGGAGTTTGCATACCCACACAACACATGGGTCACCATACATGGCTCTTGCGAGGAAAAAAACACACTCCATAATTAATATTTCAGGAGTCTGGGAGGAAAAGAGCCTGCAAGCAAAAGGATGAATGAGGATGAGTCATAATACACTTGACATTTAACAAAATGAGCAAAACCATGTTTTTTTTAAAAATCTCTTGGCTGGAGGAGGAGGAACTCCCCCATTACATAGGGAAATGTGAACTTTGCTTCTCCTGCAGTGAGGCCTGAACCTCCCACGTGAATGAGACAGCGAACAAGATCTGAAAGAGTCCCCTGCCTCACCCAGGAGCCCTGCATCCAGATGCTGAAAGACTGAATAGGTTTGATGAGTTTGTCTGGAGGGTCACTTGGCTGGGATCGACACCACGAAGCTGTCACCCTGCCCTGAGAGGGTCTCGTGGTTGGAGCAGTGGATCATGGCAAATCTCTGCTCCTCTGCTTTTACAGCTGATGGCACACCTCATGCAGATGATCAAAAGGGCCAACTCTGCATTGACAGCGGCACCAGCCTTGATGCCAGCATTGACAGCCAGCTGGCCTTGGTGGCTTTGTGACCCACTGTGCTAGAGCAGAGCCACGTCTCTTCTGGTCACACCAGCATCTCTGCAGCAAGCAGTGGCTCTTCTGCTGCCCAGAGACACGTTCAGGTTGGACTGCTCATCTCTAGACGTCCTTTCCAATGCTTGTGGTCCTGTGAAACCTGGTGTGGTTCAAGAGCTCTTGGGGATGGCAAGAGAAGCCAGAGGATTTGATTGTCTTTCAGGGCGAATCTTTTGGTCCAATGTTCAGAGATAAGCACAAATGAAGACACATGGCAAACAGCTTAACCAGAACGAAGCAATAAAGTGCATTGTTGTGGGACCGGCTGCTTTTTCTTTCCATGGAACAAAACAGTTGGCCTGTTTGGAAAGGCTGGCTGTGCAAGGACAAGAAATGGAGTGCTGTTCCAAAGGCAAGGTAGCAACTCACAGCAGTTAGATAAAGAGAGCAATGCAAGCTCTGAGCAAGCACCTGGGACTTTGCCAGGAGGAGGGGGATCCGATTTCTTTCCTTGCAAACAATGCTCTGGTCAGCAGTACAGGGGGCAGTGATGGACAACTTTCTGATTTCCCCTGCCAGGCCCAGGAATTCCTAATTAGCTGGAAAGCTAATCTGTAAAAACTCAAATAAAACAGACAAATTGTTGGAAACTAGATATTAAAGAAGTTGACCTTTTTGGAGATCTGATCATATGCCAAAAATGTGGGTAGAGGAGTGAAACACGAGGAGTCCATTATGTGTGTCTGCAGAAAAAAATATCCTGACTTCTTATTTCTAAATAAATTAACCCATCAAAGAAGCGAGGGGATAAAGGGAACACTGCACCAGAATACCCTCCCTGCTGTAGAACCCATGCATCCCAAAATTTACCTTGGCTCCGTCTAGACCAGGTGGCCCACTGTCCCCTTCCAGCCCCATTTCTCCCTGAAAGACAGAAGCAAGCCACATAAAGCTGTGCCCAAACATACCTTTTCCCCCATGCTTTCATCCGAAGACTCTTGATCCTAGCCCTGAGAAGGGACAAGAGCCACAGCCAGCTTCAGGCTCTGCATTCATCCCTACTCCCTCCCACAGAGCAGCCAGTGTCTCCCTGCTTGGTGGAGCATCGAGAGCTCAGTTCAAGCCAATGGGCTCTGGGGGGAAGGCAGAGACTCACGCGGGGCTGGGAGGGTTATGGGATGCTCTTTGCCCACAGGCTGTGGGTGAGCAGGGACAAGAGCCTCTGGGGAGCTGATGAGATGAAGAAGTGCCACCAGAAGGTAGGTACTCACTCTTTGACCAATGAGGCCTTGTTCTCCAGGAACTCCCAGCTGGCCAGGATCACCCTAGAAAGAAGGCATCACAGACAAGGAGACAAGCTGCTTACCGATGGTGAGCACGGGGCACTGAATGCCTGCTGGGGCACTGGGGGCAATGGTGGCTGGAGGGCTCTGATAGGGGTGTTTGTGCCCTGTTCCACTGATGGTGCGGAGGGACAGCCAGAAGCACAGGTCAGGATGCCATAGACATGCTAGCTCTGGGGAAGCCTTGGAGGATTTGCCAAGGAAAAAGAGGCACAGGACAGGGCTGGGGGTAGGGACTGAGGAACAGCATATAAGAAATCACATTTAATCCCCACAGAGTCTGCTCACAAGCTCCCTATGCAGGAGCAAACCTTCAGACTAAGCACTGAGGGGGGACAAAATAAAATTAACCCCCATGTGAGCTGCTCTGCACAGAGATCTTGGTCAAATAAAGAGATGTTTTCTGAAGGCCTTTCCGTGTAGACAAGAAGGTGCATTCATGGCCCTGAAGCAGGGCACCCTCCCCCATTACCACTGGAGGAGCTCAGTCCCCGCAGAGCTGGGGCCTGGGAACTGGTGGGACTCTGTCTGAGGGTATTTTTACACTCAAGACCTCGGCTCTTCTTGTTCCATGTTGGAAGCTGCCTGGATCTCTGGGTCTCGAGGACTTCCTTCTCCACTCAGACTTGGGATTTATGACAGAGCTGAAATTCATTGCCAAGCTCCTTCTCAAGCTCTGATAGGGAAGTTGCACAAATGGTTTTTCTTACCTTCATGCCAGGTTCACCTGCGAGGCCAGGTTGTCCCATTGGGCCAGGCGGTCCCTGGGAAAAAAAAAAAAAGACAGACAATGAAAAAAACCATTGTAACCAAGCAGAAAACAAGATCAAAGACATAATTCCTTTAGCAGAGACCTCCCGGGACAGCACAGCCCTGGTTGCAATGCAATCACCGCCCCGGAGCTGGCTCAGGGTATGCAGCATCAAAGAGGCACAGCCTGGCTCCTGCGAGGGCTCTGTGCATCTCCCACGCCCCCATTCTCCCCTGTAACTCCTTCCAGCCCTCTGCTTGCTAAGGCTGCTGATCCTGGCAGAGGGGCTGGCAACCCACGGACAGCCAAAAACTACGGGAAGGCATGCAGATAGAGGGAAGGTGTTCCTCCTTGGTTTTGCAACAGTGGGGCCACCCAACACCTTTGGTACCAATGCCAATTGGGAGCTTTAATCTTTGCACATTTTCTACTACCCTGGGAAGAATGACAATCCGTAAGACAAGACCAAAGCCTCTCTTTAAAGGATTCCAGGGGGTTATTTACTTAGGATATTTGCTTTCCGGACAGCACTCTCCCTTCTCTTTGCAGTACGGAATAAAGGAAAAAAGAACACATAGTCAAAGGGAGCACTTGGCTGCCCAGGGAAGAGAGCCAGTTCCTGGCTTGCTGCAATGGATTTGGGCAGAGGAGGGAGCAGGGCGAGTGTTGGGTTTATTAACAAATGGTCAAGTCACGCAATGAGAAAGTTCAGGCTCCAATGAAAGCAAAAATCCTGCTTTGGTTTCTCCAGAGGTGCCAGTGCAGAGAAAGGCTCCTGGAAGAGAGACAGATTTGAATAAAGCTCTGTACTTTCTTGGTTGGCAGCTTCCATAGTGGCTTGGTAGCAGCTTTCCAGCTCCCCAGTGTGGTTTACCACGCTCAGAGCCCACTCCATCCAGTCTAGCAGCCATGAGAATGGAAACTTTCATGACTCATACACTTTGCAGTAGGCTCTATTAAAAGGTACCTTTGCTGCTGTTTTCACAACCAAGTGGAACATCACAGCTGTGTTACAGTTTGGGATGTATGGAAAGGAGCTACCAAGGGGAACTGGTGCACTCAGACAAAATGCTGATATTTCATGGAGAATCAAATAGAGCAGAGTCTAGGGGGCTAGGGGGAAGCCACGGGGCATCTCCTGCAATCCATCAGGACACAGTTTGGCAGCTGCTGCTGCTTTGGTTATGGTGTGTTTGTGCCACTGCTTCATGGCAACAGCAACCCAAAAAGCACCGTCAGCAGCAAAGGCGTTTCTCAGAGCTCCTTTCACCGCCTGCAGCGACTTGAGAAGGGACTGCCTTGGCCATCCACAACTGTGCCTTGTCAGCAAAGGGACCAGTGAGCGGGACAGAAAATACCACTTCTCAGTTGGAGGGCTACAGTTTGTTCCTGGCTCTGCATTGTGGTACGGCGTGGTGGCAGAGCCATGCCCGGGATGTGTTTGTGAGAGCTTTGAAATGTTGCTCTTGTTGTGAAGATGGGGCAGCCCAGATACCAGCTGCGTGTCTATGGCCTGAGATGAGAATGATGTTTGAATTTCTGTCTCTCGCTGCTTTGGAAGTTGAAATTCAGACTTGAGGGAAGCCCTTCCTGCTCATGTCCCTGGGTGTGGAAGGTTGCACCTCCGCCACCTCTGTCAGAAGGTGCCTCTGTCTAGGTGAGGGAAAAAGAAATAAAAGCAAAGACCAGACCTACCTTATGGCCGATTTCTCCCAAAGGTCCAGGTGGTCCCTGTGGTCCTTGTGGACCCTGGAAAACAGAAACACAAGGCTCTTTTCATACAACTGTTTTTATTTCTGAAGGGCACCGTTTCCTGTAAGGTAAAACACCAGTTCCCTCCCACATCACAGCAGAGCTACGGGCAGCAAGATGGGAAGACCACAGTGGGTGTACTGAGTCATCACAACAGTTCAGAAGGCCCTTCACCATCTCTCTCCCACCTGAAACAACTGCAGTCGGTAACCTGGAAGTGTTTGGTATGCTCTCCTGTCTCTGTCCTGGTCAGTCCCATAGACACAGATGGCAGGAGATAACCCTCACCCTGCTTCAATGGGGAGGGCCAGTACTGCTGGCCCTTCCCAAATCTGTGCCTTCATCTGACATCTCCCAATGCCTCCCTCAAGACTGTGGGCTCACTTCTGGCACTGAAGCCTCCCTCCTGGTCCCCATCCATCCCAACTCTCATCATATCTGACCCTGTCTCAGACCCAACCTTGCCTTCCTTTCCTCCATTTCCTTCCAAAATCCAGTCCACTCCTACACTCTCCATGTTGATCCATGCCTCTTTTATGCTTTTCAGGGGTCTAACCTCATCTTTCCTTGTGCCTTGTAGGGCTCTAGCCAAGTCTTTCACATCTCTGACCTCATTGCAACTGGCAGAGACAGAGAAATTGGGAGTGGGAAGGAGTAGGGACAAACAGAGAAAGCATTGAGGTGTCTATGTGTGACAGATGAAGAGAGAGTCATAAGGCACTTGCCGGGTCGCCTGGTGCCCCTTTTGCTCCTGGAGGTCCAGAAGGCCCTTGGATACCCTAGGAAAAAGAAATACACCAAGGTCAGCTCCAACCCCATGGCAATGCTTCGTGCCTCCCAGCGGTAAAGTGTATCTCAAAAGCTTCAATAGAGAGTGGACAGGTGGCCCTGTAAGTGTGAGATGTCCAAGTCTTTCCTCCAGGACCAGGACCCAAAACTTAGGAACTTGAGTGACAATGAGCTTCTAAAAGGAAGCACTCTCATGGACACTTACTGGAAAGCCACGGGATCCTGTCTCCCCAGTCTCACCCATCTTCCCCTGTGAACACACAGTGACAGATGTTAGCAGCTGGATCTGTGCTCAGACACCTGTGGTGCTTTGGCCAGGAGAAGCTGCAGGTCCCTGGGCACTGTGTGCACCCCCGGAGGGGTCTGACACCTTGCCACATTGGGCAGACACCGGCTGCAGGACGTACCTGCAGCCCATCTGGCCCCAGCTTGCCTGGCTCCCCTGGACGGCCCTGTGAAGCAAAGAGACAAACACACATTGGCAGGAGCACAGATGGTATCAGTGATGCTTTTCTGCACCAGCCCACCAAGTCTTGCGTTTTTCTGCACCAGATATCCCCTCCAGTTCCCTGCAGCTCTTGAAAGGCCCATTACCCAGCACCCTGCCCTGAGGAGCACCCCAACCAGCAGGGAGTTTGGCAATGAGTGACATGACCCAAGTCTCTTTGAGCAAACACTGCTTTGGAGGAAGGTTTTGCTTTTGCTACACAGAGGACTTGCTCCTGCTGGCTGGTGCTCACGGAGCCATTGTGACCTTGGTCTGTCCACAACACAGCCAAGAGTAGTCTCAGCCAAGCTGGTAGCTCACCTTGGCACCTCGTGACCCCGGCTCGCCTACTGGTCCATCAGGCCCTCTGGCACCCTGGAAAAAGGCAAAAGAGAAGAAAAAATGAGGGTTTGGCTTACTGGGAAGTACAGCAGCACCCTAGCTGTGGCACATGGAAGGCCACGAGAGTGGTTCTGGGGAAGCCAGTCATGTGTGGGGAGGCTGAGCAGAGCAGTCCAGGGCTCAAAAGATCCGTTCTGTGCTTTGTTCTGTCTCATTCCCAACCATTTGCCAACACACAGCACCAGAACATTTTTATTCCCTTTTAAACTCAATTACCAGCTGCAAACCAGAGCCAGAGGTGAAAGGCGTGTGAGGAACAGCTTTACTTTCACACAACACTTACACAATGATGGCTTTGCAGTGCACAGGCTTGCAGTTCTAGCCTTATTGATATCAGATCTCTTCCATCCTATAAACACTGCTTTTTCAGCTGCTCCTTGGCATATCACACTGCTTCGTGGTCACAACTGGGACAGTAAAGCTACAAAATGGTGGGGTCACCACCCTTAGAGGTTTTCAAGAGCCATGGAGATGAGACAATGAGGGACATGGTCAGTGGGCATGGTGGGGGTGGGTTGGGGCTGGACTTGGGTATCTTGGTGGTCTTTTCCAAGCTTAGTGATTCCATGATTCTATGATAAAACACAGAAAGGCACACGCGTCCCCAGCTGAAGTTACAGCTCCCTGCTCTTTAAGAAAGGGGCTGCTGTTAGGAATCAGGCAGTGCTTGTGCATGCCAGGAGGAGAGCAGCTGGCCAAGCCTGCTTTGTCACCTCTGGTCCTGGGGCCAGCATCTGTGCCGGGGTGTGTCCAAGAGACATGGGAGACCTGAGCTGCACGGGACACCCAAGGTGCTGGTGGAACCCACAAGAGCCCAGGCACCAAGGGATCCCAGTGCTCACGGTGCAGCTCAGGCGTGCTGCAGGAGGGGAAGGCTTTCTTCCAGAGGGTCTCGGCTGTGAGAGCCTTGGTCTTGCAAAGAGTGACTGAGCTTCCAGCTGCAGCAGAGCTGAATGCACAGCCCTCCGCACCGCTCGAACCCCGGAAACCCACGTCACACTGATGGAGAATAAACAGAGCCATGGTCAGGGAAAATAAAACGGTATGAAAAGGGAATACTGAGAGACTGCATTAATGCACGTCATGTTCATAACCAGGCTGTGATCTCAGCTGGGACTCTCAGGCGCTACTGCAATATAAATAATAAATAATAACACAGAGCGGTGCTAGAATGTAATGGTGAGAGGAATTCTGAGAGTGGGCCAACGCGGAAATAGAGAAAACAGGAGCCAATGTGCTTAATCGGGATGCAAGCCCAGTGCCAAAAGTAATAAGAGCATCAGGGAGCCAACGCGTTAGAAAAGCAACTCCAGAATGACAGGCACAGGGAGAGACTCACAAAGCACGGCAGTGTAACAGCAGAAGATGTGCAGGAAACTTGGCCAAATTGTTACAGCAGACAAACGCTGTCAATATAAAATAATGCAAAAACTTCCACTGGGCTTGGCAAAACCCCGTGCCGCCGAGCACACCAGAGACAAACTAACCGAAAGCCTGCATTGCGTGTCAGTAAAACACAGCTCTGCCTGGGCTGTGGGACAGACGGACGGAGGGACAGTGCCCCAGCACAGCGCTGCAGCCAGGCCTGTTTGCTGTATCTGCATTTCCTCCAGCAGAGCCCTGTCAGCAGCGTGGCAGGACCTGCCAGGGCAATCTCCCTTCGCAGCAGTCACCTGGCTAATCCCATCACAACACATCTCATCAGCGCCTGACCCAAAGGAGGAGAAAGTGACCCCGTGTTTGCAAATGCATGTGGCAAGCTTCATCTTCCCCAAGCCTCCTGGGCTCCGACCCAGGATGAAGGCTTCCCCTAATTCACCCTGACAGGGAAGGCTGCATTCAGCCAATTAGTGAAATCCTCAAATCTCTCTTCTCCTGACAGTGCTGGTTAGAGAGGGGTGAGCGAGGTCCTGGCAGCTCTCCAGCCCATCCCATGCCAACGCTGCAGTGCACGGCACGCTGCCTTCCCCGGGCACAAGAGGGCACGCAGGGCACGGGCTCATCCTGAGAACGGGGTAGGAGATGCGGTGAGAATGGTTTTCTTGCTGGTGTCAGCATGTGAGGGACACGGTTAGAGGGCAAAGTGGTGATAAGTTGATGGTCGGACTTGATGATCTCAGTGGTCTTTTCCAGCCTTAATGATTCTGTGATCTCCAGGAGCCCATGATACAGCGAAGGAAGCTTTGCTTTGGTCCATGTGAACATTTCTATGGCAGTGCACAGCTCAGGGGAGGTCCTGCTGGGCCACGGCTGTGCACACAGTGCGAGCTCTGAGCAGCTTTACAAAGCAAACAGGAGAAAAAGAGGGGTTAGATGGAGACCCATCTGCTCCTTTGGGCTGTGCAGAGAGATGCAGGTTCACAGCTGAGGGAGATCTGAGAACCTGCTAACCTGCTGGGGTCAACGTGTAGCTCGATGACATTGCTATGTCCATCCCAAAGCAGTACATTCAAAGTCAAAGGGACATGTTGGGGCAGTGCCAGACCGGATGACACCTCTTATCCACAGACTGACATTTCACTACCACGGTCCAGCCAAATGAAAAGCAAACAGATGCCCTGAGTGAAGCTTGGAGACATCACCAGCCACAGATCCATAGCTAACTCTCCCTCAAACACGCCTAATGCTTTTTCAGCCAACTAGCAAGACCACTGGGAGCAAACCTCTGCTATTTCTCCATAGGTAATTTCTCAGCTGGGCCTGGAATAAGCAACCACTTCCAGGTGCTTCCATAACACCACAAATTCCTCGCGCTTATGAATTCCCGCAGCCTGTGATGCTGCAGTGGGATGGTTGGCAGGGATACAGCGGTCCTCCACCAGGTGCACAAGTCCTATCTCCTCTCTGCAGGCTGCACCTGGGCAATAGTGACTGCAGGACGTGGTGGCAAGGTAGAAAAGAGAAATATTGCTTGGGACTTGGAAAGCTAGCATCCCATCCAGCGAGAGGAGAAAACTCCACAAACATGGCTATTTTGGCCAACAGAATGGGGCACGGCCACTTCACAGAAGGTTAAACACATGTCCAAGAGCTACACTGAAGAGGGATGAAGGGAAGGAAGGCTGGACTTGCAGGTCCCAGTTATTCATGCTTTGGGAATCGAAGAGTCGTGACTGAAAAGAAAGTCGCAATTCTTTAAGGATATTCTTTTCAAAAATTGTACTTCTATCCTGACAAATCAGAAGCTATCACAACATAAATACAGACCCCCAAAAGGCTCCATTGTTCTTGACAATCAAAACCATATTTGCTATTTACGTTTTCTTCAAAAGTGAAATTGCTTTAATGAAGTCTTCACAAACAGAGCTCATGGAATCCACAAACATCTGGCGAAGGCTGCCTTCATGTTTCCACTCTGAATTGAATTACAACCCTTCTGTAAATGGGGATAGACAGAGGGTAATGTCTGAAATTACAATTGGGGATCATTTCCCCGTCCTGAGAAAACCAAGAGCCGGAACAGTAGGACAAAGCAAGCAAACACAGAATACTGTGTGCCTGGAATATCTTCTGAGAGCACGAAGAGAAAGAAAACGTGAGAGACAGAGATACAAACCAGAAATCCTCCAGGCAGGAGATCTGCTGGTCCTTACAACACCAACCTTCCTGCATCATATTCACTGAAAACTGTAGGATCCAAATTCCCTTTCTCTGCTGGGGTTCTTAGAAAGGATGCCCGTCTTGCAAGTTCCGTAGGGATTTTATTACTGTGGTTCTGGAGAGGAAACACGGCCCATGGCCGCCAAGCTGAACATCTCTGACATGTGGTACATCACTCTGGGGATGGGCATGGCTGGTGGGAATGGTGTGCTGCAGGATTGCTCCTGAGGGCTTGGCACCCCATCTCTGGATCCAGCTACATCCAAACCCAGCTCCCTGCTGTGCCAGCCAACCTCTGTCTTGGGAACTGGATCCAGCTTGGCTCTTGCTTTTACGAGTGCGATAATAAATATCCCCTTCATCCCTCCTGCTGGTACAAGCGGAGCTGAAAACGGCCCAGTCAGGCATACCCTCCCTGTGGCTCAAGGACTTCAGGCCAAGAGAGATGTAAGAAGCTGAAGAGGATTGGACTTGATGAACGTTACGGGTCCCTTCCAGCTTGGGTTGTTCTACGATTGCATGACAGGAGTGAGCCTCGCACAAGCCAGGAGCCCAACACCACGGTGATGCAGCTGCTGCCATGAGGACAGGCTCAGAGCTAGCAGCGGGGCACTCCTGTCCCAGCACACATCAGAGCCTCTGGCAGACACACCCAATGTGCTCCCACCTCTCTGAGAACCCACACAGCCGGCAGCCTGGGATTCATTCAGAAGGCATTTCCCGTTCAGCTCCCTGCTGCACTTTTACCTTGAGATATTTTCCGCTGTCCATTCAATGCCTCCCGCAGCAGAACACCTCCACTTTCTCATCTGTCTGCTCGTGGAGAGCCCGGACAGCTCAATTAATTGCTGTGTAGCACACAGAAATCTGGCTCCCAGAGGTGCTCTGAGTGCAGGGACACAGGGAGCCTCCTCTGATTGGAGCAGTGGTGAAGATGTTCTGCCCAGCCACGAGCTCAAAGCTGAACCCCCATACACATCTGCTGGGCTTGGATGTCACTGGTGCTCTTCTAGCTGTGCTTCTAAAGCATAGAGATGTTCCAGAGTACATAACTGTGGCTACAGTGCTTTCTAGCTGGTTATTCCATTTCCTTTTGCCAGTCCCAGCTATTCAAATGGACTATTAGCTCTGGTATATGGAAACATACGCAGCCCTGGGATGTCCCGAATTCCCCAGGCAGGAGTTGCAGTAGAAGTAGAGTCTGGGGGTGGGAAAAATGTTTCATTTACTTCAGCCTACATCTTTGAAAACAAAACATGGCAACAGATACCATAAGGTCCTTGGAGAGAGAAATGCAAAATATGTTGTTACTGGGGCCTTCAGCAGAATACATGTGTGCTTGTTATTAATACTTTGTAAAGCAGCTGGATAAGGGGAAACAACCCACAGCAGAGATGCTCCTGCAATGAATGTCCAGTTGAGGAAGAAGAAAGACTGAGGAGCTCAGTGGGATGCGGGCTGGAAGACACAGCCAGGAAAACAAGCAGCTTTGGCAGGTCTGGAGGTCATTCTGCTGTCGGCTGTCACCCAAATGGAGCAGGAAGAACCACAATGAGTTGACGCTGAGTGTTTGTGAAATATTCACCCAGTGTAACAAGCACTCGTAGCACTGTCAGCAGCGCTCGGCAGTGCCGTGCCCCAGTGCCAGGCTGGGGGCCAGCTCTCCCCAGGCAGGGCAAGGGTTCACACGTGCTTCACGCTGGTGCTGTTAGATACACACGGATAAAGTCAGGGCCTTGTGTTATGGGTTGGAAAAACACACAGGAGAACACAGGCCGTGCTTGTAAACGGCAGCGCCAAACGCACCTTTCTGACAGCCCTGCAGAACGCTGGCAGCACAGGCGCCTTTCCCAGTCCTTTACATGCACTCCTTCCCCCAGCTGTGACCCACCCTCAGGTGACCAAATCTTCACCATCCTCACCAGAAGCATCCACGAACCCTGTCTGACACTGCAGGGAGCTGGGACAGGCTGACCTCCTTTCACAACAGCACACTTGGACAACGTTCTGCTCACCCCCATCACTTGCAGTCTCATCCCGTGAGACTTGTTTCACAGCATCTCAGAAATGGGCCTGCAGAGGTGCTGCCCCAACCTCTGTGAAGATTCACACCCCAAAACCAATCAGACAGATTAGCAGAATCATAGAATTGTTAAAGTTGGAAAGACAATGTTCAACACCAGCCCACCCCAAATGCGTCCCTCAGTGCCACATCTCCATGGGTCTGGAACACCTCCATGGACGGTGACCCCACCACTCCCTGGGCAGCTGTGCCAGTGCAGCACCGCTCCATCTGAGAAGAAAAGTTCCCTAATACCCAACCTGAACCCCCCCCAGCACAACGTGGGGCCATCACCTCACATCCTATCGCTGTTCCCTGGGAGCAGAGGCTGATCCCACCTCACCACAACTCCTTTCAGGGACTGCAGGGAGCGATGTCTCCCCTGAGCCTCCTCGGCTCCACACTGAGCCATCCCAGCTCCCTCAGCTGCTCCCAGTAGCGCTGTGCTCAGACCTCTCACAGCTCCGTTGCCCTTCTCTGGACACACTCCAGGGTTTCAATGTCTTTCTTGCCTTTCTTGATTCCCCTTCCAAAGACCGGAAGAGAAGAGGCATTACAGCCTGCAGGGAGCACTTACCCGGCGGCCCTTCACCCCTCTGATCCCTGGTGCACCGCGGGCTCCTGCCGGACCCTGCAGGGAGAGGGAGCACAGTGAGGATGTGGGAGGTGGGCAGGTGATACCTCATGTCCCCCCATCAGCCACAGAG
Source organism: Pavo muticus (assembly GCA_016647715.1). Taxonomy (NCBI): domain Eukaryota; kingdom Metazoa; phylum Chordata; class Aves; order Galliformes; family Phasianidae; genus Pavo; species Pavo muticus. The sequence goes on from JACDJE010000064.1 coordinate 5,768,558, forward strand.
CCCCTACCAGCAGGTGGGCTCCTGAGCTCCTGCCAACCCACAGCCACGTCTACTTGGCTGCAAACAGTTTTATTCTGAACTCACTGATTGTCGCTTGGTTATCAACATTTAGGCCAAGCTTTCTGGCTGAGGTCTGTATGCTTGAGCTGTCTGTGTAAGTGGTACGATCTGAGCATCCAGTTGAGCATCCAGGGTTCCCTCCACAACTATTAAAAGCAGCTGTTGCGCCGTGTCAGCACAAAACATAATAATCACCAGGACGTTTTCTTCACTTATCCAAATACAAAATCAGACACCTCATCTTAGGTATCCAAGTTACCCCTTATCAGCCAACCTCTGATTTTATTTTTGAGCAATCGTTGCCCTGTGAACGCTGCACAAATATCCGTGCTGGCAGACAGATGCTGCTTTCATTCAGACTATCGGGGTCCCACTCACCCTTACAGAAAAGCTACGGGTTTTCTTTGTTCTCTCTTGATTCATTGAGTGCATATGGGAAAAACAGAAGAGAATTTAAGAGCTCTCTGGTCGCAGCGTGTATCAGATTCAGATATGAGGGATGTGTTCAATTAATAGGACTTATGTCTATATAACAACTTTAAAAACCTATATTTGAATCCGGTACTTTTCTGCTGTCAGAAAAGAAAACCTCAGAATGACACACTCTTACTCCCTCAAAAATTCCACGCCAAGTTTGCTATTTATATATTAATAGTTTCTGCCAACCATCAGCCCTGAGAGCTCCACCAAGGACCAGAACAGAGCCGGGCTGTGATCTCCCTACTGCTTGTACCACTGCTACTCATGAAGATCTTGCTTTTGGAGCTGAGTTATTCTGCATGGCCTGCATGTCCAGAACACAAACACTGAGCTGTTCGCACTCTAAATGGAAAGGTTGGTTTATGGCAACTCTAATTCTAATCTCAGTACATCTCCCTTTGGCTGGTGAGGTCAGGAGTGAGTGGCACAGGCAAGCAGTAGATGTGTCAGATGCCTGCTTTAGAGAGATTTTTATGATAAACACATACTGAAATGAAAATCTTCGTTGGTATTTGGAATATCCTACTGAAAGTCTCGGGCTATCTCACACAGCTTATTAAAAGATTAATTGAGATGGCAAAATTTGGAGGGCAGCAATAAGATACCATGCTGGGAATGTAAAGAAAGTATTACAGAAGATGAGTAACCTTTAGTTACCTTTGTGTATATACACCATCTTCAAAACCACAAACTAACACAAAAAGTATACCATGATGATGAACAGGAAGGGGGAAAAGGAATTCAGAACCCTCGGTGAGCTGAAATCAAGGGCAGAGTCTCCTACCATTGACTAAACCTTTGCTTCCCATTCACCCTCTGCTGAATTAATCAGGCTCACTGGATAGCTTCCTCTCGAGGACCATAACAGCTGAGGATAAATAACAACAACATGCCACAGGTCTGGCTGCAGAAGCGAATAATGAAGGGTTGTTTGGTGGAGAAACAGGAAGAAACAGCTGCAGTTAATAAGAGCAGGGATTTAATATGAGCGGATTATTTGATTTGCTGGCTTTGCGGGGAAGTCTGACTTATTGAATTATGACTTTTTAAAATGCAGCCTCGGAGGAAACATTTTGCTTGGATGAACCTGTTGGTCATTTGCCTGCAGGAGAACAGGGCACTGAAGGAAGAGGAAGGACCGCTGCCGCTGGTGTGCACTGAGCATCTCCATGCTCCCACACCGTGCAAAGCTGCCATGAGGCTGAAGGCCGAACCTTTGGCACTCCCCACTCCTCTCCTGTAATCTTCCTCCCAGTTAACCACAATGTGGGAATTCACATGCTGAGCAAAACTGGTTCATAAACTGTCCTTCAAACTCAAATCAGCTGAGACACAGTTGTTTGACTCAACACATGAACACCCAGGATACAGGATGCTGGCCGTTGGTGTGCACTGTTACAAGGGATGATAAGCTTTACTTACTGCTGGTCCAGGGATTCCGGGAAAACCCACTGCTCCTGGTATCCCAGGGTGCCCCTGCAAGGGAAGGAACAACGTCTGGTGTGAGTCTCTGGAATCTGCCCAGCCCTTTCCACCTCCAAATGAGAAGACAGAAAATGAGGCACCACTGCTGCTTGCAGATCAGGCAGGGCTGTTATTTGCTGGGGTAAAAGAGCTTACGGGCAGATGGCCCAGGCTAGCCTGTCAGCCCAGCCCCAGCTTTGCTAGCAACTGAAGCAGCTAGGTTTTCTGAACAACCCAGAACACAGTGGGCTGAATTACTGTGATAATCTGTCTTTGGGTCCTGCACTATGGTACACAGGGGGTGCATGTCAGAGTGAGACAGGATCTCATCAAGGTCCCCTCCTAAGCAAACATCCCCAAAGAGAAGTGCAAATAGAGCAGTAAAGCAGCATGGTGTGCTGCCCAAGCAACCTCACATCTCCAGCTGCCTCTGACAACACAGCAGGGTGTGAACAACAGGGGTTTGGAATTCCCTGCTCCTGAACCCATCTGTTCAGAAGCCAGGATGCTTGGGAAAAGGTCATCATGGAACCACAGAATCCTTAAGGATGGAAAAGAGCTCTAGGATCAAGCCTAACCATCAGCCCACCCCACCAAGCCCACCGACACGTCCCTCAGCGCCACATCTCCGTGGGTCTGAAACACCTCCAGGGATGGTGTACCCACCACTCCCAGCAGTCTGTGCCAGTGCAGCACCGCTCTTTCTAAGAAGAAATTTCCCTAATATCCAATCCGAATGTCCCCTGGCACAACTTGAGGCCTACAGGTAATCCCTCAGGTGCCAAAGCTTGAGCTTCCTGGTCGTCTCTATTTGATACAACAGGTCCTCAGCCATGGAGATGCAGAACACACGTAGAAACCCAATGTTTCTCTGCAGGAGAGACTAAGGCTGGGGAGTGGCGATACCTCAATAAACAATCAAATGACATCCCCATCCTACAGAGACAGGAAGGATTTCAGCTATTCTCATGCAAACCCAAAGACCAGGATCCTTCATCCTTCCCTAGGACAGAGAGAGGCAGCAGCGAGAGCGAGAGAATGCAGACTTACTCCTTACCATCGACCCCTTGACTCCAGGAGGGCCTGGGGGTCCCACTGAGCCACGGTCACCCTGGGAGAGACAAAGGTTTGGGACAGAAAGTGAGGAATAGTGATCCACACTAATGATCTGTAGTAATGAAATAACTGAAAGACCCCCACATTGCAGTCCGTGCTACCAGATTTCTACCAGAATGGCTTCTGGCACAGAGCACAAGTCATCTTCTTTCAGGTATCCATCTCATCAGAGTAGGTAATGGAGCTGACCTTCTGTGTGAGCTGACCTTCTGTATCCCAAGAGATGCGTCTTCAGACACTGAGGGATAAGAATTGAGCAACCAAGCCCACTTTCAAGTCCCTACAGTGCTGGGGCTGGATCCCACCTACGGCACCACATGTCCTACACCAGCATGTTCTGATTGATGATGACATGGATTGGAGAGCTGCGGACTTGAGGGCTGAGAATCAGTGACAAAACACAAAGAGACTGCCCGGCGTGGGTGGCTGTGATTGCAGGAGACTGCAGGCATTTCTGGGGACCCCTTGTCCTGCAGGGCTCACACTGAGACCACAGCACAAACAACAGCCATTTGCAGACCTGTGTTTCTGGGGATATGGAGCCAGATGAAGATACCAGCTCTTCTAAAACAAGTCAACGTTTGGCATTAAAACAAATAACATACCCCACCCCCACCTGCAGAACCCCTCCAAGCACACCCTTGGCCAAGGATGGGGGATGAGGCACAGGGCTCTGTGAGCATCACCATGACCACTGATGTGTGGCTCTGGGCATGGAATCTCAAATGCTTCTTTTCTGGGGACAGCAGCAATTCCCACCACCACTGCCCCCACAGCCCTGGCAATGCACAGGGAATTAGGTGTGTAACGCTTGTGTGCTTGGGGGGATGAGGAAGGAGGAATCAGCAAACGCTGCCAAGTAGTTTACGCCCAAATTCTGACCTACCTTCCAGCAGTTATACTGTAAGGGGAAATATTTTCTGGGCTCTAAGCATCTTATTAAAAACAAGAGTCCAGAGTGTGTGTTGTCACCAGTTGGCCCTTGTAAACCAATGAACATTTTTTTTTTCCTGTGAATGTATGGATTTTATTAAGTATGTATTAACTGCATTGTTCTCTTTGATAATCTTTGGATCCTACTGGCTTCAGTCTTAAGTTTTGCAGCTCTCAGGGTAGAGATTGCTGACTCAGCTCTGTCTAACGAAAGCACATTTCCCACTTCATTTAGCTTGCAGCAACATAGTAAGCTGCAGGACGCTATGCCAACTGGAGGCCTGGTTGAGGTTTTGATTTGATGATAGCTATTTTTGTCATCCCTAAGTTTGTGTTGGTAGAGAAGGAGAAGTCTGATAGAAATCGCAGCTGTGCTGAGGATCTCCTAGGGCAGATTTTCAAAGGGTTTGCCTTGACACCAACGTAATACGGCCATGTACAGAGTCAATCTGTAGCAGGAGGAAAGCTCACGTGGTCATTGGCATAGGAGTCAGTAGGGCCAGATGGGAATTTACTTCCCACATCTCCTGCATGGCAGACTCCTCATTCCTGACTTAATTCAGGGCAGCAGATATAGCTCTCTCAGTCACTGAGAGACAGCGACTCAGATGCTCCACAGCTTTATTCCTGATTTCCTTCTGTAGAACACAGCTCACACCACATCCTTCCTTTTACTCCTTGCGTGCTCTGACAGTCTGGACTGAGTCTGCTTCTGCTACTGCCCTGACACAGCAGCGAGAGCACAGGGCTCCCAGGGCTGCTGCAGGCAGCAATGAAATGCACCTACAGCAAGCACAGCGTAATGTCACAGAGGTGTGACATCATTACCCAGAGGACTGGCTTGGAGGGATAGAAGAGAGACAGAGTTTAGGTGTGGAAATGCATCATTTTGCACTCTCATGGAAAAAATGAATTAATGGGCATTTACTTCTTTTTTATAGAAAATAAAGTCATTTTTCCTCCTGGAAGAAGCAGGTATCAGTACTGCACAGCAGAGGGCACCAGCCCTTAGCAGCGTGCCCAACACAACCGCCGAGCAGGCAGACAGCACAGGGCTGGTCAAACGAAAAAGGGAGGGGGTCTGGAGCAGACTTTGCTTGGGCACGTGTCTGTACTTTCATTCTGTCCCTGAGAATTTGGTGAGCCCCCCTGTTGAGCACAGGCTCAGACCTGGTTCTGTGTGCCCCTAATAACAAGGCAGCAAGGACATCTCCATACACATCTGCAACCTGATCTCCTTGGACTCATCCCTTGACCAGCAACCAGGGCTGATGGTTCCTTTCATTCAGTTCCTTCATTTCCAGAAAAAAAAAAAAAGCAGAACTGACTGTCAGACACAAGATTTCTGGCAGATTATGAATGAATAAAACTTAAAAGAATAGGTGTTTTCAGAGAATATTTGACAGCCTCTCCTTGGAGGGTAAAAGCACGCTAATTTGCCTGGCCCAAGACTAGCTCAGACACCCTGGACATGCTGCATTGCCAGCTGGGTGTTGCACAGACAATTAAACCTCTTCAGTTCTCCCCCGTCCCAGTCTCCCTCATCCTGCAAAAGTCAGAGCAACTGATTAATTGCCAGCAATCTTACCTTTTCTCCCACTATTCCAGGCTCCCCTACTGGACCAATGAATCCCATCAGACCCTGAGGAATGAGAAAAGCACAATTAATTCTAGGTTCTACTTGCTGGAAAGTAAACAATTTCTGTGGTCTGCCTTGCTGGTTGAGGCAGTCCAGCATCCCCTGTGTGCTGCTCAGCAATTCCCACTGGCTACCAGAGCAGACAGGGTGCTCCCAGCCATAGGAACACTGAACTCCACAGATGGTTTTGCTTTGGACCAGCTGGAACGGCAGCACTGGGATTTGTGAGAGCCACAGTGCACACTACAGGGGATGAGTTAAGCACATTTCCTAGAGAGGCCGAGCTCGTAGCGTGGCTTTGTTTTGCAAGCATTTCCCTAAATGTCAGCACAGCTTCCCCAAGAGCATCGATAGCGGGAGCTCCCGGGTTGCACACACTGGGAGTCACCATTATTTTCACTGCTGCACTGGCTAGATTTCCTCTGGGTTAATTGGACCTTTGTGCAAACTCGTTTTGCCTTGGATAGTGTCACATTATTGGGATGTCGACAGGAAATAAAGGTCTGAGGGGTCAGCAGGGCAGCAGGTCTGTCCCGCTACTCACAAACTATCTTGGGAAAATAACCCCAAAACAGGCTAACCAGGATTAGTCAGCATTTAACGGCATTTGGGATAATGAAGAAAACACAGAGCTGCTGTTAAATAGGGAGATGGAAACATGCCGTTTCAAGCTAAGGTTCTGGAGCATTGATGTACAGCATCCTTCCTACCAACATAGCGGGTTCCTGGCTCTGGAGATGCAAAGGATTGTCCTCTGTGCCACCGTCAGCTCTCACTATGCAGTCCTCATCATTTTGTCCCCAGTCACAGCAAGGGTCGTTGGGAGACAGGTATCTCTAGGTCGTTAATCAAGTGAATCTGTAATAGAGGGGATCCATCTGCTGAAACACCTCACAATCTGCCCGGGGCTGGCAGGGTGGTGCCAGCTCAGCCGTGCCCTGGCTTGTTCGGTTCTGGGAGGCAACCTGAGTGCTGCTGGGAGGTGGCTGCTGAGCAAGTCACGGACAGGATGCATTCTCCATTGGTATCGCCCAGATGAGAACTCCAAATGCCAAAAGACTTCATGTGTTAATGTTCTTCCTATGGTAAAATTAAATGCCATCCTTTGAGCATCACTGAAGATGGAGCTCCTCACTGAGGCACTGATGGGCTCAGCAGAAGCAGTGAGCAGCCACACACGGCTCTGGAGCTGCACAGCCCTCGTCATGCTCATGGGAGCAATGTCCAGGTGAGGAGTGTTTGGAAAAACTCAGGAGAGCTCAGAGCCTGGAATGAGATGCTTGTGCTGGAAATTCATCCAGGGGTGATGTCCTAGGCACCTGCCATGCCACTGTGCCACCATGGAAATACCAGTTAACCATGGAAAGATAGCCACTGCCAGGACAGATCTGCCGTCCCAGTGTCACCAACCCTTCCAACATCAGCACAGGCTGCACAGACAGGGCAGTGCAGGCCCAATGCAGGAACCACTGGGACAGCAGGCAAATGCTCAGCATCTGCATAAGCAAGGTTGCCACTGGGTGGCATTGCTGAAGGCTGCTGAATCAATTACCATCCAATTAGGCACAAGTGCACATACTTAGCTGATAACTGCTGTAGGTCACTGAAGTCTTCCAGTAGCCCAAGGCCACGGAGAAGGCAAATGCTACGGCAGAATGGCAAAGCAACGAGATGAAGCAAGGAAACGTATGCTGAACAAGAAGGAGATGATAGACAAAAAGAAGTAAGAAAGAGTCAACCTGTTCCTTCATTTCCAGTTTCTCAAAAGCCTGCAGAAACCATCTCCCTGGGAAGATATCTCAGGGTTTCTCCAGTAACCTTCAGAAGAATGGGGACTCCCTGCTCTTGCAGCAAGTGTTGTCACCATTCAGAACAGTACTAAGCAGGGACCCTGCAGTGCAGATGGGCTTCCAGCACAAGAGCTCTGCAGTATTTGCAGCCAATACTGTCTGCTCTGGGCTACATCAAGTGCTGTGCCTGCAGGCAGCCAGAACACCAAATGGACATGCCAAGGTAAGTTACTGGAAGCACCTGAAACAACTGGGGGAGATTGGATAATGATGTTCTCCACCAGCCAAAATGGTAAAGACACAAAGGGAGCACAAGCAGCAGAATATTTAGATATAAGAACCCGAAGAGTCACTGGTGGCCAACATTAAACCAAAGCCTAAGCGAACAGGACGTTACACTAAAATGGCTGCAGCCTAATGTATTTTCCCAGGTTCCTGGGGCTGGAAGGAAGCCTGCACCACACACAGCTCCAGGCAGCGCGTGTAACGGCGCACGTGAAGTCCCAGCAGCGGTGGCTGCGCAGCACACAGGCAAGAATGTAAAACATTTATATGAGACGGAGGGTTCAGCACATCGCTGTGATTCCGGCTGCACGCCCCAGCCAAGGGCACGGCGGAAAAGGGATGGAGATTGTTAAAACATTGCTTGGGGCTTTGGGGGATGGAAAAGGGGAAACTGGTGGGCTGCAATTCCTAACTCCTGTCTGGTTTTCCCCATTTATTCTCCAACGCTGTCATAATTAAGCCCCCCACCCCTCCCCACTCCCTTGCTCTCATCAGCAGAGAGCAAGTCGGCACTGAAGCCCTGCATAAATCATTGCCCATTTGAGAGAAAGGACGGAACGCAGCGCAGCGTGAGCGGGGTCTCCCGGGGACGGCACCGCCAGTCGCTCCCAGCAGGATCCGATCGTGGCCTTTCTGTTTTACTGGTTCGCCAGAACTCAAAACAAAACAAAGCAGGGACAAAGGGCGGGAGGGAGTAAATGTACAATCCTCCCATTCAGATGAAAGAAAGGGAAAGTAAAACAGTAAATATTGCATTTAAGGGAGGACGCTCTGACCCGCATAGAGAAGCCACGCAGTTTAACCCTCTGCACACTGGAGCTCAGCCATAACGCGGGGCTGCGTCGTGCTCCACTCTGGGATGTGGGTGAAGGGAACATGTGCCCTTGAGCACCTCTGAATCCCTGAATGGGGATCCCAGAGAGGGCTGCAGCTTGGAAAGATGTCGGAGGGAAAGGTGGATGCATTGGGAAGGCACAGCTCAGAGAGGTGAAATTCTCTGCACTGGGACCCACCCACCCCTACCTCCGCGTGCCAGATCCAACCTGCAAAACAGATGCACCTCCACCCTTTGTGAGAGCACTGTGAGGAAAACACATTGCAGAGAGAAGAGATGGTGCTGGTTTCCTTTGACAAATTACTTCAGAGTAACATTGGCTATCGGGGCAATATGGTCCCTCCAAGAAAGAGATACCCCAAGGGAGTGCTGCTGACTGACCTTCTCAGAGGGCTGTGATGGGGACATGGCCATAACATTGCCATGCGAGCTTCTGTTATAGGAGGAAGGACTCCAAAAGCTGTTCTGCCATGACAAAACCTCATTCCCATGAAGGAGGTGGGTCATCCTTAGCCTTTTTCAGCTGGCACAGATCTCCGCTGGTATTTTCAGCCTCTAGTGCAGAGCTGGTGAGCTCATGGGCTGGTGGGACCCTTCCTCAGTGTGCCGTCTCAGGTGAGATCTACATGCTTGGCATTCCAAGCTCTGGGAGGGCTGCCTGGTGGCTCTTCATCATATTATTCTGTCTCCATATGCTGGCAAAGAAGGGTTAAATCACACATTTTCAGGGTGAAGGAGAACTCAGCAGCTGGAGTCCCTCCAGCATCTGAAGGCAACAAGCATCTTATGAATGCAATTCCCAAGTCAGCGTCCTTGCAATGGAAAAACAACGTACCAGAGACTGCCCTGTGGCTTAAATACTCCTCTTCTTAAACAGAGCTCAACTGCCACTGGAAGCCTTACAGAAATTCCTACGTTTGCCTGAACAGGTGTCCACACAAAGAGAAGACAGCTCCAGTGGGATGGATGGCAGATAGTTCTGCATGCTGCCCTGCTGAGCGTTTCCAGCCTGATGGGACTGCAGGGAGGTCTGCGCAGCAATTCTGGAGCATCTGAGCATCTCCGAGGAGAAAACAGGGATAAGCTGAAGGTTTCAGCACCAACTGACCTTGTTAGCTCAACCCTCAGAGCTCTGCAAAAAACAGCCCTGCATCACCATCAAAAACTGGTGCTCAGGTGGAGGAAGGAATGAGAAGGCAACACTCCAGCATTGTCCAGCAAAGGTGTGATGGGAAGGGAGTTCATTTCTCACTAATTTGGCACGACATTTTTGTTGTAATGACTTAACTGGTATGGAAATGGAAATTCTTTCTGGGTGATATTTCTAGACAGAGACTAATTGACTAAGAATAAAACAGGCAGCTTTCATACCACCGTGCTGGTCTCAGTGTCAGCAGAGGCCAGCTGTGTTTTCTTTTCAGTGAACAGTGCCTACAGTTTTCATCCAAGGTCAGTCCTGAGGGACCTTAAAGCATAACAATCCCAACGATGGCTTGTCTTTCAACATCTTGTTCAAGTTCTCAAAGCACTTCTAAACATTCATTTTTAACTGTGATACAATAGGTGCCCCCTGAGAACAGGAGGCATCGTGGTAAGCACTGCCAGAGCCAGGTGTTTTTTGCCAGAAGTTCTCTTCCCACTGGGCCCTGGACCTGACAGCAGCTCTGCGTTGTGTCTTCCACAGGAGGGGAAACTGAGGCATGGAGCAGAGGAAGGCACTGCCCGAGACAAGGTGCTAAAGCTGCAAACAGCACTTGGGCCCCAACTTCAGGTGTGAGGAGCATCTTTGATTTTCCAGTTGTTGCTCATCATGAAGTAAATTATTAACCAGAATAAAGAAGCGGTGCTAACTTCCAGACAAAAACGATCATCCTTGACTTATACTGAAGCTTTGGTACTGAAAAGTATAGGATCCATAGTGGCTTGTTGGACGCGTTTGGTCAGAGACCCATGGATAAGCAACCCCCGAGCTGCTGGATGCAGGGGAAGCGGACAAGTTAAACCCAACCAAAGTCACTGACCATAGGCAGGGAAAGTGCTGTGCTGAGCAGCACCACCGTCCTTGCCAGGGCCAGCTGCTGCCTCCAGCATGGTGCGGTCATGTAGGAATGCAGAGAACACGTTGGAGGCTCCGTGGCTGCAATTTCAGGGTTGGTGGTGGACAACTTGGTTGGTTTCGATCACAGAGACATGGGGATGATTGTTTCTTTTTCCTTGATGCCTGTGGTTACCCCGAAGCCTACAGGGACGATGAATGTCCCCTGGTAACCCAGCAGTATGTTCTCTCTTGCGGTACAAGGAAATGCAGCTCAGTGCCTCTCTTCCCCAGCGCTACCTCCTCTGAAAGCAGCACAGCACCTCAGGGCAGAGGTGCTTCAAACCTATATAAGCAAAGCTGGGAATTTCCCTTTTGGGAATAAGAGGAATAGGCAGAAATCTGTAATCTCATCAATTTCCATGGCTTCATCTTTAGAAGCACAGCCATTCCTACGCACTATATTGAACCGTGACTTTATCAGATCACCTAAGGGAAAACACCCAGTTTAACATAGACCCCATGGCCACTGTCAGTGCTGTTCACCAAGAGCTTCAGCCTCACTACATGACATGTTTCCCACAGCACATCTGGAGTACCAGGACCACAACCAGTTTCAGGCAGCCAGAAACCCCTGGCCTCCGTCCTCTGCCTGTACCCCCATCATCCAGGAGATGCTGAACACAGGAGATCATCAAATAGACATGAAAACAAGGAGTTTACCTGCTCACCAACTTTCCCTGGCCGGCCGTGGTTTCCTGGCTCGCCCTGTGTCACAAGGAGAGAGGAGGGACATGGTTACTCAGTGCTCCCAGTCAGCCCCTCAGTACAATGTGATTCTGTGAGCACCCACAGCAAGAAGCTCCCTTAGCTTTCAAGGATCATCCAAAGCAAGAAACACAGCTGACATGAACATGGAGCAAACATTCACAGTTCTGGAGTGAGACTCCCATAAAAGCAGATGGCCCTGCTGTGATAAAATAACTGACACAAAGTCAGCTTGGCCATTGAAACACAAGCTGCCTGCCTTCCTGTGGCACAGCCTGGGTGATTTATCCCCATGGTTAACAAGGTGTGAGTTCTCATTGGGGATCCTCTTGAAGCTGGGGTGTTTCTACCCATACCATTTCTATCAATCAGAACAGCTGACTAAAGCAAGAGCCCAAACACACCAGCCAAGGGAAGAGAATAGGAAAGGACCACGATTAACCCAAGGATCCGAGCAGCATCTGGTGAAAGCAAGAGTATGGGACACTGTGGGGAGGAGCAGTTCCTGAGTGCCATAAGGGATGTAGGAAACTCTCCTGCTAATGGAAGGAACAAAATTAGTAAAAAGCAACTCGAATATTCCCAGGCAGTGATGACCTTGCTCCTGCTCTTGCAAAATCTCAACCATAGGCACATTACTGTCACACGGAGCATGAAAACCACAGGAACGACTCACATGAGCTAAATCATAGTGTAGGATCAGAGAAATTCAGAGAATGAGAAAAATGAGGGGCGAAGAGAAAAACAGGAGGAAGGGGAACATTTCAGATCTGCCAAGGATATAGGGACAGCGCTGAAAGCCAGCACCGTGCCCTGGATGGGCCATCCAGAGGCCACTCACCACTAAGCACTATTGTCTCTGGGTGATGGCAGCTGTATTTTCTCAGTAGGCAGATACTCCAGATGTGCTGCCAGACCACATTTTTGCTATTTACTGTTTGAAGAGGTTGTTTTTGTTGGGTTTTCTCTTTCCTTTCGAGTGAGGGTTTGCGGAGCGGGCTGCTCTGGGATACCTCCTGCTGCTAATTAGGCAGCAGAGATAGGAATGATGTGCATTGTTTTAGAACAAAAACGTGGAGAAACAATGGAGAATAAGATGAAGTGATGGGGGGGGAGATGTTAATATCAAGAGGAACACTTATTTATAATAAAGCACATGGCTTAAAAAATGCACCATCATACTTTTTGCTGAAAACATCAAGTGAGAACTGAGACCCCAAAATTCAATGACAGAGAACAACCTCAGTTTCCCTTGTGCTCTCTGAAATGAATACCCTAGGCTTGGAGAATGGTGAGGTTGAGAACAGAGGCATCCCTCTGTCTGTTCTTTCTTCCACTCACTGCTTCTCTGATCATGAACAAACGTGCTGCTCACCTTGGGACCATCAGGACCAGGTCTTCCTGGAAATCCCTTCCGGCCAGGTCGACCCTGAAATGCACATAATAATAAAAAATATAAAAAGTGAAATAATAACACTCCTGTAGCTTCCCCGGGTTAAGCAGTGTGCCTATAAACCCACACGACAATGTGCAGCTTACAAGCAATGCTCCTGTGGCTCAATTCCATTGCTCAAACATCACATCAGAAACATTATGCATGGACTATAACCAACCAAGTCAAGGGCCTTCATAATGACCCTTCATACTGATCCTTCCCTCTAGCTAGGACAACACTCATGTTCTTCCAGGCACTGTCATAACTGTATTTGTTGTGTTGCTCCAAGAAAGGAACAGAAGTGTCTACTAGAAAGGCAGGGGAAATACAAGATAAAATATTTATTTCCTGATCCACCTAGAAGCTCTCAGCACAGTTTTCAATTTACAAGACATTTCACTATCATGCAATGACAACTATGAACACAACCACTATAAAACCCTGAGCTGGCAGGCTCAGAGATACGATAATACTCTCGTTGTTTCTCCTAACTGTGTTTCTGCAATACATCACTGTGTTCTTCGTGATGCAGACGACAAAAAGGACTCTGCTTCAATATCTTGTCTTTTTCCTTCCTTTTCCTTTTACTCTCATTGAAAAATAATATAAATCAAAGAACCAATCAGGGCTGCTTAGAGAAATGGTTCCCAGTTAAAGTGCTCTATCTAGAGAATGAACAGCAGAGGGTTTTTCAAGGTCTGAGACCTTAAGCAAGTTATAAAATCAGAGTCTCACTCAACACCTTGTGAAAGACTCTTCCTTGACTTTCAGCCACCCTGGATCAAGAAACTGGACCAAGCTATGGACAATACATTATTTTCTAGAAGGGCAGATGACTTCCCAAACCAGACGGTCTGAAGCTTTACGTTATTTTAACTACAATTTCATGGCAAGGTGAATGGAGTTGACAGTAACTGAGTAAACCACTGACACCTACCTCTGAACCAGGGACTCCTGATGGTCCTAAGGGTCCTTCATCTCCCTGAGGTGAAAAGAAATTAAAATAATGAGCAAAGTAGTGACAAAGTCTGGACTCACCACGCAGTAAGAATGAAAGGTCTGCAGGATGGACAATGGTTAAGCACAGGCTGTGTGCTCAGCTGTTGCATTTTAACAACAGAGTCCCTCTGACCCCTAGAGCAGGCAGCTCAGCATCTCTGAAGCTCATCTTTCCTTGTCTCAGAAATAAAATCTGAAGTCAAGTCCTGTTGGCAAAGGCCACCCAAAATTTGACCAAAGTCAGCATCAGTTGCGTGGGCTTCTCATGGATTTAGCCCATGGGATACACTGGACATGCTCACAGAACTCTACTTCATCTGATTTGGCAGTGATATGGATGCTGCAGAGCCATCTACTCTTTTTATTTTCCACAAAAAGAGCGTTGCAAAATTTCCCACAGAACCACTTGGCAACAGTGTGGAGGTTTCCCTTTTGCCTTCAGATGGGACTACACATGCTGCAGGATGGAGCTATCTCAAAATCTCACACAGCAATTGGACTCGGCTTTCTCCCTTGGCTCTACATCAACTGTGATAGAATCAGATCTACAGCTTCTAGGAGACCCTCAATTAAGCTTCACAAAAATTATCTCAAGTGTCCAAAACCAACTGCCAAGAGAGAAATTAAAAGTGCCCTTGGCAGCCGCAGTTCTCGCTGCTCTCATTTCGGTGGTCAAGCCGTGGTAATGAAGTGGCATGAGCTGGTGGGCTGAGGTTGGGACTGGAAGTTGGGCACCCAGCTTAGCGGGCTCAGACACACACCCACACTATGGCACACTTCTAAAGGTGTAACTCACAGCCTTGGCCTGGGCTAACAGCAGCACTGAAGGCACCGTGGCATGCTCCAGTGCACGTTCAAAGTCCTTCAGCACAGCTCATGTCGAAGTCCATGTCCATGTCTTCAGTCTTACTTTTACGCTCGCTAACCAGAGTAAATTGAAGGCAGCTTGGTCATGCCTGCCTGAACCTGGAATGCAAAGCTTTGATTCCCTTTGTAAATTGCCTAGAATATTTTTTTTTCCTATTTCAGTGCAAATAAATGAGCTAATTTGCATTAATTGCATTAGAGGGCAAGCAAAAGAGCTCCCAGAAAAAGTGAGGATGGTTAGTGCTATTACACTGAGCTCCTACCCATGTGTGCATGGAGTATGCTTTGCAAAATGTTTCATGACTCCAGACAAACACTGGTCTGACTGAGAAGAAACCACGCTGAAGCCACCACACTACAGCCACAGAAGCTGCTATAAAGTATTTGCAGCTCCAGGACAATTAAATCAATGACAACTGTCCTGTTTTAATGACTGCATCTGGAAAGAAGCTTCAGGTTTTCCCAAGCAATGAGAGGTGAAAGCTGCAGGCTCAGAGGTGCTGGGGCAAACAAATCTTTGCAGAACAGCAGTTTCAGCTGATGCGCGCTTTTTACAAATCATATTGCTCCATTGAGAGAGCAGAGCCTGCAGGTCTCACAGCTGAAAGAAAACATACTTAAAAGGAGCAGAAAGCAAAAGCCAGGTCAGGGCATGCCCGTGCAAAGGGGTGTGCAGGGAAAGGGTCATTAACATCCGTTTGAAGTGCGTGTGGGTGTAGGGGAACAGACTGAAGAAGAAAAGGCAACGCAGTGATTCGGGTCAACAGATGTCATCAGGGACGGGAAGCAAAGGTCTCAGGGCTGTAGCCATTGGAAGCTCCTCTGCGTGGTTCTGACTGGTGAAAATAAGCATTTACTTCCAGATTCAGAGGGAACGGAGGATTTCAGATCACAGGCACCACTGCAGAGTGCATTAATCTTCTTCAGAATGCAATGTTATACTCTGAATCCCACGTGCTTTTGGTCTGAGGATGCTCACCTCTTGTCCAGGCAGCCCTCTCGGCCCAGGTAAACCCCGCGCTCCTGGCTTCCCCTGAGAAAAGCCAAAGGAAAAGATACTCAGAAAAACAGTAACATAAGCTCAAAAAGGCCATTAGAAGAAATTCTCTTTCACAGCCACAGGACATCATCCAATGTCAATTTTGTTACAGGAAAAAAAGCTTTAAAAAAAAAGAAAACCCCACTCTTGGAGGGACCTCAAGTCAAACAGCCCAAGCTGAAACGCTGGCCAGAGCAACCCAGAGGGACCTGCAGGGCTTTCCGCCCTCCCCTTCCCACCCCTGTGTTTTTCTTGGCTGCCTCCCACCCCACACAGAGCTCCGCTCACCTTTGGGCCTTCGGGGCCGTTTTCTCCCGGCGGGCCGATGTCCCCTGGGAAGCCCTGAAGAAAACGAGAGACCATTGGGGTACACATTGGGCACGGCTGCAACCAGCAGCCTTTGTGAGAGCATGAAGGAAAGGCTGAGCGCTCAGACACCGGGTCTGTGTGTGGGCCATCCCGAGGGAAGGCCGGAACACAATGGAGCAGCTATCGGCACCGCAGCCCTCCCCGCCGCTCCCTCTCGGTCCATCCTCTTGGAAGATTTATTGCTACGAGGCCATCCTGTCATCACGTGGCTAAAAATGGCAATTTGGGTTTTAATTAATCTTCACGAGTCAGCACATAATCTCACTGCTCCCAGAAAGGAACTGCACGCCTCGGCGACAAAGGGCGGCAGGCGGGGAATTAGGAAAGGTGCTGACACGCTCATTAGCCAGCGGCTCCTTCCCTTTGCTGAGGACACAAAAGAATCTGTGGTTATTTCCAATAGCAACAGAGCGAGGATTGCTAAGTGGCAGCACTTGACCGAGAGCCCTTCCAGACCCAGCAAAATACCAGAGCACCGATGAAGGGAAAACAGAGCACCCGTCGTGCTGGAAGAGGCTCTCCAGCATTATGTGGATGCGATTTGGTTGCTTATGTGAGAGAGAGAACGTGATATGCTAGGAGAAGCTGATCCTGAGCATAAGGTATCACTGCAACAATCATTTCTGGTTAGGGCAATAGGAGTGGTTTCTGCTTGAAATGGGATTTTGCTGAAGAAAGCCTCCAGGATATCCATGACAAATAGAGGAAGGAGAAAGCAGGAAAACGAGATGCAGGATGGGTCATGAACCTATTTTGGTCCTCTCCACCCCACAGCCACACATTTTCCATCATAACCCAGAAGAGGAGTGGAGAGCCCTGGGCTGAAAAGAATCACAGAATCACGAAGGTTGGAAAAGATCTCCAAGATCATAGAATCATAGAATGGCCTGGGTTGAAAAGGACCACAATGATCATTTAGTTTCAACCCCCCTGCTATGTGCGGGGTCGCCAACCACCAGACCAGGCTGCCCAGAGCCACATCCAGCCTGGCCTTGAATGCCTCCAGGGATGGGGCATCCACAACCTCCTTAGGCAACCTGTTCCAGTGTGACACCACCCTCTGTGTGAAAAATTTCCTCCTAATATCTAACCTAAACCTCAATTTAAGACCATTCCCCCTTGTCCTATCACTGTCCACAAGATAGATCCCCAAGGCCAACCCCAGCCCATCCCACTACACCCACTGACACGTCCCTCAGTGCCACATCTCCACTGGAACACCTCTGGGATGGTGACCCCACCACTCCCTGGGCAGCTGTGCCACTGCATCACCGCTCTTTGGAGAAGAAATGTTTCCTAATATCCAACTTGGAAGAGGAGGGTAGGTGGTAAGTGTGGGCAAAAATCAAGAAAAGAATGTTCTGCCTCAGAAAGCACTTGAAGAGCAAAAAGGGTCAAAAGAACACCGTGCTGATTATATAGAGCAGTGTCCATGAAGACAGACTGGGGACTGGAAGACAGCCCGGGGCTCTTTTCCAGTGCAACACTGGGTCTTCTCATGCGTTCTGGAATCTCCCTTTACTTGAATCTTCCTTCTGCAAAATGACGAGATGTTCTGCTTTGCAATGAGAACCTATCTGCCAAGGTGTTCAAAGTGAAAGATGGGGAGAGGTGATAGGTTGTGGTATGCTGTTTGCTGGGGGAGAGGCAAACTTTGGGGATTGGTTTTCCTGAAGAGAAACTGAAAAAGCTGTTACATATGGGACTTCAAAGCTACGAATAGGAAAAAAAAGGCTTGGAATAGTGACTGGAGAACAGGTGAACTGAGAGAAGGGCACAAAATAGACAGCTTGCCCAATTTCCCAATCTGAACAAAAGAGGGGAGTTAACACGTGGGCTTTCTGCAGAAAGTATCAAAGGAAAGGTGGAAGAGGAGGTGGTGGGACATACCTCAGGGCCAGGTGGTCCTGGATACCCCATCGGACCTATGTCACCAACTTTTCCCTGCAGAAATCAGAAAAAAGCACAGAGAGAAGTGAACTCCTGGCTGCTGGCTTTGCTGTTTAGAAGAGCACAGCTCTGCCCAGTTGGGCGCTGGACCTCTGGAAAGGGATGTCGGGGAGCAGAGGACATTTGGTTACCTACCACAGGGCCTGGTTTCCCTCGTGCCCCAGGGACCCCAGGCAAACCGTGGCTACCCTGAAATAGAAAGAGAGAGGATTTTTCAGAAAACACAATGAAGCATCAAAAAATACCAATTTTCCCATCTCCGGTCCCATCATTTTTATTATCACTTATTTTTATTATATCTTTTTTTAATTATGAATAACAACAAAATTCATGAGTTGTAGCAGAGTACTCCAAATGAGAGCTATCTGAAGAGGAGGACCTTTTGGCTTGAGGAGCCAAAAAAGCTGATGGCCACACAAACTCCTCAGGCAAGGAAAAAAACTGATGAAGAAAGGGAAAACAATTACCTTGTCTCCTTGGAAGCCAATATCTCCTGGAAGACCTGCTCCTCCCTGATCACCCTGGATACACACCACCAAAGAGAGTTAAAACAGACAACAGCAATGGCCAAAATGCCCAGCTCGATGATAGATGGTGCATTGTACAGCAAAAGTCTCATCACTAGTTCCATTCAAAACTGATGACAAACTGTAGATCATATTCACTCTAACAACAATCCTAAGCACTGCAGGCATTTCCCAACACCGCTTCTGAACTGGAAAATGAAACTGCAGGGAAAGAAAAATATGAACGTGCAAGCCTTGTGTTTCCATGGAAGCTGCAGGAAGAGTGACAGGTTCCTCTGGCTAACAGCAACCGTGAAGGTGGTGAAATGTTTAGATTCAGCTGAGCAGAAGAGTTAGTTAAGTTCTTGAGCCATTGACCTTTTCTCTCATAAGGTTCTACATCAAGGGAAACAATACCCAAGAGTCCTACTGTTGGCACCAAAGATCAGTCCTCTTCCAAAAGCAAACAAGAGTAACTTGCAGTAATGCTTTAGAACCACCCCAATGCCAGTATATAGGCTGAGATTTCCAGGATGGGTAGGCTGCTGTACTTTGGGATGGGGTCCCTAACTTCGAGCACAGCACCAGCCATAGTACCTTCTAACTGAGCTCTCTTTCCCCTCTTCAGGACATTCTAACACATTCTGGCTCCCTAGGCAGAAATAAGTATCCCTATTCCTTAGGGAAGGATTTCTGGAGACAGTAGGCTATCTTGTGTTACCCCTTAGCCTTGTTCTGCGTATCAGATGACCTCTGGAGGGCCCTTCCAACCTCAGTTATTGAGTGATTTACTTAAGTTAAGGGTAAGTCAAGGATGGGGAAGAGAAAGGAAAATTCTACAGGGGAAGTCATAGAAGGAATGACAGTAAAAACTTGGTGCACTGACACTACCCAACCAAAACAACTGCTGGAAGAACTCTGTCCCATGCACAGCACATGCTCTGAACTTGGATGCCCAGTAAGGGAACAAGCCATGCAAGAGCACGGAGCTGTATGGTTAAATGTGCTTCACATGGAAGACATATGGACTCCGCTAAGAGCCAAAGTCTACAGAGAGATGACAGAGGAAGCCTACTTCTACTCCAGCAAAAACCACCCACGTGTTATCAAAGAGCTGAAATAATTATAACTACTGCGGTAACTTGCTGAGGATAATGAAATTGTGAATGGTTTCGACTTCAATTGGGAAAGATTTGTTGGATGCAACTTTTCCAGAAGGAAAATACTAAAGAAGTGTGCAGATTCAACGGCGGAAACATTTCATGGCTTCACGCTAAATTAGATGCTTTGGTAAATGTTCTGAGAACATTTCACTGAGCCATCTTCAAAACAACTCTTTTATATAGCAAAAATGAAACGCTCCCCTTAAAAAATGGTAAATGAATTTTAATCCTTTTTTTTTTTTAGCCTGAAGTATTTTAATTCGAGTCAAACAACCGACATTCTGCTCCATCCAAGCTACTTTCCATCTCTTCCTTTTCTTTTGGCAAAGCACGCAAATGGAAAAAATCAGCTATTTACACAGCTCCTGTTCGGATGAACTGCAAGTATCAGAAGCAGTAGAGATGGCCAAAAGAATACTGCATGATCCAGCTCATTTTATGGCCGTTGCATGATTTCTCTCATCTTCTCTGAATTTTCCACTTCTTTTACCTACTCCATGGCTTAAAACACCAAAATCAGCAGGCAACAAATTCTGCCAGAAAACAGCAGGAAAACAGCAAAATCTTTGCTCTGAAATCAGTCTTTATCACCTCTACTGAGGATGAAAATACCAATCTTTAGTTTTCTACATGGACAGCGTGAGCCACCAAAGGACTCTGTTGGTGGGGATGTGGGGAGGCTGCAAAGAGGATCTGCCCGTGGGGCACTGCCTGTGCTTCATGTTTCACCTATAGAACAAAGGCAGCTCCAGAGATGCGGAGGCCCCTTTTAATGCAACGCTGCACACAGTGGGCTGTGAGGGGAGAGACCGACTGCAAACATGATGCAGGTATGCTGTCTGCAAGATGCAAAGGTCTCAGTGCAAAAACCCTATATTGCTCTCGATTGGGCATTTCTCTATCTATGGCTTTCTGCTTGGCAATTTGAGGGGAGCTAACAATGCAAACCTACAAGAGGCATCTTACTGAGCCATGCCTTTCACCAGCTGCACATGTCCTGATTCATAAAACTCCTCCCAATGAACCAGCAGCTGGGATTTCCCCCGCTTCCTCCACCTTTACTCTGTACTCATCACCTCATGTGATTTCCGAAGACCACTCTGTTTCAGGGTTATACAATTTCATCTCTCCCTGTAAGAGCAGCCCTCTCTGCCCCCTCTCCTTACCTCCGTGAAAACATATAAATGGAAACATAAGAAAGACCCATTTCGTAGGAGAGCTGAAGCTGCAAAACCCACCAGTAACTTATATGAAGGATGCAGAAGGGGCTGGCTAGCCCCAGCATGCTCTGCACTTGCCTGTCTGGGTACAAAGACGTGATTTCTGCAGGAGGAGTGAGACTTTGCCCCTTATTCTAGCTCATACCTGAGCACGTGATGCATGCGTTTGGGTTAGAGCATGGCACCCTGCAAAATACTGAACAAGGCAACATAGGAAATAATGCCTAACATGCAACGAAGAAACCCTTCCATAGCAAAGGGGAACAGCAGCAGTGTTCCTGAAGGATGCAGCACTGCAGGGAGCATCTGTCCCAGCTGGGTGGAGGTGGCAGCCCCAGGACCCTGCACACCCCACCCAGCCACCCCGAGCTGCATTTGGGTTTTAAAGACTTCTGATCTGGATGCTTTTAAGTGAAGGGAGTTTTCCTCAGCCACAAAAAGACAAATCTGCACAAGGCCACATGCTTGGCCTGTGCCAAAGGCAGATGGGCCGTGCAGGGGACTGCTGACATCTAATTAAAGCCTCATCAGCACATCCACAGAAGGAGCATCCATGAGTGTTGGCCTGGGCTGTGCTCCAGGTACCCTGAGGTGCTGGGTGCAGTGCGGGCAGAGCTGCACAGGGCAGGACAGGCTGAGTTCTGTGGGAATACAATGGGAAAATGACTGTCCCTTGGCAAAAAGGATGTGGGACACTCTGAAAATCCTGACCACTCCTCGGGTGTGGGTGAGTCCAGGAGTGGTGGTGGATGGAAGGTGTGAGGCCCCTCAGGGATGCTCTCATCTGCTTCAAGCTTCTAATTACAGATGGTTACTGACTGCTGGATGCATGGAGTGAGGTTTGCTGATCTCCACCTCTGCTGATCATAGAATCACAGAATCATTCAGGTTGAAAAAGACCTCCAAGATCTCCAAGTCCAGCCCCAACCCATTCCACCATGCCCACTGACACGTCCCTCAGTCCCACATCTCCATGGGTCTGGAACACCTCCAGGAAGGTGTCCCACCACTCCCTGGGCAGCTGTGCCAGTGCCACACCACTCTTTTGGATAAGAAGTATTTCCTAATATCCAACCTGAACCTCCCTGCACAACATGAGGCCATCACCTCTCATCCTATCACTGTTACATAGGAGAAGAGGCCGACCCTCACCTTTCTAGCACTTCTATTTATACATGAAGTTTAACTGCGTTTACCAGCTTCCTGACACCATGATGGAGCAGAAGGGCTGCTGTGCAGTGGCTGGGCTGTTACCTCTGACTAGTTAGCTAAATTCAACTTGGTACTTGCACCCTGAACGTCCAGCAGGGAAGGGAACTGTTATCCGGGACGTAACCAGGCTATGAATGAGGATCTCTGCAGAGGCAGATTTGCAAACAGTCATTGTCTGGAAATGTTTCAAGAATGGCAGGAGGCAGACTTTCAGACTGACAGTCAGAGGGCATAAATACAGGAGACAGGCAGGTTGTTCATGTTTCTGGTCGTAGCCAAAAGATAGTTTTGTCTGAAGATGATGATGGAGAGCTATAATGAAGTCGAAATCTAACAGGCAGAAAAATAATAGTAAGCAATCAGGGAAACCAGTTAAGATTTTGCAACCTAAAAATAATAGCAGCAGAAACTATCAGTGACAGAACTGCATTTAGACTGTGAGCCCCAGAAGGCAGAGATTTTCCCTTGCTACAGGCTGAGCAACTGCAGCAAGAGCAGCTGCCATTTGCATTTCTCAGTGGTACCGCAGCGTAAGCAATTAAAGCACAATGTAAACAAGATCTAAGAGGGGATGAGTGTTTTTGCTCATAAAGCCCAAATCAGAATGAGAAAAAATAAAATGGCTTAAAGGCACAATTCACTAAATAATCATGGGAGTCAATGAAAGCCAAGAAGGGAGTCCGTCCTGTCCAAGGGAAATGCAATGGGAGAGGCAGCGAAAGAGGGACAGGAAAGCTTCCCATCAGCCCAGTAGAGAACCTGCAAGACAGTACAGGGCTGTTGGGGGCTGGTGGATAGTTCTGCTCTTGGGGCTGTCATGAGGACAACCCTCGTGAGAGATGCAAATTGTTTTACATCGTAAGAACAACTGGAGAAACAGTGGGGATAAACACAGTGGTCTGTGTAAAGTGATGCAGACTGCACTGGCCATGAAGGTTGATTTTGCTACACACTGACTTAAATGCTGTCCAGTTCTGATTACATTCAGCCATTTCTTCCAAGGAACAGACAGAAGAGATGAAGAGATTGTGGGCTCTGGGAACTGGTGTTGAGCCAAGAAACCAGCTCCAATGTCTTAACCTTGTAGAGAAGAAGACTTTCTCGTGCCCTCTCCCTCCTCTCTACAAAAGTGAAAAGGCAGCACACGGGAGAAATGGGAACTGCAGACAGGAGCCCTGGCAAAGAGCTTCTGTAACGTAAGGAGAGTGGAAATAACTGGCTTGACACCACTTCCTCCATGTGCAGTTCTGGGCAGCTAAATCATTTTCTAAAAGCAAACATCTAATAAGAGAAAAAACGTCACACAGAAGGAGAAGAATACAATTAATGGTCATTGTGCATTGCCCTCCTGAGCAATCAGAGCGATGACTGCACCTCCCACTCCTTTAGACTAAATAAATCCTGCAGCTGAAGATCTGTAGGAGGATGGTTCTCATGACAATGAGACATTTACACACGCAGATTCATGCTGATTTAGCTCAAGCTGAGTGTTTTTGTGCCAGCAGCACTAAATCATTGCAATCAATGCCCCTCTCCTCATCTCTTTTTCTGAAGTGATTTATATCAGTTTGGCATAAGGCAATTTCCTCTCGGCAGGAAGCGGAGGTGAGGTGAGCCTCTTGGAGCAGGAGCAGAGACACTGAACACATCCTGGGGATCCAGCGAGCTGTGCTGCTTTGTCATTCCCCCAAATGCATCAATGCAAACCCACTGTCAGTGCTGTTGGGCTTTCATCTTCCTCTCCATCCCATCACGTAACCAATATAAAAACATAAAAGCCCAGCAAAACACCAGATGACCGTATAGCTACCTGCACGACTAGTGGGACAGAGAAGCTCCAAAGAGCTGAGCATAACTGATCTCCTCTAGAGCTCTGTGAAAAAGAGGACGGGACAGATATCATAAAAGAAAGAGAAATCAAAACTGCACTTTCAAGAAAGAGGTAGGATGGAAGAATGGGAGCAAAGAGAGCCAGAGTGGAGGCACTACCACGGTGCTGAATGAGAAACAGAAGCTGGAAAGGGGATTTCACATGCAAAATTAAAACACAGTGCAATAAGGGAGTATTCAGATCACCTTATCACCTTTCAGTCCATGTTCTCCAGGGTTTCCCATCAGCCCCTGAAAAAAAAGAAAGCCCAGAGTGAGACTGAGCCACAGCAAAGACTTGCTCAGGTCCACGTCCCCAGTGGTGCTGGTGGCTCAGACCATCAGCACTGGCCCAGCACAGCCCCATGGCCCCAAGCCTAGCTGCTCCCTAAGCACACCCCTATGGAGCTTCTTCAAATACCTTCCTTGGGCTGGAGGCTCATGGGCACAATGCCCCTGGCATCCTCCAGTAACTTACAGCTACTGCAGACCACCAGCAGGACGTTGGGTCCAGCAGCCCTGTGCCTGGGTGAGGAGACAAGCACTACTGCTGCCCATCCCCTCCCTCAGGATGGTCACTGCCACCCAAAGAAGGAACAAAATGATCTTCAGTGCTGCCACAGAGGGACAAGAGCTCACATGGCACCACTGTTCTCTCACCTTTAAGCCCTTTGGTCCTGGATAACCAATAGGTCCAACAGAGCCCATGTCACCCTAGTGAGAGAAAGAAAATGACCAAAGACATTAGGTTCAAAGCCAGTGGGGTCAAATACCTCTCCCATCCAGTCCCTCAATCTCCCTCAATTCTTCCTGATTTCTGAATCGATTTTCTTTTCCACTGTTTGAAAAATCAGAGTATTGGATGGGGCTGCCCCAGCAGCATGGCCATTCTGCTGCAAAAAGACAGCACAGCATCATATATTGGGACCTGCAGGAGAAACTGCAGCCCTAGAGGACCCTGGAGTTCACAGCGCCTGTGTGTACCTGCATGCACACCTATAAAGGAAAGCCTTCAGTGGCTGGCATTTAAATGGGCTTTGATTGCCCTCAGCCCATGAAGGGAGGCAGTGATACGCATGGCCACGTGTCAATAAACAGGGCTGGCTCTGGCCGGCCGTCAGGGCCCCAACAGATGCCCTTTTCATGCCTCCCAGCATAAAGGCTTCTTGTAGAAAGGCGTTTACTTAAAGCTTTGCCCGCACAGCTAATTAGGGGAGCAAGAGGCTTTAGTTTTGCTTAATTCTGCTCTCCAGCCTCTTTTAAACAGCGAACCCAAACACCTGCAGCATGCAGAGGGAACGGCCCTTCCCTGGGGGGCTGTGGCAGGGAGGAAGGAGGGGACTGAGCATGGGCAAGCCTGGAGCAAAGACCCAATGCCTCTGCACGCCCTGCAGAAAGCTTGGGGCAGGAGATGGGGGGAGGAGAACGTGGGAGGAAGGGCCCCATCTCCCAGCAGGATGGAGGAGGCCACCCTTAGATCAAAGCTGCTGGAGCACCATCTTTGAGGGACATGGTCAGTGGGCATGGTGGTGATAGGTTGATGGCTGGACTTGGTGATCTTAGAGCTCGTTTCCAAGCTTACTGATTCTATGATGCTAGGATTTTCTCTGCTTTTCCTGCACTGAGTCTAGAATTCCTGGGTTGAGTGCTCTATGTCCATGCGAGGTGCAGCGCAGCAGGGATGAGCTGCCACCCTTGCTTATAGACATTTATCTCCTCCAGGGAAAAGATGGAACGAAGGATGGAATTTGGCTGAGCCTGTGGTTACCTGGATTAGTGATGGGATGGTGGGAGCATGCATGACATTCCTGCGTACCCAGAGAGCAGACAGTTCCTGCTTGTGGTCTCCCCAGTGAGCAAGAACTGTGCACCCTTAGGTTGCTGCTCACAGGGCCTTGCTTTGTAAAGACAACAGATTCTGGTGTGGAATTAATACTGCATCTTTGAAGAAATACCCCAGTAAATGCTATTGAAAGGGCGAGTTATCTAGCAGTAAGTGCAAAAACAGCAAATATTTACTGTTTCCTTCTTGCTTAGAGAGTGTTTGCTCCTCTCTACCTCCCACCCTCCAGCCATCACACCTCCCCCACACACAGCCATCCTCTGCAGAGGAAGGAGAAAATCTGTGTGCAGTTATGCACCCTGAAAGGGTTAAAGCCCCAAGAAGCCAGATCTCCATTTGTTTTTATACTTACAATGAGTCCAAGGACTCCAGGAGGACCTGGGGCTCCCAATTCTCCCTAAAAGGAAAGACAGACCGCCACAGTTATGGACTCTTTGTAGACAAACAGAGGCTGAAAGGCAGCTCAGTGTTTCAAGGGCTTGAGGGCAGGGAAAACACCATCCCTCCCTCCTCCTTCTGTTCCCACTCCGTGCAACTCCTTCTCCTAGCCAAAGTGATGGAGAGCATCCATCGTGCGGGTGCTCAGCCTCTCCAGACACTGGGCTGCTTGTTGCTCTGCAGCTATTTGCAGCTGCAGTCCCCTCCCAGCAGCAGCATGGATGAAAGCAGCATTTCACACATGGGGCAGGCAGGGGAGAGATTGGAGCTGCCCCAGGCAAGGGGAAGGCTCAGGAAGAGAGGGGCCAGCAAGGTGAGGGTGGGATGGAGAGGCAAGCTGCTGCTCTGGAGTGGAAAAGGTGAGGGGTTGGTTAAAGAAGCGTAAAGCTCGTGATAAAGGGAGAGCACAGATGACAATTACACTGGGCAATTTGGGGGGAGGGTACGCTGGCTTCTGTGCTGGCTGACTGGCCCTGGAAGCACATTTGGCACATGGGGCAGTGTGAGCTGCTCCTTGCTGGGAGCACACAGGTGGGGTAGGGTGGGGAGCCAGCAGCCTCCTCTAATGCTGTCTCACCCAGCTGGGCTCAGAGCTCCCCATTTTGGGCACAGGCTGCTCTGAATTCTCAGAGACAGGCAGGTGCCCAGGGTGCCAGCAGGTGCTGGTGGCATTCCAGGCGGAGTGCAGCAGAGAAACTGTGTCAGACCCACGCCAAACTAAGTACCCAGGTACTTTAGCAATCCCTATGGGATGTTCAGCCGGTCCCTGGTCTCCTTTGCCACATTTCCAACACCCTGACAGCGGGTTGTTAGGGCAAGGCCCTGCCCTTGCACACCTCCATCTCCAGCAGTGCCTCTCCAAACAAGCGCATTGGAAATCCTAAACTTCCTGTTGGCTCAGACAGCCCTTCCCCTGCTCTGGATCACGCTGGCTACTCTGACAGAGCAGCTCAGTTTACAATGCACATCTGGTGGAATCCCCTTCAGTGCAGTAAGGCTCCCCTTTTAAGGGACGCATTGCCTAGTGAGAGAATGAAAGAGAAGGGGACACAACATGACTGACCGTGCTCAGCTTTCTTGTGCACAGGGTTACGTGTGTTTATTTTATGGGAAGTGGAGTAAAGGACTGTTGGGCAAGCACACACAAAAAGCGTTTCATAATCTCAACCAGCCGAAAATTGCTTTTCTATGGCCAGTTCCTTTCCTGCATACTTGGGACATCTGTGGAGCAATTGTTCCTCACGGGTGGGATTTCTGTGTCCTCAAAGCTACTGTAATAAGGTCGGCTTTGAGCATTCAGTCACGGGCTGGTGCTGGCAGGAGAGGGAACATCCCCAGGAATGGCACAGGAGCTGTTCAGTTCCCCAGGAAGCTCTGCAGGCTCTGGAGATGGCTGGGATGAAGAGCGCGTGGATGCTCAGCTCTTGGTCCCAACAGGCACAGGTGGGACCGCCTCGATTTCTGACTTATGTCACATGGGTATTCCTCAATAGAAAGGGTAAAAGTGGAAATGCACGGCCTCACGCCTAATGCAAAAGGATTTCCTCTTGGAAGAGGAGGGGGTGGATTCCTCTGGGAACCCAGGCAGGACCAGCTGTTATCTGAGCTGTTCCCTGGCCTGGGGAAGGGGGGATTTACAGGTGCTCTCTTCCCAGCAATCAGTCAGGACGTGCTGAGCCCTGACCTGCGAGAGGAATCATGCTCCATCCTCCTTTACAGCACATGAGTCTGGCACAGGGACAAGAGACAAGGAGATGAATCAACAGTCCATGTCTAATTCTTGTGATTAAGAGACTAATTGGAGTGGCTAAAGTGCTCCGGGAACTGAGATCTGGAATGCGATGGCTCAACAGTTCTCAGCAAGCTGGTAGGAGGGGAACCACGTCCTGCGGCTGTGAGTCTTTGCTCTGTCCGGAGGGGACGGAAAGAAGATGAGAGGCTGTCGGCTCTGCCATCCCCACACAACAGCAGCAGCAGAATGGAGCAGCTTGGGACCCGTGGCAGCCTGCCCGCCTGCCTACCATTTAGCTGCATATCCCACCTAGCAAACTCGGCATATTTGTCTGTTCCACAAACAGACTTTCTGGCATTTTTCTGCGTCTGTGACTCCGCTTGTGACCCCGTGAACCTCCCTTTAAGTCAGCCCGAACAGTCTGTTTTCATTCTACGATCTCCAAGGCACATTAATATTTAAAGGCTGTTGATAAGATGAAAGAAGAGTGATCCTTCTGGATGAATAAACGGAAAGGACATTCGCTTCTCCCCGATGCTCTGGGAACTGGCATTCAGCTAACGCTGAGCCCATGTTCTGAATGGACTTAAGACTACTTGCAAATTTAAATGAAATCAAAACAAGTTATTTGGAAAAAGGACTCCTCCTGACCTTCCTGCTCTTCCTGGTGGGCTGGTAGGAAATAGCAATACAATCTAGAAAGTTTTCTGCTTTGGGACCACTGATTCCGCTCTGACCCGTGGCTTATGCTGACTGAAGGATGGGAAAAGTCCTGCACAAGTATTCCTTGGGAATCTGGTTCTTTCAGTTCACTGCATTTGTAACTCTTGTGCTGAATTCCCACAAAGGCTGTAGCATGGCTGAGCTTGGCTTGCTGGTTAGAGCTGCTTGAGAAAATAACTTTTGTCTGCATTCATGATGAATGGGAACTTAAAGACACATAAGGAGCGGGTTACTTCACACATTGAACACCATGAGTGATTATGTGTGAATAACCAAGACAGTATGAATTTAAAAGATGAATCAAAACTCCTCATCTGCTAATTGAAGAAGAGCTGAGAAAGCCATTCAGAACACCATTTCAGATAGTTAATACATGTGGGAACTTATACAATCCAGAAGAGCATGTTTTGTGAGCAGCGGAAAACACAGCATGCACCCAACTATTTGGTATTAAGTGCTAAAAGAGCAAAGCAAAATAAATCTCATCAGCATCCAGCTGCTTAAATGGTCCTTGGGACCATCCTGACCCAGTTCCCAGGAGACACATCTCATTCTTAGAAAGTCAGCAGGGGTGAGATAGAGACCGGAGAGAGGTCGAGGACTCAGGGGCCTGGAGATTCCTCCCAGCATCATGCTGGGCCAGCTGGGATCCAGGCAGGGCAGCAGGAGCCCAGAGCACTGGGTCTGCTCCTCAGTGCACCCAGGCTCCAGAGCAGGCAATCTGCACTTCTTGCACTACCACTGATGTTCACTTCTGATGAGGAAAGGTATTGAGCTTGGAGCACTATGACGACGCATTCCTCTGTCAGTGGGACCTGTCCTGCTACGTTCATATAAAGCTCCATCCAGAGCATGCTGGAATCAACAAAATGATTCCTGCGGTTCTGTAATATGGGCAACACATTCCAGCCATGGCTTGTTCATCAGGAGCAACATCCCAAACTTTTCTCATCTGATTTTTCTTCTAGTCACAAAGCATCTATCGAGACTGAGGCACAGGGAGGGTGATGGAACAAGGCAGAGCTGAACAGCACACGATGAGCTGGCAGTTACAGGATGCTGGGCTGAACACAGGAACTGGGAGCACGAGCAGGGCAGGGGTGTACCTTTGTTTTTCAGGAGGGACAACAAAACACCAGCAGCTGCCACCACACTGAATACCTTCTTTCAGCTCTAACTACCATCACATGGCAAAGCGTGCTGTCTACCACAATGGCAAGAGGAAAAGCTATCAACTTACCGGGTTCCC
This sequence comes from Pavo muticus, assembly GCA_016647715.1. Lineage (NCBI taxonomy): Eukaryota > Metazoa > Chordata > Aves > Galliformes > Phasianidae > Pavo > Pavo muticus. The sequence continues at coordinate 5,798,577 of JACDJE010000064.1, forward strand.
GTCAATGCCTGGAGGTCCTCGTTCCCCAAAATCACCAGGAAAACCCTGAGAAGAGGAAGAAAATATTAGTGTTACTGGTGCCAGCTTATAAACTGCTCCCCCTGCACTCAGTGCAGAGCTTCAGTAGCCAGCAGGCCAGAAGGAAGCCCAGACCAGCAGCCTCCTGGTCACACCCCACCCACAGCACACTCAGAGAGCAGCTCTGCAAGGCCAGCAGCTGATTCCCTCCCCTCTCCTGGGGCCAATGAAGGGTAACCAGAAGTATCATTTACCAGGCTCAGCCATCAGTTGTGCGTTAACCAGTGGGAGCCTGGGGAGGAAAAGTCAACGAAGAAGCAGGAAGGCTTTTTGCTTGGCCATGCTGTGGAAAGCACCCATTGCTGAGGCTGCTGGGTCTGATGCGTTCACATCAGCCACGACTGTTCCTAACAGTGTCTGTCAGCCCTGGGCACGCTTCATACAGCAGGCTTTGGCAGTGCCATGTAGAAAGTTAATGTGAGTGTGCATAGGAGAGAAAGGTGAAAATCAGTGCTTTTGTTCTGGTTCACCCAAGTCCTTCAATACATCCCAACAAGGAAAATGCAGCCCTGAAGGTTATGTTGCATAACTGACGAATGAAGTGTTAATCACACGTTTGCAAGCCCAAACTCTGCATCTAAAGATTAAGAAATGTTCTACTGATAAACACAATGCCTCCTTTAAAGTCCATCCTAAATCATTTATATTCTGGAAGAGTTCATAAACCTTGCTGCAATGACTGCCCTCCTCAAAAATGGACTGTCAACCTGAATTATTTCCTCCTGGTGGCAATCGTTTTAACAGTGTCTCCTTCTCACAGGACAGATAAATGGCTTAATGCCTGTTGGATCCCATAATGCTTAATGGAGCTGATCAAAGATGCATGGAGAGCTCTCTCCTTTGCACCCATGACCTTGCAGCTTGCCAAAGGAATGAGCAGTTCCAAGCTCATGATGGTGCACACTCTGGAGTCATGAAAGACCATGTTTACTACGTGAAAAAGTCACCACTTACCAAAAGTCACCATCCTAATTTATTACACTATCCTGACTGTGGACATCAGGATGGAAAACTAAGGACTATGGTTATAGTCAGAGCCAGACCTCCATTCACCTTCGATGGCTCACAACTCCTGGCCAACACATCCCTGTAGGAAGATACCTGGTCACATCCTGGGTGAAATATGGGGGACATGTTTAAGGCAACTATAATTTTGTTACTGACTTTTGAGCCAGGATTTCACCTCCTCTGTACCACTTCCCTGTGGTAATCACTACACCCTCATGAATGGATACAAGCTATTGCTTACTTGCTTGGATTCCATAATTCTATTTTATGGGCATCACTGCAGATGGGAAAGTTGTCTGCCTTTCCAGCTGGGCACTACATCCCTTAAGCCTGTGCACAAGCCAAGAAGCTGTGGTAAGCTACCACTGCAACAGCCTTCTGCCACCTAGAGACAAAGATGTCAAATATAACAAGAAGGGGAGGGTTGGGAGAGGGTAAAATCTTCTTTAATAAAAAAGAGAGGGAAAATAACTCTGCTACATGCTGAATCAATCAGATCAGAACAGATATATGGAAGGAAAACTCATTGCTCAGGCAAGACAAAAAAAAGAGTGCCTTGTAAGATTTTGCTGTTTACAGTCAAACAGCTGGCCAAGGAAAATATGAGCAGGCACAGACTGATACTGTACTCACACTGCTGCAGACTGCAGTGCCAGCCTTCAGCAGTCCCTCATCCTTCTTTCTGCAGAGGGCACAGCTGGGCACAAAGGGACCCACTGATGCCATCAAGCAACCTGGCCCTGGGGCTGCTGAGGTGTCCTCTGTGGAGCCAAGGCCTTGTCCAGTTGGGAAGGTTTCACTCGTTATAATAGCGGAATTAAATCAATACAGCTACAGCTGCATAGTATCATCTAGAGAAATGCTTGCTTCAGATTAAGAAATTTGGGTTAAATCTCTTCCATAGCGATATTAACACTGCACTCTTCTGCCAGAAAAAAAAATATCCAGATAAGAAACTATTTAAATTCACGTTTCCCACTAATCTCTTTTTATGTCTCAGTTTCTTGCACTAACCTCACTTCTCAAAGACAAAGACATGGGAGATTTGAGGCACTAATAGAGTTAATACACCTCTCGCTTTTATAAGGCTTTCCAAAAGTTGATCTCCAAGTATTAAAACAAGCAGATGATTCCTGTTTTGAAGGCAGAGAGCTGTGCACCCAGGTGAGGCCACTTGGCCAACCCTACCCAGTAGAGGTTCAACAACCAAACCCCTTCACAGCTGACTGTGATCCCCATCATGCAGCTGTGTTTGCTTCCCATCCTCGAGGTGGAAAGTGGTGAAACTGGCAGGAAATGGAGAACCTTTCTCATCCTGAGCCCATAGGTCTCTGGGATGGTGCTTGGTCCCATGGTATTTTTTGGCTCACGTTGCAAAATAAACCCAGAAGAGGAGACAATGGAAAAAGCAGCTTTAAATCAATGGACCCCGCACATCCTCACCCGGGCTTTGAGCTTGGCGGCACAAGGATTAGCACTTCAGCACATTAAATGAGACCAAGGCTGGTGGCTGTGGCATGAAGGAGGATGTTTCAGCATCCCTACAGTCTCCAAAGGCTCAATCCGGGTTGTGAAAGCTATTATAGCACAGTCCTGTTCACAGCAGGAGGCAATCAATCTGTTAAGCACCTAATGAAAAGAAAGCACTTTCTTTCCATGGGGTAAGCAGTAGCAGCTTAAACCACAATTACCGTTCCAGTGACCACAGTGTCCTAAATTCATTGGCTCTCACATGTCTGCAAAAGCTGTTCTTTCAACCCTCCTGCCTCAGCCTTGAGGACAGAGATGTTCCTTGGGAATAAAAGCTGTGCTATTCAACCGAAACAAGCAGCCTAGGAAGTACAAGAGGACTTTGTTATCCCCTTGGTTCCATCCCTGTGGTGCCGGAGAGCAGCTCTGTGCCCCCTTCCCTGAGCTCTGCCCCAACAGCCCCGAGCCCAACCTGGTGGGGAACACACGGGTAGGCGGGCTGTCTGCTACAGGAGGTTTGTGGAGGGGATTACAGAGCCTACATTCTTCCGACCTTCCCAAAGTTGAGTGCAGAGGGTTGGGTTTTTTTTTTTTAGGTACAGCATAATCCATTGTTTTCTCATAAATTGGGATAGCAAAAATAACACCCTAGTGGAAAACATCCAGCTGTGCATCCTGAGTGCTCTCAGGGATGCATGGAAAAAGTCAAGGACTGGGAAGGGACAGCAAAGGGCAGCAGAGCTGGAGGAAAATGCTCGCCTAACAAGTTGTGCCGGCAGGGAGCCAGCTCCTCCACAGTGGCTGCAGTCAGGTATGACAAAACTTTTGGCTCCATCTCTCAGCTGGGAAATACAGAAGGTAAAAAAATAAGAGAGAAGCCCAGCTGAGTGGATTTCACATTGTCTGAAGGAGAAATTCAATGAAAGAAGCAAGGTGGTGCTTGAAGAGGGGTTGGAGAAAAGCCATACAAGCAGAAGCAAAACCCAATGAATCTGCGCTCCCCTCTAACCCCAAGCAGTGGCTGCAGTTTGTCCTCAGTACGCATTGCTGGAGAGGGAACCAAGACAAAGAGATGCAAGCTGGTTTATCCCAGATAAAACCAAGAAGTCTGAAGCTGAACCAGTAATTAAATCTACACCTTTGAGGTCCCACAGCTGTGCCTCAACTCCTGTTCATCCATGCTCCCTGCAAAGGGCATCCTCTCATACACCACGAGACAGACACTGGAATCAGCTCCTTTGCAGCAGGGGATAACATCCCCTTCTACCTCCTCTTTCCTTCTTCCTTTGCTTAAAACAAACAGAGCAGCCTGCCCTTGCTTGCCATCGTCAGCCAAAGGGCTGCTCCAGGTCTGAACACATGCCACCAGCTCTCATCCCTGCAAGCCACTGTCCCCAGGGAAGCAGAGCCAGGTGATGCTCCGAGTCCTTTGCTTCCCCAAGGCCCTCTCAGGTGTGCGCCTGTGGGTGGGTGTGTTGTATGTATACAACATCTGATTCAGTTTAGAACACTTTTCCTGATGGAGTAAGGGAGGCAGTCTGGCAGCTGCTGCTCTGAGGAATCCTGGCAGGTCTGCACGCCAATAGAATCCTTCTCCAAAAATAGGATTTTATTTTCCTGTTGGCTGAAGGTGAAGCTGCTCAAACCAACCAGCCCTCCTGTCTTGTCTGCAGAAGGCTGCATCTGCCAGTTGGCTCTGTCCAGGTAAGTCTCAGCCCAGGAGCCTCCGCAGGGATGGAGCGTGCAAGTCAAACAATTTAAACAACAACAAAAAAGGTAACGGTGGGGAAGCAGGGCTGAGGGTGAGAGAAGGCATTCACTGGGAAAAAAAAAAAGAAAAAAGAGGGAGAATAAAATAAACAAATGGAGCTTATGTTGGCAGCGTCCACCTCTGAGAGCGTTCTTGGTGGAGAACGCAGACGTGAGCCCCGCACCGGCGGGCACGAGGGCTGGCTCACACCCAGCAATGGTTCCTCGAGTGGCCCTGCAGGGATCCTGGCAAAGCCCCCGTGCCCAGCCCACTTGCCAGCTTAATCCATGCGGCCACACAGCCTTTGCCTTTTGCTCAGTCTAGAGCTGGGACTGCGGCAGCTTGCATCCCAGCAGAGAGGGGAGGTGCCACCCACAGCTGGGGATGGGGCTGGTGGCCTTGCTACCTCACATCCCCATGTCACACCCTCTTTGGATTAAGATTTCACGGCATTTTTAGCATAGCTGCCCTTTGGAGCCTTCAGTTCCAACTGAACGAGAGCCAACGTCCACTGAAGCCCTTTCAGCCAAGCACCACTGAGGTTAACTTGCAGCCCTCCTCCCTCCCAGCCTCCCACTTCACTCCTTCACACACGTACACGCTCTCTTCCCGCTTCTGTCGGGCTCTGATAGAGTGCAGATTACACAGACTCAATTACCTAATGCTCAAGAGCACTGAATCTGCCAACACTCCCAATTATTTACGGCCAGGATTTCCAAGTCTAGCAGCCTCCTATTTAAGAAAGTCAAGATCAAAACGCTTTCAGAGTCGAACATGATAGTTGCATTATTTTATCTTATTTCTAATGAAAAACACTTTTGGTCTTTGCTCTGATTTATAAATGAACATTTCCCTAAAGGAAGAAGGATGCTCTTGTGCTTAGGAGATACTGATGTAATTCTTCACAAGCTTTCTGAATGACGATGGACAATTCTCTTAGGGCGTTCTTGGAAACAAACAGCTGAACCTGGCCTGGGACCCTGGTTTGAAGGAATCCTTTGTGGTCTGCAGGGCTCTCCAAGCGCTCGGGTGGCTCAGGTGCATCAGGCCTGAGCAGTCCAGCTATGGAAGAGCAGATATTTTCTGAGGATTACATACTGATCGTAGTGTCAAAACACACACGGCTGGAGCATTAGCAGCCCATGTGAGCTGGAGGTGAGAGCTCTTAGGGTGTACTCCTAAGTCACATTCTTACAAGAAAAGCCATATGGGCAGCCTTTCTGCACCCACGGGAGCCCACTCAAGTACAGCCTGGCAGTTATTTGTTAAATAAGAGGTACTTGGAAATGCTGTTACCAGTTTCCCAAATCTCAGCTTGTATGCTCCCGCTTGGTTCTCTCCAAATGCAGGGAAGGACCTCAGCTGCATCCAAAGCAGAGAAAAGATTGGAGCAAGAAGAGAGGAGAGGCTTAAAGCCTGTCTCTACACAGAGGAGCCAAATTTGTTTTCTCACTGATTTGGGTTATGCCAGTCTTTCCAGACACATGGCAAGACAGATCTCCCCCATTGTTTGCATGGACAACAGCTGTGGCTGTGTAACTTGGCAAAGCAGTGTGCAGTTGCACTCACCACTGAGTTATCTTAGCCATATATCAAAAGGTTGGAGGAGGCTGTAAAAAGAAACCTTCCCAAAGCCTGCCCTGCTTTTTGCTATTTCAGATGATGCAACAGTCTTTTCATTTCAGTAAGGAGTGCATGGGTACCGCATGCCCTTCTAACAACTCAGCTGGAGAAAAAAGAGTATTTTGAGGCTCAGCGTTCACTGGAGGCAGAAGTTAAGACATTAACGTCATAAGTCAAGATGGAAGAAGACAGCAGACATGAAAAATAGCCTGGCAAGAAGGCTCTGCTGCATTACAAGCTGAGAGCTGGCAAGGGGGATCTCGGCTGTGGTCAGCTAATGGGAAGCGGACGCCAGATTAGGCAGCTTGCCACCATGCTGATGCTCACAGCAAATCCTGAGGCCACGTCAGTGGCTGCCAGATCACTGCTGGCTCTCACAACCTCCACGCTGTGGCCGATGGACAGAGAGAAGGGAGTTCTGGCATCACCTGTGCGCTGATCCCTGACACTTAACACCCTCATGCCACTTCATAGATCCTCTTTGCACAGCACCTGCACAATGGACCTGAGCACAAAGTGAGGCTTCACGTGGTTGACTGAGGTCCAGGCATGGGACCAGCAGCAGCAAGTCCTTAGGAGGAGAGAAAGAGACCTCGGATGTCTTTGCTCAATCGTAAACAAGCTTCAAACAAATCCAAGTATTACTAAGAACGTCACGGAACAAAACTTTGTGCCTTCCTATCTCTTTTAAAATAATACTGCTAAAAAATCACATTATAAGCTAAAAGCAGGGATGAGACGGTGTTGATAGTCGATCTATGAGAGAAAAGAACAAGAGACACAAGCGTCCATCCATAACAAAGGTGAACCAGAGAGAGCTCAGACCTCTTCCAATACATTTCCTGAAAGTTCTCCTGCAAGTCTCTTTCTCTAGCAGGACTTGAGACCTTCTGAATATATTATATTCTATTTGAAGCTTAATACGATCTGCACTGCAGCTATTTCTTGCCCAGGGATCACCGGTGCCCAGCTGCTGGAAGCACATCTGCCTCCAGTGCTGCAAGGAGAGCCAGGTGGGAGCTGGAGCTGCCTGCTTCCACGACAGATCCACCGTGTCCCTCATAGCTCTGCAGAACTTAAGTTCCCTGGAATGCTTTCAAAATCTGACTCATGTCCAGTTCGTCTATTTTAATCATTTGCTCTTACATCATTCCAGGAGGCCCACGGTGTCACATGCAAACTCCCCCAGCCCCCTGCTCCTCTTAATCCGCTGCTGCCTCATACCAAGCAAAACTTGGTAGGGAAATGTATTTGATAACAGCTCCTTCCCCACTCCCAGAGCTTTAACCAGCCTTGGATGGTAGCTAATAAGGGCTTCCAAGAGCTCTCCATCGCAGTGACAGCACTGAAGCAGAACAGAGCCGTGGCCATGCCAGCAAACCTAGCAGAGAAATCACAGCCGGCTCGCTCACACTGCAGCCCGGCTGGGAGACAGCGAGGGCAGGAGATAAGTGCTGGAAAGGGAACCACGTCAGCTGCTTCCTCCTTTCCAATGATTTCCTCGGAAGCACAACTCAACAGCGTCTCTCCATTCAAGATTTCCTATTAAACCTGATATCATGAAACGGGGACGGAGCCAAAACCCGCTGAGCAGAACACAGGCGCTCACGTGCAGCACTTCCATCCCTTCTCAAGATCCCAGCCCAAATGCCTCTCTGGGTGGGAGATTCCCCACAGATCCCAGAGGATCACCAGACACGAGCTCTTCTTGCCTGGAAGACCACAAGCAGCAGCCAAACAACAGCTGGAAGGCTTTGAGCCTACAGCGTGCGCTGCGCAGCGAGCAGAGATCCTGTACCTAACGACAGTTGCTTTGTTTGTTTTACTCTGGTCAGTGAGTCATCCTTACATTGCCTGGCTTGCTGCACTTATTCATCACAGAGCTTTCTGGTGCAATTTGTGGATTAAAAGCTGTAAGATTCGGTACAGATTTCCACCACTGCTGTCTCCCCTCCAAAATCTGCTCCATCTCCCCCCATCCCAGCAGGAGGAGAGCAGCCAGCCCGGATGAGCGTGGCACTGTCGAGCTGAGCTGTCTGCACGGCTTTCACTGCGGGAACACCAAGCAGTGGGTGTGGGATCCTAGAAAGCACGCGCTCGCATGCAAGGAGGAGAAGGGGAAAGCGCTGGATTTTTCACTGTGTGGGTGAGAGGACGTTTTACAAGGAGCCTGTGAGTGCAGTGATGTCAGGAGACCGAGAGGCACTCAGGCCAACACGAAGAACAAGGTGCAGAGGCAATGAGAGACACCAGAGCACGCACGCGTCTGCTCCCTGCAGTGCCTCCTGGAGCAAACAGCTTGATGCAGTTTGGCAAAGGAAGCATACAAGAGAGCGTGGAAGAAGGCTGATACGGGGACAGCTTTCCCTTCTGCCCTTTCCCTTTTTCCTTTGCTCATTTCTGTACTTTTCTCACCTACTGCAGGCAGCACAAAACCCCTTCTATGCATCTTTCAGCTCCACCTCATATTCAGCCCTACCTGTGTCACCTCCCCCTCCTGGCCAAGCTCTGGGATTTGCCTGGACACAGCGAGCACCTCCTCATCTCTTCTGTCACTGCTTTAACTCTGCTCCACCACCCAGGGCAGAGAAGTCTCTACACCAAAATGCACTGGCATTATATAAACCAGGACAGCACAAAGGCTGAAGAGAACCATAATCAACAGAGGCAAATATGATGGGATGAGTGAGAGCACAAAAACTAAATGTAGCAGAGCAACAGGGACCCGGGTGCTGCTGTCACAGTGGGGAATTAAAAAGCACATTTAAGGAAAAGGCTGTTTGGAGGGAAGGTATTGCAGAAGAGAATCTGAGCAGTGTAGGATCCAGGGGAGCATGGAGAGAGTGCAACAAAGAACAAAAAGGGCAGAGCATGAAAGAAAGGAAGAGAACAGTACTTGTATCTTCGGCTTTCTTCCTGCTCGAGAAAAGAGACACGGAAAGGTTTGTTTGATCTCCCCACTTAGTTCCCAGCAGAAGATATCAGGGGGCCCAGCCAAAAGCCAGATGTTTTGTTTTCGGTTTCATTCAACAAAGTCTGCATAATAGACGAGGAAAAACTTTACCGGCCTACCCATCTTGCCCCTCTTCCCAGGAACTCCAGGGATCCCCTGCAAGGAAAACACAGAAAAAAAAAAGAATAATAGGTCTGGTTGAGAAAGCAAACAGTCAACCAACAATGCAAAACAAAACGAGAAGAGAAAGGGGAATGCAAAACAGGCTAATGACTGCGGCATTGTTCGGGAATCAAAATGTCAGCTACTTGCAGCGAGAGCAGAAGACAATTAACCTTCACCCACTAACTACGGCCCTCCCTGGGGACGCATGCAGGCAGCATCCACACCCAGGGCTACAGGCTGAAGCTTAATGCCTGCTGGAGCAGTCATTAAGCTACTGGGCTGGAACCGACTGAAGGCCACCGCCAAGGCACTCGCTGGAGAACTTCTGTTTATGTTTCTTATTTAGTTATACAAGCATTAAATCAGCCACTCTCGAGCACAGGGCAGTCCCCTCCCAGGCAGGCACACTCACTCCCACATGCTCCTGGGGCCTCTCTGGTTTCTGGAGCTTGCATTTGAGGAAGAAAAAGTGAGAATGAAACAGTCTTAGTCTTACAGTGCCCTTCCTTAGGAACTCTTGCTGTGGGAAGAGGGAGTCCTTGGGTGGGTAGAGATGAGGCATGTGGGGGTACTTAGGGGAGAAGAGCAAAACAGCAAGGGAGGTTGTGCGAAGCTCTGAATGTGTGGGTTTGGAAAAGACATGGGGGGAAGGGTGAGAGGAGGGGAGGACACGTGGGGACAGCAGCCACAGATACCCTTCCATGGGCTTGACTGCCCAACTTGATGTAACTGGAATGAAAGCCACCATCAGAAAACCCCAGCGCTGCTCTTCCCAAGAGGCACACAGCTCCAGCTGGACACCCAAAATGCTGGGGTTCTGTGGCTGGGATGTTGCTCATGTGGGCGCAGGGAATTCCCACTTGTGTTCTTGCCCTGCCCCATCCAACTAAGATGGACTTGGAAGGAGTAGGAGGAGGGCAAGCTTGGAGTGAAGGACAGTACAGAAAGACTCCTCCCAGTGCATCAGCATAGTCTGATGATCCTGCCTAAAGACTTGGTTTCCCTGAGCCACCATCATACAGGGACAAAGGTCTTCTTGCAAGGGCAGAGACAGGCTGAAGAAGGCATGTTCAAACATTAGGCATGCTTGCCTCCTTTCTCGGAAACAAGGGGTAGAGGTTACAGCAGGCTCTGAAGAACTGTATTCATGCAACACACCAAGGTTTTCTTCACAAAATACTCACTCGTTCTCCATCAGCCCCTGGTAGCCCAAATAATCCTGGAAGACCAATATATCCCTAAAGAAAAGAGAAAACAAGTAGTCAAATACGTTTCTCCATTAGCAGCCACTCAATCTGTCATCCCTGAACAGCAGAGCATCCTCCAGCGTTGGTCAATGGCAGCCGTGATGAAATAAACCTTGAGGCAAGTGTATATGCCCATGGACTGCATGGTGCTGGCTTCCACGATGTAGTCCAAGGGCACATACCCTCACACCAGGGATCATGAGGATTCCGGGCAGGAAGAGCCAGCAATAAGAGACCTTACCTGGGCTGGCTATGAGTGTACCTGAGGGAAATGGAGCTTGGTTCAAAGTTAACGAGAGCGACAGCAAAAGTAACCCATTCCTTTCACAGTCACCAGCGGTTGCTGCATTTTCAAGCATGCAATGTTTCTGTCCGGCTTTGGGATCCTGCTCAGACAGGACGCACTGCATAAAATGCTACATTTCCTTTCCCTCGCAACAATTGAAGCCTTGTGTTTAATCCTCTTTGCTCAGCAGTTAGCACAAAGTTACCTTGTGTGCTGGTCCTTTGCAAAGGACCGTTTGTGCCAAACATGCAGAATGGAGAGGAAGTGGATTTCAGCGGGGAGCCCCCTCCGTGGCACCTCACTGTTACAGGAGCCAAACGCTAACAGCGACTTTCTCTCATCTTTCTCTCTCCATCATCACTAAATCTCCTACAGCCAATCCCACCAAATTCTTTCACCGGTCCATCACTCCCTTTGGGTCACGCTTCCTTTGGGGATGAAATCCCGCTGGGAAATATGGCCGTACCAAAGGATGCTGATACCTCTGCCTCCTGAGCACCAAGGCAAACCACCCAGCTCCTGCTGGATTGCACAGTAGTGGGTGCACCAGGAAGAACAGTACAGAAGTGAGGTGAGCAAGCTGTGCTCCCCCAGACCTTCCTCCCTCCCTCCCCAGCTCAGCAATACAGCTAGCTAGAGGGTCAGCGGTTGTTTATGCCTTGCAGTTTTTCTAGTAATGAAATCCAGCTGGTTGAATTTATTGCCTATAGAGGAAGTATCACGTGTCAGGGAAGGAGGGGATTTTGTTGGGTCAGAATTGTGAATTTATAATTGCGGGAAAAGAGCAAAATTTGATTAATGGAAGTCGTAATTGCTAAAGAAAGGGAATAAAATCTTTAGCAGTGAGGGAGAAGTCCCAGAAATTCAATTTGACGAGCAAAATGGGCAGAACAGAAATACTAATATTTATATTTGCACATGGGATAAAGACGCTGGCTTGCTCTTCTGCATAATGATATAAATCAGTCCCAAACTCGGGACTGTACCCAGAAGAGTCCATATTCAGCATGATGGAAGACCACTGAGCCACACTTATTGAAATTAAGGAGGCCGCAGGGAGCTGGGGCTTGCGGGAACTTCAGGCTTGGCTTCTGTAGGAATTTGGATTCCATTCTTCCCTCTGCTGCACCATAAGGAGTAGTGACTTCACATCATCAGTGCTATCAGTGATCTTTGATCTTGGTACATTCAGAGCTTCATTTCAATAATGTAACAGTGCCTCAATAAACAAGCAAGGTTGTTCACTGAGGGCCTCTGTAAACAAGGCGTGCAGCCCAAATCCCCCAAATCCAACAACTTTGAAGAACTTGTCTCAGGATTGAAAAGTTAAGCATATAAGTTCTTAAAAAGCCCTTTGTAAAACCAAGCAAACACAAATCAAAGGCTGCTTACCCGACTGCCTTTTGGACCAGCTTCCCCTATGGGGCCAGGTAAGCCCTAGAACAGAAGGGAGAAAACAAAGATAAATGTGGAGAGGCTTCCATTTACTTAACAAGCACTGCCAAGTCCCCAGCACTGTCCCTGCGTGGCTCTGCTGAGTCCAACACTTATCAACAAAGGGGAAACTAGACAAAATGACACCAAAATCACTTCTCCTGCAGCTGGGGAGCTGTGGTCCTGCACACAGTGAGCCTTCCCTGGGGCTGAAGGAGCCCCGACGCAAAGAGAAAGCACTTCTGATTTTACAGCCAACGAAGCTGCGTAGCAGTGCAGGTGCTGCATATCTCCAACCCTTCGCAGCATCCTCAGCTATGGAAAGAATTAAAAATACATTCCCCATTCTCCTTTCTGTTCCCTCAAAGTGCAGTGAAAAGGAAGCCTATAAAAACGCATAATGAATTTGCACGTTTATTGTCCTCCAGCAACTTTCCAGATCGATACTTTACCAGTTCCAAATGCTGCTGGGGCTTTTTTTTTGGAAGGAGGAATAGTAACGATTAAAAAAAGGCCAAGCCTGTATTTTCCTTAGCTGGCAGCACTGCAGGCTCAGCCTGGGATCTGAAAGTCATGTTGTGCTCTTTTCTGGCACATGCACTGTTGCCAGTCAGAGGTTTCAGCCATCGGGGCGAAGCGAACAGCCCTGCCAATGATGCACAAAGCAGAGCAGAGCCAGCACAGCTGACAGCAGTAACAAGTAGTAAAATCTCATTAAAGTAAACAGCCCCGATGCTGGATACACACAGCATTCAGATATGCTGGGAAAAAAGCTCCTTTTTCTTTCTTTCTTTTTTTTTTTAATAAAATAAAAAGTCGCTTTCTTGACCCAAACCACATTATAAGAAAGTGCTTTTGTCCTTCATATGTCAAGCGCAAATATTTCACCCCGCCTATCTGATGGGCAGCACACAGCTGTGAACTGCTAAGCAGCATTCATTAGCCTTGTATGTCCATTATAGCTCAGACTGCTCTGTACGAGCCATCTAATGCACATTCACACCTAGCACGCAGATCGCTGAGAGCCCTTCAGCATGCAGTCAGGTGCACAGAACTCCCACCCACTCCCACCACCCCTATGTGCCACCTACCACCAGCATCAGCCTGATTTTGGATTTAGAACAGATCACACTGCTGGTAGTGGGTGGCGGGCAGTTGCTCTGCATATCTCGCTCACGTTCAGTCCCACACTCAATGCATCGGGGTAGGAACTCACATATGAACTCTCTTAATGTCAGCAAGAAAATGGAGGGTCTGACCCCGACCTGTTTCCCTTCGCAAACTGCTCCATTCCTAAAGTTGTCTTAGTGCCTTTTTTCAATGGAAAACAAAGACTTGATTTTCTTTCATCTTTTTTTTCTTGGCAGCTGCAAATGACTGACATATATTGATGGTCTGTGTATAACTTCATACAGATGAATATATCTATATCTACTCACGCTAGCAAATGTGAGATTTCAATCAAACCTTATCAATCAGCAGTATGCTTTCAGGCCCAGGTTTCTAACCTATTCGTGTTATACATGCAAGGATTTGCCTAAAAGTGATGGGCCAGCAGCTTTCAAGCACGCTTCTCTGCTCTGCTATGTTTTCTTTTCTTTTCTTTTTTTCCTCCCATTCCTACATCAGGCAGATTTTGCTACAGAAATCCAAGTTATATCCACCCTAGGCACAACATCCTTTCTAACAGCGTGAGTGAGGGGTCACGTCATCGCTGCGCTGACTTTAGTGGGCCATGTATGCAGCAGGGCAGTACGTTCACTGCCTGCACACCCACAGCCCTACTCTGTGCACAGCATGATGGGATTTACTGCACCTGCCTGCCAGGATAACCTTTGGCACCAGGGCTGCCGGCTGGTCCTCGTTCACCCTTTGGAAAGAAAAAAGAAGAACAAGGTAAGGGGACGGCCACGCACCTGGGGAGCATTTTAGCTGCTTTGAACTGGGGTGGAATGGATTAGATCTGTGATTTAGTCATAAAGCCGTGATGTAAATCTATAGGAACAAGAATGTGAAAGGCAGATGGTGGAATAAACAGACAAAGGGCAAAAAGCAAGCAGAAAAGCAAGGCAATATCACCCATGCGTTCAGCACGCGTCGGTCGGTGCCCTTCTCCCTCCATCTGCAGTGAAAGCAGCAGATAGTCTGAAACAAGGAGGCTTAGAGAAGGTGTAAGGCTGCATCTATATCTGGCATATGGAACCGTTTTGCTGCTGGGGAAGCACTGCCAAAATTCTTCAGAACTAAAAGGATTCATGTATAATATCCTTTAACATCATTGCTAACAGGGCCTGCTATTCATTGCCCTTTTTTTTTTTCCTGAACTGCAAACATCAGACCTAACCAAATAAAGGGGGGAAGGGAGAGTGGGGAATGGGCTCTGGGAGGGAATTACATGTTAGTACTTAATCCGATGCAGCTAGTAAACTCCAGCTGAAATTAATGTAAGAGAAGGAAGGGGGAGCAGGGTAAGCTGGTATTTTTTCCACCACACAGACCTAATGTGGTTGAGCAATAAAAATTAGGAATTAAATTTAGAAACGCCGAGGCAGCCTCCTCCCACCGACACGGAGACTGATGTGCTGTGCCTCCCATGTGTGCATGGAGCTCCCTGCTCCCACCGATGCTGTACAGCACCCAAAGCAGCATCGGTCAACCCGTCCCTCTCTGTAGGTTCGGTGCTGGGAGCTGGGAAGACTCACCTGGTCTCCAGGGTGACCTGGTGGTCCAGGGTAGCCTTTGTATCCCTGTTGAAATAGGGTAGGAAAGATGAATAAGAAAAAAAGAATGGTTTTGGTCTGAATTTCTCTTTGCAAGTAGGACTAATGTGCAGGGAAGAGGCAGTTCTTTGGGTGTGGAATGGGAGCACACCACCACAAGCTTTTACCACACACTGCCCAAATCTTGCTGATGTTCTCAGGCTGTGCTGGAGGCTGCTCAGCAAGGACTTGCTCCATCCACAGCCAGAGGGCTGCAGCTACACTCAGGTCTGCCTGTTCATAACCCACACCATTACCCTTAATCCTTAGGAAACCACAGGTTTATAGGGCAGAGGGTTTGGGCAGGTGCAGAGATGTTTGCCTTCAGAAAAGCCTGCATCTCAGCTGTAGATCTGAAGGCCGTGGTGAAAGCACTGATCATTTTTGTACCGTTTCATCCAGCCATCCTTGCTGCAGGGCCTACACAACACAGGTATCTTGCATTTCAGAGAAAACCCTCACTTTTGTTTGAGAAAGGATTTAGAACTGGAAATGCCACAGGAAACACCAGCAAAACCATTTACCGTCACGGGAAGCTTCAGTTTGGTTTCCAGCTCGAACTTGTCTCGCTTCCAGCTTTTCTAATCTAATTATTACAAGGTGTGACAAGATCCAGAGCCCTTCCTTATGAAGCTACCTAAAATGGTGAGCAAGCTGCCTCTTAACTCGCTCTCTTCCAAATTAGAGTTCCTTAATGCAGCTTGCTAGCTGGCAGGTGTTGCAGGCTTCAAATCACTCTCACAGGTCTTTCATAAATCTGCTTCAGTTTTTCAGTGTTTTTTTTTAATGCAGAACAAAGGCAGCCTGTTCAGCTGCAGACTGATCAGTGTGTATTTGGAGTCCTCCTTCCCCAGGATTTACCTACAGTCTCTTTCCAAACACCAAGGAAATTCTGCACATTGCAGGCAAGTCAGGTTTTCTGCTCTTTCCCTGAAGCTGTTGCTTCAGCTATTTAAAACTCCATTTCCATCAGGTGGAGTCAGAGCAGATTAGAAGATTACAATAGGGGTGGTGAGGCACTGGGGTAGGGTTAGAGAGGTGAGGGATGCCCCAAATCTGGAGACACCCAAGGTCAGAGCTGGATGGGGCTCTGAGCACCTGCTGGGGCTGTGGGTGTCCCTGTTCACTGCAGGGAGTGGGACCAGACGGCTTCTAAAGGTCCCTTCCAACCCAAACCATTCTATGATTGTATTCAGTTACAGAGGTGATTGTTAGCTGGGCTACTAGTGAGATTAAAACAAGGCAGAACATTGAACTTGAATCAAACGGAGAGGAAATCAACACAAAACAATCCTTGCACAAATACTACGAAAAAAACCCCAAACCAAACCCCCAAATGTTTTCACAGTGGGTTACAATTGCTCTTTGCAGCTCAGTCCCTGCTGCTCACCCCATCCCAGCCCAGAGCTTCCCGCACGCATTGGGAGCACCCCGTGTCTGGAAGCCACCACCAGGCTCTGGCTTGGTCAGCTCTTGGCCTCCTGTTTCCCTCACCAGATGAACCCAGGGCTGTTTCTGCTCCCAGCTCCACACCTCTGCTTAACTGCTTTTTTATTCTTCCCCTGGGCTATTCTAGACCTGCAGCCTAAGCCTTTGCTGGCGGAGGTACGCAATGTTCTCAGCCATCCTGGCTACTACCCACTCCCCTTTGCATTCCTCCTTGCTTGTTATTTCAGACATTTTGGCCCAGAAAAACGTTGATTCCCTTTTCACCCATTCTCCCCTGCTCGACCTCGCTGAGGATCACGGCCTCTTCTTCTGATGGAGCTGCACTCCCCCAAGAAAGCACTGGTTAACCTGAAGACCATTGGGCTACTGGCTGTCCCTTCTCTGGACCTCCAAATGGCCTTTTCTCTGAGTGCTGTTTGCATGTTTTTGTCAGCAGCTCCTGGAGCAGGACCAACAGACAGGACCAGTAAGATGGGATCAGCAAGGGGGGATCTGCTGGAGATGGGAACCTGCCCCTTGAGATCCCACCCTGCTGATCTGCTCCCTGGCTTTGCTATTCCCTCACTCCGAGCATCCCCTGAGCTAATGTCAGCACCAAGCACTGCATTGCTCTCTCTGTAATGGTAAGTGAATTGCACTGAAGTTAGGTGCATACTCTACTGCTGTTGCATCATATTAAATACACTCCTTGCTGTTTATAGTGCTCTGAATGCGTGTTTTCTTCACAGTATACTGCAGTTATTTTTTGTCTCGGGTTAATTATAATGAGGAGGAAACAGAAAAGCTTGTATAAGCTAAAGTTGGCTGGAATGTGGAAGCATTTACCTGTTAATCCTCTTCAAATAGCACTAAAATGACAGGGCAGAGGGTATGAAAACAACGGCATTTGCTCCTTTATCCAAACACTTCCTGATGATTACAGGGTGTTCGACACAAAGGGCTGTGATTTAGAAAGGAAATTGCACTCCAGTGAAAGATTTGCTCATCTGCGATGATATTTATAATCCACGCTCTCCCAGCTATAAGGGGCCATCTTGCACTCTGATAGGAAATAAGGAGTGAAGAGGGCAGGGAATGAGATCTGCATGACAGGATGTGTTTGCAAGCACTGAGCACCTCCCAGCTCTGCCTTTCGTCCCAAAGTGACTTCAGCAAAGCTTCTAAGAATCATAGAATCCTTACGGTCAGAAAAGACCTCTAAGACCACCAAGCCCAACCACCAACCCATCAGCTGTCCCATTAACCATACCCTCTCTCTCCCAGCTGCTGTCCCACGCAATCTGGCACTTTGCTGCAGCCGTGGGCTCTCTGCAGCCCTTGTGGCTGATGGCAATGATGCAGCACTGTGCTGAGGTGTATCTGCGTGGCAGATCAGACTCTCCAGCCCTACAAGGAGCAAAAGGTTTGCATGCAGAGGGCCGTGCTGCAAGTCACGCTGCCCAAAGCCATCTGCCGCCTGGTTGTGACTCCAGCTCATCCTACTGAGACGTGTACTTTATGTAGTGAGAAAAGTGTTTTCTTTCTTCTGCCTCTTTGAAAGCTTCTACAGAGAGTTTTCAGATCAAAGCCCTCAGAACTGCCCTTCCATGCAGTGAGCGGGAGGGCCGTCCATTTCCAAGGCGTTCCTGCTTGCTGGTAGCCAAGTTGTGTTGCCTATTTTCAGCCAAACACCAGCATATTTTCACTGGGAGGATGCCAGCAGGGAATCCAGATAAAAAAAGATTTTTCCAAACATTTCTCCAACAGCTGTAATTTTTTTCTTAAAGCGGGATGCTAATAAAAGCCAGGTTACACCAAAACCACTGCCAGGCTAGTGCTACTGGGAGGTGTTTTTTTAAGCTGCACCAAAGGAAAAAATTCAGCATCCAAGTTGCTCATTACGGAGAGAAACAGAAGCATATCCCTGCCTCTGCCCTGTCCTGGGGGAGCCAAAATCAAATGTGAAGGCCATGTGCTAGACTCAGGAATGTTGGTTCAATCTCCTTTTCCGTCTCCGCTTTTTCCCACCATGAGGCCTTGCTCTCCTGACATTGTTTTGCTGATTGTAACCACAAGGTTTTGCTTTATGAGCTGTTATATCAGGAAAATGATACTCTTTGCACTGCGTTTGTTAGAGTTTGTGACTGCAAAAGAACGCTAATTAATCCCCCTACTGCTCCTGGCTCCACGCAGCACTCAAAGCATCAGAGAGAAGAAAACAAACAACCCTAGCTCCTACTTCTTCCAGTTTCATTCCAATATAAAGCATGCAGCGAACATGGAGGGGGAAGGTTTCTTTCAGCCTTCTACACATCTTCTTTCTCTCCTCAGAGAGGCATACATGAGTAGGTGTTTGTATGCAGCTAATTGGGCTAAGGAACAGCAGCACAACTTCAACGGTTCATTTACCAATGGAGTACCCACTTACTGATGGACTACTTGAACCAAGATGCTAGGTTCAACCATTCAGCTTTGCTACGTCAGTACTGGCTCCCTGGGGAGGGGGTCACACAACCACCTGCAACAGCTTCTAGAAAACCCACCCAACCTACCAACACAGCCTGGAACTGGAAGGTCAACTCAAGTGTCCTTGATATAGAAGATCTATGCTCTCGCACTCAGCATATGGACTGCTGAGGTGCTGCTTTGTGGACTTGTACACTTGAACACGTGCACACACTCTGCTGCAACATAAAGGTGAGGATGGATCTCATGTTCCAACACTATGAGTGCTTTTCTAGGTGTAGGTATATTGCTGGTGATGCTAACGTTGAAACAGCAATGTGGTAGAGTTACAGGAGGACATTTTGAATTAAAAATCGTGATTTAATTCACTAGAAAAGGACAAATGCTTACACTAGAAAAGGACAAATGCTTACCTTCCTACCAGGTGGCCCAGGGAACCCAGTCAGACCAGGTAAGCCCACGTCTCCCTGCACGAAACAAGAAACTTGCATTAGTTTTCAGCAACATTTTCCCTGTGCTTAACGTACTGTTACTGAAGTTGTTTTGCCTACAGCAGTACCCAACTATTGACACTTCTGATTCTAATTGCAACTCTGCCTGGATAAGAACTGTATATTTAAACACCATCTCTATTAACTGGCTGATATAAATAATAGACCCAGTTAATCCATGACAGCTGCTGCTGGAGTCCAGTTTTCACCAACAGAATGAATGCTTAAAAAAAAATAAAGATCTCATTCAGTCCCATGCTTCATTTGCCTTTAGTTGGGTGTTTAAATGGCCAAGGCAAGAAAAATGCAGCTCTTAAATGCAACAGGAACAACAGGTACCTCCTGCCAAACCCTGTGGTTGTGCTCCACACTGGCTCAGCCCACAGCTCAGTTCAGAAGACTCTGATGGTGGAGTTACTTCACCTACACAACATGAGCTGCACCTCTGTGGGCTGCTGGTGGGAGAGATCTGTCAGTGGCTTTCCTTTCTGGAAGGGGATTGCATCACATCCCAGCTGTTGTACCCAAACCGTCACAGAAGTGAGAAGCTCTTTGGTGTGAG
Organism: Pavo muticus; assembly: GCA_016647715.1. Taxonomy (NCBI): domain Eukaryota; kingdom Metazoa; phylum Chordata; class Aves; order Galliformes; family Phasianidae; genus Pavo; species Pavo muticus. The sequence goes on from JACDJE010000064.1 coordinate 5,818,297, forward strand.
AATGCTAACATCTGATCCATTAGTTCAAGCCCATTTGGGCCTCCTTTGATTAGGATGAAAAAATCCTTCCAGGGCTCTAGCACTGTGCCATGCCTGCTTAGTGAGAACGCATTTGGGGTATCTAGCTTGAAAATTAGGCATCGCTCCAAACTCCTGCTGGAAATTCCTTGTTTCTATTACTGCTAACAGGAACAAAGCCTTGTTAACATGAGCTAAAAGCAATCTGGATCTCTCCCCTTCTTACAATGAGCATGCTTGCAAGAAAACACTTCCAGATTGTGCGGGTGGATGGTTTCCATGTGATGCCATTCTGATACAGCCCCAGACATTTCCAAAGGCACCTCGTGCTGTTAAGTTAAATGTGTTGTTTCAGACTCAGCCATCTCAAAGTCTGTGAGTGTCACCCTGCAGCTCACAGCCCTGCGGAGCACTGAGGCATCTGGTTTCAAAGGGAGGGTCTGAGCTCTTCATGGCTGATGCTTTCTATTAACGGTGCATTTATAGCAAGGCTTATGGTGAAAGGAAGAAAACCAGGCCTCTTGTCCTGGATGTGAATTATGAAGTATTGTGCAGCCACCACAGAAAGAACTAATTGAGGTAGATACTGTGAAGCCCTGATTGCCCTTCTATTCATTTCTAGACCTCTCTGAGGTCTTGTGGCCTCTGTGAAATTCACTCAGCTGTGAAACTGCAAAAATGGGGCTCGTCATTCATTGAAAAGAATTGGCAGAGCACGTGGTCCTTAACTTAGCTAACCTGCTTTAGTCCTGAATCCAGAGTCCAAGTCTTAATTTTAGTCCCTAGTCTACACGAGCAGCTGTGTTGCTCATGGCTGCAGTATGGACCCCCTCCACGTGTAGGCACAGGGCTTGAAGCACAACGTGATCTCGATGCCATCTTACCTTTGGTCCTCTGCGAGCTTTTCCAGGCGACAGCCCAGGATCACCTTTCTGACCCTGAAAGGAGAAACTTAAATTAGTGACATCACCCAGAGACCCAACCCATAGATGTGGTCCTGCTTCCATCAAGCCCCCAACTTAGACCAACATTCTGTTTCGCCTCTCTCTTCTTCCCATACCTCAAATGCATTAAAGCCCTCAGGTATAGCTCTGTTTTGCCAGGGCTGGTTTTGACAAGTTAATGCTGCTGCTAAGGCGCTGAGTTTTAAATAGTATTTGACAGTATTAAATTGACTAAAAAAGGATATCTGGAAGAAGGCGATGTCAGGCCTTTTGATACTTATTAGATCAGACAGCTGTGATTTCTTCCTTGCTTACAACTACCATCACAAAAATAATTACCAAGCCTATTATTGTGGATAAACCATCCTTAACAACTTCCTAGCTGCTGTTGTTTTCTTTAAATGTGGGGAACAGATGAAACTGGAGAGAAAGTTACACTAATTAGACACCATCCACAGCCAGAGCAATTGGGAGGCGTTCAGGCTGGCAGAGGAAGAGGCACACTTTATCTCAAGTGGCACTACGCATTATTTTCCTGTTTAACAGCTGTGACAAGAGAATGTACAACCGAAGGCTGATCTTCTGATAGGATTTCAGCAGCTTGTCAACAGCTAATCCCGGGAGAGTCCTTGGAAAATCCCAGGTTAAAATCTTAAAAGGTGGAAAGGTGGGAGAGAGATAGAAGCAGGAAAAAGGGGATGAGATTTGCAGTACGCCAGATTCTTTTGGAAGAGATAATTATTGGTTGCCAAGGGAAGTGCTTGGAAGGACTTGAAGGTTGGACCCTACAGAAGAATATTATTATCTGCTAATTGGTGTTTCTCATTAGCAACATGAAGGTCTAGCGATGGCCAGCTGAGCAGGTTCTCCATGCAGCATCACTGCATCTGACACACCTTGCACACCCCCTTCTCCCCTCCCACCAACCACCACAAGCTGCAAGGCTCGGGGAGTGTGACTGCTTGGCTATGGACTGTAGGGAGCGCTGCCAACTCAAGGCAGATGCATCTGTAGAGTTTCTGAATGAAGGCTGCCTGGTTTCCAAGCACTCTATGAAGTCACGCAGACAATCTTGCTTTGCACGCAGCTGTTATCAGGCAAGTCTTTGAGCTGCCTGTGGGTGCCTGTGATCACAACTACTTGCTTCTGCAAAACTAATGTAGTGCTGCAGGTAGACATCCACCACCTCCATGAGCCTTCCTGAGTGCTCATGAGATGACTCTCAGCCGTGCAGAGGGGTACATGCCTCTCACATTGCTCCCTGGAGAGGTCCAGATCATGTTAGCTGCCTGTGCCTTGTGTTCTATGCTCCACACTGCTCTGATCCTCACACAGATGGGGAGCTCAGCCACAGTGAGATCACACTTTCCTAAGATTAAATAACAAGAGTGCATCAGGGCCAGCGAGCACAGATGGGTGATGTTGAAGAATGACCAGCTCCTCCTGTGCAGCAGCCACACAGTGAGATTTACCCTAACCTCATCCATCAGCCCCTGCCTACAAGCCTTCCCATCCCAACTGATGGAGCACATGACTTCCTCTTGGAAAGGAAAATGCTTTCTTCTGTTTTTATCCCTACCTGGGAGAAGTCGACAGCTGTGAAATTTAAACACCTCCGCTCTGCAATCCCACTAATAGTATTTCAAGCATCAGTGGCACTACAGCCAAACCATCCGCTAAAAGGAAAATCCAACTTTGCCTACCGCAGTGACAAGGAAGATTTCTCCAGAGCAGCTAAGCAAAACACACTAACGTCCGAGGCCAAAGGCTTCTGTATGAGAGATACAAACCCAGTTGCTGTAATGCCTTTGGAAAACAGCCTGCTGACAGGTACCTCCCAATCCTGATGCTGCTGGGCATCCTCAGTGTGGAATCACCTCCACTGTACACAGGCACTGTCCGACCTCATGAGCGCTCTGTTAATTCAGCTGATAAAAATTATGCTCCTGGGTTACTTCCTCAGTGACAATACTTGCTGTTAGTCATTGTTTCCAAGCTCTATCTATCTGGGAAAGTTCAGCTTCCTTTTTGAGCTGCTTGTTTTTTCCACGTGGTTAAGGGATGCTGAGGGCAGATGGAGCCCACTTGCAGGCACTCAGCAGTGGTTCTGCTTGGGGCTGCCCTGCCTACAGGCGCAGGCCAGAGCTCTGGCCATGGGCTGAGCATGCTAAGAGGATAGCAGGTCCCAGGTGCAGATTTGTGGAGCCTGGTGAAGGGGATTTAAAATGTAAGGGGATGAAATACCTTGATTTTCTGTGAACCCCAGCTTCTGGGACTGGTATAGCAGAAGAAACGAAGGGAAGGAGGGAAATCAAAGCTCTGGGAAACTTAGAATAAGTACTTCATATGCAAAGGTCTTGCAATCACATCATAGAAGGCTCTCATTGATAGAGGTGGAGTCACAGCTGGTCTTGTTACACCAGAGCTGCAGCTCTCAGCTCCCATTGCAAGCCCAGCGCTTCTTGTGACACAGCATCATGGAGTACAGCCTAATCCTGCAAATGGTGTCAGGGCAAAATTTAGTGGCACAGTGCAGACTGGTGGCCCCACATCCCTGCTGCAGACTGCTACAGCAATCCATTCACCAAAGGCTTTTAGCAGCCAGCCAGGATGGGAGAAAAATACGTATAGAAACGTTTTATTTCTAATAAGAAGCCAGCTGAATACAGCTTTATGGCCACGTGATGATTTCTGACATTGGACTAACGTTAAAAAAAAAACACCCATAGCACAGAAAAGCATTCTGGCTGCACAGATTGGATCAGGCTGAATTTGCACGATGAGAAGTGAGGTAAAAAGGACTTTGATTTGACTTGTAAAACTCAACGAGTGTGATCTGGAAGTCACTGATGGAGAATAAATGCAGAGCACTGAAGATATAGAACTTCTACAGCCTCACTTTTCAGGCCATACACTGCAGAATTTAAAGCAGCTGCTGCTCACCAGCATGTCTCCAGTGCCTAATTTTTAATCACGTAACGGCAGCATGCCAAGTTTCCACAATCTTTTTCCCAGAGCATCAGTAGTGTTCATAATATCCCTGCCAACTGATGGGATCATAAAAAGAAAGGACTCCTGCTTGCACCTACAGCCTCCTTGTGCAAACCTCTGCTAAGCACTGCCCTTCAAATCTCAATGACTTTTTGGCCCCAGAGGAGACCTCATGGGAGAGATGAGGACATGGAGGAGGCGGCAGTGGGATCTGATGGGGAGGAGCTCCAGCTGCCCAGAAGCTCTGCAGGGGGAAGGGGAGGTGAGGGAGGAGGAAGTGAGAGGAGAAGTGGGTGCTGCTAAGCCCCTGCTGCTGATGGATGCTGTAAAATCCATGAGAAATAGTGAAGAAATCAGGATGTGGTGGGATGTTATGAGTGACTCCATTGCCCTCGTCCCAGCACAGCAGCTTGCTCCCTGCCACAGGCATAGCTCAGACAGGATCCTAATTAGGAAGTGTTTGAAATTAGGGAGAGCTGAGAATCGAGGTGCACAGCAGGGTCTCCTGTAAGCACAGGAGAAGGCTTTGGCTGTGTCCAAGCAGAGGGGAGGGGATAAATGGCTTCAGCTACTCTTTGCTCTGCTGAGAGCCCGACTGGCAAGTATCAGAAACACGAAGGTAAAGCTCCTCGTGCCCATCAGTGCACACTTACTTTTAGGCCTGGGGGTCCAGGTGACCCAGGGTTTCCGTGGGGACCCGGAGGACCCTAAAAAACACAACAAACACAAAATGAAGTCAAGAGGGGTCAGTAATGTTCATCGGCACCAGCTCCTGCCCACCCTTCGGGAAGGCGACACGTGTCTGTCACCGCAACATCCACCACGAGCATGAGATGGTTCAGTGACACCAAATATCCCCCCATCCAGGCACAGAAATATCTCGGGGTCAGGGGAGGGGAAGCTGTGCAAGGAGCCCCAGAAAGGGCTGGAGGTGGGCAAAGGGCAGCGCAAATGTGTGGGGGTGGGGACGCTTTGTTGGGTAAAAATGGAGGAGGATGGAAGCTGTTACTAAAGGGAACTTTAAAATTGCTGAATATTTATTTAAGATGAACTCTTTTCCCCTACAAGGAAAAGAGATTTTTGTCTTTAGAGGGAGAAAGAACGGATGGCAGGATGGTAAAAGAGGCGGAGTGGAGGCAAGACCCAATTTAAAAATAAATACCACTTAGATCAGTGTTTCTGCATAGCTCTTACAGGGCAATGACACCGTTAGGGCATCTACCTTAGATCACATACAACCAGCATCTCCTTTTACATCACATTTTGAAAGCACTTTACATACTTTCCGACGGCTATTTAAGGAGTTATCTGGAATAAACAGTCAAGAATAGTTTATCCCAGGATTGTATATAGCACAAAAGTTCTGTTAACCTTTCAGGCAGAAGTAGTAATAATTCTAAGTCCTCTTGAATACGTTCCTGAGAGATGAAACAACCTGAAGACTTAATCCCAAGGGCTTCTGTTCTGCCAAGGCTGTGTGCGAGCTTCACACCACCGTCAGGAGCACCTTAATGTACCCTCCAGTTAGGAGGAGGATGGGCTGGGGGACAGAAAGCCACTCATGCACTTTCTCAGTAAAATAAACCCTTTCAAATGAGGACTTCAGAGGATGTGGGACCAACGTCTCCAGGGTCTGATGTCCCAGGACAATCGCTGCCGTTAAACATGCGACTGCCACCCAAGTGCAGAGCTCTTGCCCTCTTTTGGAAGAGTACCAGTGAGCTGATGTTTACTCAGTTTTATTTTTACTACGCTCTAATAGGAAATAATGGCTTTTTTTGTCTAGCTATTGTATCTTGTGGTGCAGACAGCTGATGAGCGCTCAGTGCTGCTTCACAACCTGTGCAGCTCTGCTCCCCACAAGCTGTTCCGTCAAAAGGCTGAGGCTCAGCTTTCCAAATGACATCTTTTACCCAAATACTTCCATCGCCCCTTTCTTAATTCCCTCCCAGCTTTTCAGCCTGAAATTCCCCCATACCTTTAAGCCTGGCTGTGAATTTTCAACAAAACTGAAGCAACTTCAATTAAAATGAAGGAGTATCAAATGGTAATTTGAAAACCCATATAGGTGCTATAGCCCAGTGGCCTTGAATAAATTCATTTTCCCACTAAAGTATGGCATCGCCTGTTTGTCTCGTTGGGTGGGATGGAGAGTTAATGTACAAGCCTGCAGTAGCAAAAGCACTTGAACTCAAGTCTTCCAGGTCCTAAATAAGGATGAAAATCAATACAAGTGGCAGAAACCAGAGCAGTGAAGTCTCTATAAAAGATGGGTTCCTAAAAAGCACTTATGCATAAGCAATAATCTAGGTAGCACTGAGCAGAGTTCATAAATTCCGACTGCTGTTAGATTTGAGGAGGGAATTCAGCTGTTATTCAAATTTGGAGCCGGGCAGCTTGGCTCACAGCCCACCTCAGTGCAGTTAGCTGAAATCTGTGCTCTGCCATAGCCTGGGGCCGGCTTAAAAGAGTTAGGCTGGAGAGAACGGCTTGGTTTGGTGACTCCTAGCTGACAGGGAGAGTTTCCAGAAGGAAAGCTGGAACACAGGGAGCTGGGCTGCCCACCAAGAGCTCCTGTTTAGGAGACTCGTTGTGCCTCCAGCCAAATTTGGTGCAGCCTCTTCCAGAGCTAAACCAAAGCACAACACAATCATAAAGCCTTAACCAAAAGTGGGATTGTAAAGGGGGGAAGATGGGAGAAAGAATCTGGTCCCATTACCCAGTGCTAAAACATGTGATTATGAGAAAACACAGGCTCTTGACATACAGGACAGAGGATTCACCACTGAATTCAGTAAGACTCGTAGGGTGTAATCCGAGCAGAGGAAGAACAGAAACCCATCCTACTCCCAGAGACCAATGTGGTCTCATGCTGGTGAAAAGCAGCCACATCCTGCTGATGAAGTGACAGTGGGAAGTCCAGTCTGGCACACCAGTGGCTGCTGTAACCACGTCTGGGGATTGTGCTAGACATTTCAAACTGCTCTCGTAACTGCGGAGAGAAAAGGGCGTAGTCTGGCAGTAGTCCTAAGAATGGTAAAAATAACTGATCTCGATGTGTTCCAACACGGTTAGTCCCGACTCCACGCTTCCACCCACATTCCTGGCAGACGAGGAAGATGTGGTGTGGTACACTCTGTTGGGCTGAGTGACAGAAGGTGCGGGACAGCACCGCCTTGGGAGCTGTTAGCAGTACAGCATCAGGTGGGTAAGCCTTCCACATTAATCCACTTACCTATCTGCAAACCCCCATAAGTCATCATACCCCCAAGCTACACACATTTGTTCTATTAAACCCACTCTGACCTTCATTCCGCTCCAGCAGAACTACCCGTCTCCAGTCGGTGCTCCCTCTCCATGGAGAAGCAATTCAGGAATTAATTGCTTTGTAGTTCCACAGTGAATCACTACATTTTACTCATGTTATCCTGGATTTAGTTCATTTTCTCACTCATATCTAGAAGTCGTGATTCTCCTAAGAATGTTTATCATCATTTCCAGTCATCCTAGGAGACAGTCAGGCTGGACGGAGCTCTGAGCACCTGATGGAGCTGTGGGAGTCCCTGTTCTTTGCAGAGAGGTGGACAGATGACCTTTAAGGGTCCCTTCCAGCTCAAATGATTCCGTAATTCTAAGATCATTACATTAGTTTTGTCTCAGGATGGGACAACTTTGGGACCAGTCAATCAAAAAATCCCATAGCACATATTACTATTTGCAACTGTGCCTCTCTGCTCATTCCTTTTGTCTCCCTTATAATGGCTGAACCAACCCAGCCTAGTGACAAGCTAACTTGCATCTGAAACAGTCCAAACCTCGCACCAGAAATGCCACGGAAAATGTTATCCCAGAGAACAGCAGCCCAAGGCTAAGTGACAGAGCAGCCAGAACAATCCCTGAATGTGTTCTCCAAGTGATGAGGGCTTCCCAAAGGTGATGGCTTTGTCATCTCCCTGGAATGTAATCCACAAGAATGGCAGCCACGTGGGAGCGGCACTGCGCCGTGCGGTGCTGGGTGACGTGCCTGGAGATGGGACCCGGCTGACAGAAGTTCTTTTATGCACACTGTTTCGCAGCCCCCCCAAATTAACAAAAGTCTAACTGTGCACAGCTGCCTCCGCTGCCTCAGCTTCACAAGGGGGGAAACATCCTCAGAACTCCTGCTAAATGTGAGAAAGCTTCAGTCAGAGGAACGGCCACTCATCCAGAACTCATTACGCATTGGGCTTTCCCTTTTCTCTGACCTACAGATCCCACTCTGACCTTTGGCTTGCTGAAAAACGAGTGAAATATTTGAGGTGAAACCAAACAAACTGTTTCTTTAAGCACTTCTTTTCAGAAATGGGAAAGCCTTCCTCGAGGAATGAGGATACAGGGAACCCGAACAGCTGGCTGACTCCTTGCTTCTTTCAGGGGGAAGCAGTGCATTTTGAAGGCAAGGGAGACTTTCTGCAACCACAGACCAAATGTCGCAGGGATGTGTCACACCGGGACCTTGCCATCTTTCAAGGTTCACAGGAGCATGGTAAGAGCATCCTGAAGCACATGTGAGTGCATTTCTCCTGCAGCGGTCTGACGGGTCAAACAAGAGCAATGGCAGCGTGTCAGGCTTTGTGGCTTCACTCCAAATTCTGCCTCTGGCCTGTTGGGTGGCCAGGGGTAAAACGCACTCCTTGGGGAAAATGTGTCCCCAGCACCTGAGTTTGCTCACCTGTGTTAAATGGAGATATTGATTTTGAGCAGACCGGGAGGGGTTCAGGTTGGATATTAGGAAGCAAGGGATCCCTTACACAACAGTGAGAAACACCCAGCTTTTATTTAGTAACCCCTCTGTCCTTATGGCTGCAGAGGAGGGCATGTGAATATTCTGTCTCCATGGATCTCTGATGCAGAGTGAGTGGGTGTATCATTCATTTCATTCTCCTAGAATAGGGGTAAACTTAAAAATCAAGGAAATGTCATTTTCTAGAAGACCTTTGGCTATAGAGTCCACTTGGCTTCTACTCTGCGTTGCATTTGAGCACCGTGTCCCAAACCCTCTTTCAAACCTTTACAGACTGGCATTTGTTACTGCAAACTGGGGGCATTTGCTTACACAGAAGAGCAACTTTCTGGCTGTAAGGCGAGGCCAGAGATATTTATCTGCTGGAAACAAGGAGACAGACTCATGGGAGCAGTCAGCTTTCCTTACAAACTGTCTCTGACCACAGTCTCACCCTCAAAGCAAAAGCTAATCTGAGCTTTCATTTAACTCTGACCAATACGGGGGGAGAAAGGGAAATAAAACAGAGGCAATACAGAATTCAAAGGAGTGGAAATACTGTGCTACATCAGCAAGGCAGCCACTTCACGGGCTTCACAGCTACAGAAGGTCATGAGTCAAATGCTGCAGCTAGACTTTCAAATAAACCAAGTTATTGTATAAGCATTAATAACGTAGGAATTATGCAAGCTACAACAAGGACAATCATTTCAGCCATAAACTGTCATTGGTGACAAGAAGAAACCCTTCTTTTCCTCCAGCATCCAGCACTGCAAAGCTGCATGCAATGCTCACTTCCCCTCAGCAGGTCCAAGCTTGGGGGACACCCCATGGGGACACCCCATGGATTACCCATGGGCTGGTACAAGAACTGTGGCTGCTTTACTGAAGCAGAGGTAGAATATATCCCTGGCCATGATGCACGTTAGTTTTGAAGTGACTCATGCACGACAAAAGCAAAAGATGCAAGAATTCCCCTAAGCCTGTCTTAGTTTCTGGCAGGTCCTTTTCCTTGCAGTTAAGTCCTTAAACCCCGAAGAACCACAAGAAAAAAAAGAATACTAGAAACACGCTGCAAAGTCAAAACAACTCATGCACAGAGCAGTACTGTCTTCAGTGCTCCAGGCCAGACATTTACAGGGTGACCCTTTTGCCCCCTCCCAAAATTAGCACAGCCTCTATGCAGCAGCCCGAGCCAAGCCAGGCTCAGCTGTGTGAGCACTTCCTAACTGGGAACTCTTCCCTGGGCTGATTCTCAGCACCTCTGGCAGGGGCTGAACTCAGAGATCCTCTGTTGCTTATTGTCTTTCAGGGGATTGTCTTAAATATAGGATGGGGAGCAATGCCAAGTTGTGACAAGGTTTTCCACAACGCTTTTTTTCTCCTAGGAAAACTGCAGTTTTGGCAGATAGTGGAATTCGGAGGTAGAGGTGAAAGTTGGTCATTCACACAGCTGGGCCTCCAGACGTGGAGCCTGGTTTGCACACCACAGGACTGCAAGAAGTAACACCAAACAGCTGCCTGGAGTTGGGGCTGGGGTAAGAACAACCCTGCAGCCTTCATGGGGACCTCCTGATAAAGGCAAAGTCCAGGCAGTGTGCTGATGTGGTTGCTGCTTAGGTAGGTACACAGAAGGCATTGGAGCTGCATAACCAGCTGTGCTGGTATTTCACCAAAGAACATCTCTGATGTGGAACACATTATCGTGTCCATAAAGCACAGCAGTCTGAAGCTCTCTGATGCCTTAGGCTTGGGGCCCAAATCTGTGTTCAGGTCTGCTGATATCCATCCCATGCTGCAGTGGGTCCTGTTACTGTTACAGAAGGGAGGTTCATTTACCTCCCAGGACCACAACAAGTGTCCCCAGAGGCGCACAGCCTTCTCGCTCTTAGCCTCATGGCTGTTCCTTAAAGACCTTACACAGGATTGAGTTCTAGCCAAATAGGCGTGAGCGAATCTCCCTCTGCTGCCAGGCCGGGATGCTGCCCAGATCACAGATCCAAGTATTCCTGAAGTACAGCCTCGTACACCTGTATGTGCTCATTCCCAACCCACATCAGCTCAGTGCTCAGGACCCAGGCTCCATAACTGTACCTTGCGGGACAGCACCTTGCAACCATGAAAATGGTGCCAGTGCTTAACTGTATGAGTAGAGCATGCTGCCTACTGGAAACAAAATGAGACAGGCAGAGCTCATCCTACTGGCAGCCATTTTAAAACATTCATCCCCAGCCTTTGCTGCTGTAAAATCTTAGCTTGGAGAGGCTGCAGATCACCAAAAGGTGCCCTCCTGAAATCCTTAACTGGGAAGGAGAGAAAGGAGGAAGGGCAGACCTCAATGGTGGGTCTTGTGGCAATCACTGCTCAGCCACAGGACGACACAACAGCCCTTGGAGCAGCAGGACAGGTGGCAATAGGTACAGATGGAGAGAAATAGAAGTTCTGAAAGCACTTACTCGGGAACCTCTCTTGCCTGGTGGTCCTGGTAAGCCCGGCAGACCTGGTGGACCCTAGGAAAATAAAAAGAAACGTTACGGATCGTTCTACAGCAGGAAGATTCTCCTGAGTGTTTCAAGGAGACCCATTTGGATAGACCAGGCAACAAGGGCAAATTATAACAACATGGCCAGAACTCCCCTTCAACTTTTGCTATTGCTATAAAGGCCTGCAAGCTGTGCACAATGACACCTGCAGAAGCATCTGTTGGCAGAGAGCAGAGTGTTCACATCTCTCTGCCATGGACCGCATTCCCGTGAGCACAGCAGTGCTTCACACTCCGTTTCCCAGACCTGTGCTGTACCACAGGGGTAACACAACTGCCTCCAGCTTCAGAGTCCCCTGCTACGTGCCAGTACCCACTAGCAGCCACATGATAGCATCATGGTGAGCAAGGCACGCTATATATTACTATACACCAAGATTTCAAACAGAGAAAACTTGCCTGAACCTAATTCTGATAAGAGACATCCATCCAAACCTTGTCCCTGTGGGAAAAAGCCAGGGGGGAGAGCAAGCAAAGCCCAGGGCCCGTCTCTCTGTGCTATTAATTTGATAGGATGTCAAATGAATCAGAGTATTTCTTTCTGAAGCTATTTCTATCAGCAGGACAGGTAACAAGGAAATGGTTGTTTTAAAGGTGTAAGAGCCTACACAGCACAGAACTGGTAATTCCCCACACTGAGATGCGCAGGGCTGCACTTCTGCTGCTGCAATGCTCACTGCTCCTACCCAACACTGCTCCCTGTCCTGGGGATTTCCACTCTCTGTAGCCTGGATCACTTGATCTGACCCCTCTGCAAGCTGCTGGCCAACACGGAGCTACCAGTCCTTGTATCAACAACCCTCACTGATACAGCTGACCCTCATTTTATTCTGCCATTGTGCCAGCCCAGGCTCCCATACATAACACAATTATACAGCTGTGCCAACAGGCAGTTGTACTTTCTTTTCTTTGTTTAAGTCTTAAGTAATTGCTCTCCAGAATCCAAACTTTTATTAAAAAAAAGTCCCCGTGCCCTTTTAGTTAGGAAGATAACTATCAAAACATGCACCCAATGCAACTGATGCAGCTGGAATTTTAATGGAGTTTACCAATGATTAATTCAAGTCCTTAACCTCTTCTCCATCAGAAACCGTTCCCCTGTACCCCAAAAGGGGGATGTACAGGAGAGGATGCAACTGCCTGAGAACCACGTTTCTCAAGTACCAGACAGGAGGTGACCTCCTCCACCTTCCTGCTAACAGCAGCTGCAATTGCACTTGGCCACACGAGGAAAAACGTTCTCCAAAAATGTGCACTGTTCAGAATAAACCGAAGCTGACAAAAACAAAGGAGAGAGTTAATACCTGCACTGGAGTGGGGATACGGAGTTAGGGAAAGGCATACAGAAAACAGTACATAATTCAGGAATCCCTACCACTTTGGTTTAATTTACTGCCTCTCCTTCAACCTTTTTTTCCTTTTCATGAAAGCAAGAGGGATAAGGTGACTGCAGGATAAGTATTGCAGAATTACAGAATCACAGAACGGCTTAGGTTAGGAGGGACCTTAAAGATCATCCAGTTCCAACCCCATCCCCTGCCGTGAGCTGTTTGCCAGCCAGCACACCAGGCTGCCCAGGGCTCCATCCAAGTAGCCAAAGGGCATCACAATATGGTGGTCAGTATGCATAGGGCAAGGGCACGTCCACAAATAAACAAACACGGCATGGTGGAGATGACAGAGGTAGCTGGATGAACATGTGTAGTTGCTGTAAAACATGACACGAGGCCAAGCTCCCGCTTCTCACATGGTTCCTTCAGAGCTGGGTTGGATGGGACATGCACCGTGCCTTCCCAGTGACTCATCCCTCCTCTGCCTCATGCCCCATGCACAAGGCTGTGTGTCATCCAGCTCCGGCTTTCAGACGAGAGGCCCACGTCAGACAACTGGAGAGAGCAGCACTGAAATACGGAGAAAAATGCACATCCGCAGAGGCAGCCAGAGAAGAATAAGGCTGGAGCAGAGCCCAGCTACTTACAGACGATGGATGCTGTCCCACTTCAAACGTAAAGCTCTGAGACGTGAGAAGCAAGAGACATCTATCAGTGCAGCAGGCCGCTAGAGCCTGCCTGCAGGTTGGGTATTAGGAGGCATTTCTTCTCAGAAAGAGCAGTGGGGCAGTGGCACAGGCTGCCCAGGGAGAGGTGGAGGCACTGTCTATAGAGGTGCTTAAGGAAAGGGCAGGTGTGGTACTGAGGGATGTGGTGCATGGGCAGCATTGGTGGTAGGCGGACGGTTGGACTGGATGATCTTACAGATCTTTTTCAACCTTGATGATTCTATGATTCTAATGCCTGTAGTGTCCCTACACTCATCAGAGCATCTGCCCCTCACCCTGCACACAGGGATGCAGGGAAGAGTTAAACAAACCACGCAGAGCCTGGGCGGACCTTTCCGCTGTAACCCCTTTGAGCATCCCTGGGGAAACCCATTGTGAGCAGTGGGAAGTGCTCCGAGGGGCAGGAGGGTTTCCTTTTCCTGGCAGCTGGAGGAAGATATCCCTTCTGCCCTCCCCTTGCGCCCTGCGGGACCGGCAGAGCTGACAGCCTCCTCCAGCACTTTGCTTCTTGTCTCTGGCTTCTCTCCTGCTCTTCGCTGCAAACTGACGGCAGAGAACACACACACACCCTGTTATCACACCATGCAAACTCAGAGATCAAGGAGAAACGTGGCAAAAGCAGATCCTCTCTCTTCTCAAGCCAAACGGCAGAGCTGTGAACCAGCCCAAACAGCTCCGCGATCGTGGCAGCCACATGAAAGTTTAACCCTTCTCGGTTTCCCACGGTAGCGTTAGTGATGATGACTGATCCCACCAAATGATTATAGGATTTATTCTAAGCTGCTGCTGGGAAACTTGCTGGCGCAAAAAGGATGCTTGCCATAGCTTTTGGAGCTTCAAGTTGCACATGGAAAATTAAGCTAGGTTGTCTGAAAGTGAAATACATCGGACCCTGAGGACAAGAGAAATCTCACCGCTTCCTCCTGCTGCTGAGATCAGCTCAGCTCATCCCTCCGCCTTTCCCACATCACGGCCCTCCCCACGGCTTCCCCTGCCCGCAGCAACACCCCTGGGAGCAGAGCTGCCTTCAGATCTCAGAACCTGAGCAAGGCTGAACCTGTTCGGGGAAGGCTTCAAGTGAACTGTAATCGGTGCAGGAAGCGGCGCTGGCGGTGTGGGAAATGACTCTCTTCCTTCTGAATGGTTTCGGATTCGTACCGCTCAGGTTGCAAACTATTTCTGTAATTGCTCCCCTAGGGCAGGGACTCAGCCTAGCAGCAAATAGCTGATGGCTGCCCAGGACATGATTCAGCCACATTCCAGTGCACACTGATAGATGGACATGTCTGTGTTTTAGGGTCTCCCCCCTGTACTTGTGCCCCCCACACTCTGCCCCCTGCACATCCCATAACTGGCTGCACGTCACAGGAAGGCATGCTGCTGTGTGCAAACAGGGGATGGAAGGCTGAACGTTATTCCCTCTCAATTGCTAATGCACGTGGTGAAAGCCACCTTAAAAGTGACTTCAGAAAATGCATCAAAAGCTTCTCCCCATGCTAGCACCATAAGCAGGGATGTTTTTTACCCCCACAGATAGAGAACCTGCCCTGCTTTCCTCCTGGAGGAAGACAAGGTGCATTTCTTCTATCAGTTCTCTGCCACGAATCCATTATTTAGTATTGCACATCCAGAGAGCCGCAGCACAGAGGGACTGAACAGCTTTAGGGGCAGCACCAGCATTAGATTCTCCCTGCTCAGGAGAATGGAAGATGAGAAGAACTCATCCCAAAGGACACACCAGCCCTTCCACACCTCTCTGCCCTTCCCAGCACTGTGCAGAGGAGGACAGAAGACCCAAACCCTCGAAATTCTGGCACAAACCAAGATGTTGGCGGAAAGCCACTCCTCTAACATGATTTCTGGAAGAGAGACAGATGTGTATTCTGGGTTTGTACAACAACTACTGCAGAGAAGTTTTGTCTGCAGCTGGATTCCAAACTGTGTGGCAGCACTATACACAGCCAAAGGTGAGTGTGGCAGTTTGATGAAAACAGCTCTTCTACAGACACAGCGGAGCAGCCTCTGCATGAGAGAGTCAGTCTTGAGCAGCCCCAGATCCTGCAAGGAAGTCTGAAGGGGTATGAAGAAATAAAGGGATCCCATACTCCATCACCCACTTTCTGTTCCTAGAGGTTGATGAAATACCTATATATGCATTTATAGGATACATCTCTGCATCCTGTGCTGCACATCTGTCTCAATTACACTCTCAACTACTCTTCAAAATGAACTTCATCTTATGCAAATAGAGCTCTCTGATGCTTAGTCATTTGCCTACAAGATTTTTTCCCTTTGAAGATAATTCTGGTTAAATTAGCAAAGAGCTCTGATCCAACGGCATGAGTGAAGCTCAAACTTTTCCCATGTATTATACAAAGCATGCTATTTCTTCCTTTCAAGACAAAACATGACTCATTCATTAGGAGACATTCAAACGCATTGTGTGTTCCTAATTTATCATAGACTGTCAGCTGGAGCAGCCTTTTCTGGTACAAGGAGGACTGGAAATAGGCCCTTCGTATCTGATCAGTGTTCCCATTCACCTCTCTCTCCCCTGAACGCTGATTGCATTGGCAAGGATCACTTCCCTGCGAAAGGAGCCGCGCTCCAAAACAAACCGCTCGTGTGGAAGATGGCAGCTGGAGCAGTCTAGACTTGGGATGGGCTCAGAAACATCTGCCTTTGCAATGATGCTGCTTGCCAAAGCCTTGCCACTCCCCTGTCTGGGCTGCTGCCACTGGCGTTCGGACCCGGCGACCCAGACAGAAAGTGGATGATGGTGCTGCTGTGTGCAGGGCCGGATGATAAGTGTGCTCACCTGGGTAATCTGCAACCCAGCTGTGCCACGGCAAGGCTTTGCTGCAGCTCTATGACATGCACAGAGTACACATCCCTGCTGATGGGGAAAGTCGAGGACTACAGCACTCTATGCCCTGCAGCAAAGCTCCTGCATGCACAGTTCCCTCCCCAGCAAGCAACACTTCCCCATCCATTGAAAGACTCCAAACACCTACCCTTGAGAAGGGTTGAGATGCTGGTGCCCAAACTCAACATTAAACATTATTTTCCTATTGTGGCTGCCCTAGCTGCTCTCAGCCATGTGCTGGGGTCATGCAGGATGCTGGCCAGCCCCAAGTAGTGCCCAGGTACTGACCCAGCACGGCACTTGGGGGCTCTTTTTGCTATTTCCCCCTCCTCTCCAGAAGAAATTCACAGCAGAGATCCCAAATGCTTGTGGTTATTAATGGTTCCCAAGCAATTTTTCTTTTTTAAGAGCATATTATCCTTCCTCCCAGTAAACCCAACATTCCTGAAGCATTAATGCTCTGCATGTGAGACAGTGTCAGTGCTTCCTGTTGTGC
The DNA here is from genome assembly GCA_016647715.1 of Pavo muticus. Lineage (NCBI taxonomy): Eukaryota > Metazoa > Chordata > Aves > Galliformes > Phasianidae > Pavo > Pavo muticus. The sequence goes on from JACDJE010000064.1 coordinate 5,834,975, forward strand.
AGCACCGCGGTGGTCTTCTAGGACAGATGAACCCGCAGGCGGTGCTGCCTTTTGATTCGAGGTAAATGCATCCCTTTAGCCTCCTGATTGCACTCCTCTAACCACGCAGATACTTCCCTCAGCTGCGGGGAAGGGGCCCCTCTGCATGGCTGAGGTTACACCACAGTTATTTTGGTACCGCTCAGAAAAAGCACAGAGACCACAGCGCCTGAGTCATCACTGCCTCGTCCCCAGCTGTCAGTCAAATCCTAATGTTGGGATGATCAGGATGAAGGACGGTCCTTTCTCCTCTCTCAGTAAGATGGAGAGCCCAGGAATGCCTCTACACATACATCTTAGCCATGGTGGTCCCAATCCTTGCTGGAAAGATTTTCCATACACCTTTCTCTGTCCATAGTGGGATACTCGGTCTTGAAGAGATCTTGTGTCAGGCAATGCAGCCAGGCAAAGGAACAAACCCTCCTGCCCTCCCCGCTTTGTGTTCCATGCATCACATCCCAGCCATCGCATGCAGCACCACGACCAGCCCAGAGACCTGCCCTGACCTCACCAGAGTGTCTGCCCGAGCACCAGCATGCTGCCAGGCATTACTCAGGCACAGAGCATTTATCAGCACTTGCTCCGAACACACTTGTCTGGCCATCGGAGTGCTGCATTGCTCAGTGTGTCAGCCCCATTCTGCTCTTTTCTCCCTCCTCTGTTCCCACGTCAGAGACATTCAAGGAACCATTGTACAGAGATCCCCGATGAGTCACAGCAGCCAGCTCCAGCCATAACCTTTCCTCCCTAAGTGCTGACTTTGTTTCCAGCAGTTGGAGAGGATGGGGCCAGACAGAGCCTCAAGATGTTCTCCTTTCCCTCAATTCAGGACTGCAGTTCTCGGACCAGATGGAAAAATGTTGCCATCTCTTCCCTCAGTCCTCACAGCCTGAATCAGTTTCTTTGCTATGATTCACAAGTTGAGAGGGATTTTCCACTCCAGTTCAATAATTCGCTCTTTAAATTGCAGGGGGATGTGGGGACTTGGAGCCTGGTCACCCTCAGCACAGTGCAGTCCAAGACTTCTCTGGGCTCAGTGTGGGCCACACAGATGTACCCAATGCAGGTAAGGAGTGTTTTAAGAGAAGTTCACAATCGCTGAACTACTGTTCTTGGAATTATGCCTGAAATGCTTCTCCATGAAACACTGCCCACAGATAAATCTGCGGAAGCTCATTCTGCCTACTCAGGGATTTTACAAAACGTCTCCAAGTGCAATGACTGCAGCAGGGATGTGCCTGTGCAGCCAGGCATCCTTCACCTCTCCCACAGCTGGGAACCTCGGAACAAAGCACACCCCTCAGTAAGTCCCCCAAAAACTACCAGAGAGAACCAACAAGCTGCTTTGAAAAGTGAGAGGCAGCAAATGAAGATGAGCAAAACATGGGGGGCTCAGCAAAACACAGCCCTTGCATTTTAGGGGTTGCAACAACGAGCAGCACATCTGCAGTCACAAGTGCTGTTGATTGTGCTCCTGGAGCTTGTCTCAAATTTTCCATTGTATACCCTTCTTTCACTATTTTAAGAAGTCAGCTGTAAAAATTTGCTCTAGGCTGGAACTTGGCAACCAAAGCCTCCGTCTGGGAGAAACTTATACATGTACAGCCCTCTCTCACATATATATTACAGCAAAAGGCTTGGGTTGGAACACCAAATCCTCCTGAACGTTGGCCAGATTAAAGATTCTGTTTGCATTCTTACATTTAAAAAAACATGTTAGCAGATAATTAGTGTGGCCTGACTGCTTTTAGCATTACAAAATGTGTGTATGCTCACTATGGCCAAGACACACACACCCTGAGAGCAGTTACTGCACGTGGAATGCCGTAGTTAAATTTATAGAGGAAACTCTTTGGGTGTTTAAAGGAATAAATGAAAAACAAAACAAACAAAAAACCCATGACACAATACAAATAGAGAAAGGTGGTTTTTGTTGTTGTTTTTTCTTTTTTTAAAATCCTGAATCAATCTCTGTATTTGCTTTTCTGGAAATGCCAACCCAGCTGAGCTGGGCCTACGAAGAGTCATGAAGTGCTCAAGCTTACCTGAGGTCCTCTGTCTCCTTTCACTCCTGGGTATCCCAGTAAAAATGGAAACGGAGTGGGCCCAAGGGGGTCGAAGATCTGATAGCCATCGGTCGCAGCTGGGGTGGTGAGGTTGAAGGCCTGTGCCTGGGCTCTGGAGACAGGACGGGCAGCCCCCAGGGGCGGTTTGGTGTACACCAGAGGGACATTGCCAGGATCCCCTTTCCTGGTGGGGGGTGGCACATGCTTCTTTGGAAGGGGCCCTGTGGTTGGGGTCTGTGGGGTTTGCTTCAGGGTGACAAAGTGGACGCTGCTGGTTGTGTTGTCAGTCCTCCTCCTGGTAGTCTTTACAGTACTGGGTGCTTCAGAGGACTGGGTGGTTGGTTTTTGGTTGATCTTCTTTTTGGTCTCTTGCTTGGTCTCTTTCCTGCTGGCCGTGGCAGGGCTCGGGCTTGCTGGCAGGGCCTTTTTGGCACCGGGCAGGGGAGTTTTCTCCGTGTGTGTGCTGGAAGTGGGCCGAGACACCCTGAGGGTCGTCACCGTCCCCCGAGGCAGCGAACGGGTGGGCGGCTGTGTCCCAGTACTCGATGGAGTGGGAGATGGGGCCACTGCAACCTTTGTGGCTTTGGTTGTCTGTCTTGGCAGTGGAGGCTGGGACGAGACCAAGGCAACAGTTGTAGCACCTGAACCCCGAGTCTTGAGGGGTGCAGTGACCCTGCCAAACGCCAAGGATGGGGTGGCAGTGGTCAAGTTTTTCAGACCCTGAAGCGAGGGCTCCATATGCTGTGGAGTACTCGGGGAGGCACTGGGATCCCTGGGCAGGATGGGGATGAGCGGGGGCAGGTTTGGCCGGTAGGTGTCTGCTTGCCTGCACTGTTTTTTCAGGTATTTACAGTAATGATGAGCTGCCTTGGCGGAAGGATAAATATCGAACTGGCAGATGGCTCCTTCAAACTGCACGGAGTGATGGTTCATCTTCCCAAAGAGGAAAGATCCATGTGGATCCAATGCCTCGTCCTTTTTAAAATGCAAATCCGCATGTACTCTGTGCTTCCCACAAGAAGTAAATAAAGTGACTGTCTGGCCACGGATATTGATGGCCATATTGTGCCACTGGCCATCGTGAACATTGTAATCAAAATATACAGAGCGCTTGTGGCCCACGTACACTATTATCTTCCCAGGCACAAACTGAACCCCCAGCTGCAGTTTTTTCTTTTTGCTCTTGACTGCAAAGAGGAAAGCATTGTTGATGCGGTGGGAGCACAGGCTCAGCACTAGGAGCAGGTCAGTGCTGGAGCCTGCGGGGAAGATGGTGCTGATGGGTGCTTCGATGCGTGCTCGCTGAGTAAAGATAACCCCTGATTTGAGAGGAATGACCCCTTGAGGAATGGCATGTGATGAGGACAGTCCGCTCGATGGCCTTCTCCCTCCCAGGCCCAGCCTCTGAAGAACATCCACATCTGAAAGGGAAGTGACAAGAAAATGTGAGTTGGTGAGGAATCCAAGGGCTGGATCCATGTAAGACGGCTATTAAACCAGTGCGTGCAGAAGTGCAACGGGTTAGAAGAAACCTCTACCATCCTCTGACAAAGATACATCCATGTAATCAAAGTTGAGCACACATAGCTCTTTCTCCTGCACGCAGAGTGAAAAGCAAGTGCACGCTCAGCTCAGTCATCGGCAATTGCCAAAATGCATCAGCTCCATGGTGGATCTGGATAGCTGTCCTGTCCCACAAGAGACCAGCTCCAGATGTTCTGGAGGGAGCTGAGCTCACGGCAAGGCAATTTCCCACCAAGCACCAACACTCCACTTCTCTGAGATGTCGTTCTGAGTACAGACCACACAGCTGGAAAGGAATTTGAACAACAGACTGAGCAGGGATTGCAAAATGTTATACCCCCAGAAGGCACGGAACAGAGCTGTCAAAGGGAGCGAAAGCCTTCTATCTGTCTCTCTACAGATCAGTAAGCAGCGGCTTTTGATCTTAGAGACTCTGGAGAGTTTTGGGAAGCAAAGGTGCCTCCCAGCATGAAAAAATTGTACCTACATTTCAATGAACTTGTTCAGGTTCTCAACAGCAGTGCTTTTTTCCCAGCGGATCATCTTACAGCCTTACATTATTTCAGTAAGTTGGAGGAATTAGGCCTGGATTGTGGAAAGCTGAAAAACTAGTTGTGACTGCCATTGAACAGGTGGGATTTGCTGGGTGCATTGCTCAAGAGAAGACAGGATGCTCACTGTCCACAGCATCCATCTCTGTCCACTGATGCTGGGAGAAGCCTGCAGAGGACGTGCAAGCGGAGTCCTCTGGTTTCTGGCCCTGAAGTCTAACAGAAGTCACACAGCCTGCAGTCCAAAGCAGATTAGCAGGCAACAGCAACACAGCCTGGAGCCAGCTGGCTGCAGCTTCAGCTGAACTAGAACTACTTCACTGGGGAAGATGCTCAGGTCTGTGCGAGAAGAACTGCAAAAATAAATGTGCCCAGACCTGAAAAAAGGGCTCCATGTGCCTGAAAGCCTGTTCTCTTATTCCAACTCCAACTTTTAGTCTAACAAGGGATGTTAACTGCATGGTAAAGACACATAATGTAAGGCTAGAGTGATGAACATGGTGTTGCCACTGTGGAAAAGAAAACAGGACAACTGTATTTCCTTCCCTCTTCCCTACCCAAATGCAATGCCCATTACTCAATGACCATTTAACTCCATCTTTAAGTGGGGAAACAAGCCTGGGCAAGTTGCTTGCCTGGGCCGCCTAATCCAAATCCTGATCTCTCAAGGTAAGAATTGAATAATCAGAAGTGCAGCAGTGCCAATCATGGCTGCACATCAGTTAACACCATGGGATAGCAGCTTTCCCATAGGAAAAGAAAAGGCAAATCAAAGGTTGTCCAAAGAAAAAAGCCAGCTGCTTTTCTAGAGGGGCCTTGGAACTTGGCCGCCTTCACCCTCAACTATTAAATATTCAGCACAATTCTCAATATTTGGAGAACCAGCACTAGAAAGAGATCCTCAGTTTTGGCCAAAGGGGATGTAGACTGAAGCCAGTCTGAAGCCTGTAATGTCTCTGGCCAGGAAAGGAGGAGAATAGCGAGAAAACCTCTGTTCTTTGACTTTGGCAAAAACAATGGCTATTTCTGTACGCAAGAACTAGTCAATCAATATTTATTTTGTCTGAGAATGGCTTTATTCCCACCTCCCTTTTACAAGGCGGCTGAACTCATTTTCTAGCAGAGACAATCCTGGAGAAGACGTGTCAGATGTGCAAGGGGATGGAAATTTCCCCACTCCGTGCAGAGGGGATAATGCAGCGCACAGCTCAGGAGTTAGTAACAGTCCTTCTCCCACACTAGGGAGAAATCCTTGGTCGCCCACTGTTTCTCTGCAGTATTGCTCTACAGGGTTTGTCCCTCAGCACAGCAAAGGTAGAGTCTGTGCACTGAAGGGAGGAATCGCAGCCGTGTCTTCAAGCTGGATCATTTCCAGAGCCCATGAAATGGTAAAGGCCAAAGCCTGGCTCTCGCAAAGTCCAGTGGGACCCCTGCCACAGACTTCAAAGACACCAGGATTCAGCTCTAAGGAAAGAAGTTTACTGCTCAAACTGGGAGCTAGACACCAGCTTCCAACTTCTGTGTGTATTTTTAGGTTCTGTCCCAGAGACAGACTGTGGTGTGTCTTCACTGGGCAGAAACGCTTTACACTCTGACTGCTATTTGCTTGGTAGCTGCTCTGTGAAGACATTAGGATGTTTCCCTGCTCAGAGCATGCTGCTACTATTTGTAGCAGTGACCCAACCACCTTGTTAGCAACTGCCTCAAACACTGCTGCTGAAAAAGGGAAAAAAAAAAAGCACGATCCAACCTCTCCTCTCCCTAAAAACCCACAAAGGTAGAGCCAAATTCTCAATGCTTACGCAAAAGAATCTGAATAAAGCAGACCTCATGCAGGACACGGGTGTGGATTTTCCAGCCCCAGGTCCAGGCACACAGCTCCAGACTCCTGCACACCCAGCCCGTCTGCCTCTGCCCCCCACGGCCGCCCTGGGCAGGTGGGGCACATCCCCCGTGATGATGGGATGTCATCGGCTAACGCAAAACGCAAGGTAATTTTTGCTTCTTTAAATGGCTCCAAGTTGAGCAAAGCATTTTTTCCTCCTTTGCTTTTCCTTTTTTTTTTTTCCTCCGTAGATTTTTTCCATCAAAACACATTATTTAAAAAATCCGTTCACTGAGAGCTGCTCGCTCCCAGGTGCCTTGAACCTAACTGCTGCATTCCTCCAGCAACACTTCGGCAACAGGGAAAATCTTTTCTAAGTGAGATGCACACAGATTCCTGCACAAGCACACGATCGTGTCCAAAAGAGGTGCTAAGGGCTTTCATTGCTATCCTGCTCTTCTTTCCCACACATAAAAATGTTTATTAGGAAGGAAGCCAAAAGGCAGGAGAGAAATAACTCGGAGCTTCCCAGATTCCAGCAGCTGAGATCAGATGCCCACAGCTAAAACTGGGTAGGATAAACGCTACATTTCCAAAAGTTCTGCCCAGACCTTTAGTCAGTGCACATCAGATGAACTCACTAACCTCAAGATCTTTTGGATTTGTAATGCTTAGGGAAAAACCACCCTCTGTGCTCCTTGATTTTCCACTGTGCAGGCGGATCTCTACACCTCACAGTAACAACTGTGGTCTTTTCAATAGCCCACAGCATTGGCTTAATTACGTCCTCACGCAGATCCATGAACGAGCTCATAATTGATTTTGTAAATCTCATAGTCAAAAATCCTGAGTGATAACACAGTCTCAAATGGCCAACGTTCCCTTACAGCCTTTCCTTCCTTGGAAGACTTTGGTTCTCAGAAGAAGAGCCTGACTCCGATTGTTGGGAAACCGAGCAGAAATGTTTAATTCTTTATCACAGGGGAACCATCATTGATTGACACAGGCTGCCAGGGAGTGGTGGAGGGGGCATCCCTGGAGGTGTATAAGGAAAGAGTAGATGTGGTACTGAGGGATAGGGTTTAGTGGGCAATAGTGGTGGATGGATGGGCTGGATGATCTTAGAGGTCTTTTCCAACCTTAACGATTCTATGATCTCAGAGGGATGACGTCTACAAAGGTAATGCAGCAAGGACAAAGTGAAAGAGTTTCCTTTGCACTGATGGCAACACTAAAAAAGACGACGCCATCCCATAATTATCATGGGACTAAAATGATGGATAAAGATGGATCCAAACAGCATATTAAAATCTACTCGAAAGAGAGACGCCAAGAGACAGTATTTGTTCTGCCTCTTTATGAGCTGACATAAAACTTGCTCTGAAAACTGCTTGACTAAGTAATTCAGCCAGATGTTCACCTCTTCTGCATTGAAGGAGAATTCGGAAAATATTACATTTTTCAAAATTGCTGATGGCAGGGATGCTATTTTAGATATTTTTTTTCTGTAAGAAGTGCTCCGTGGGCTGGCTTACAGCTGAGCACTGACCAACTTTCTATTTTTCCTTCATGCTTTGGAGACTGAGAGGGGAGCCCTGGAGCCTGCTAGCCCACTTATTGTTGTCTCCTGGTTGCAGGAAGCTGCTAGGTTCCAGCACGCGCCCGCGTAAAACATCCGTGTGGAAGAGGTGCTGCTATTTTAGGAGCTGGCTCCCTGACAAACAGATGTTGCAGAGATGCTCAGTTACCACTATCAGCTGTAAAATACAGATTTGTTTTTTGTTTTTGTTGACTCTGAAGCTAACTTGTCGTTGTGGGGGTTACTGCAGCCCAAGCTTTTGTCCTGTCTCCAGCAGCACCAGGAAGGGATGCCTAGAGAAGGTGGGTAAAGATACACGGTTGCTCCCTATAGAAGGCTCTCCCTGCAGCACAGGGGCTGAGCCAGACACAGAAATACTCCTATAAACCACCCCTGTGGTTTATTCTTTTCATAGAATCATTAAGGTTGGAAAGGACCTCTAAGATCATCCAGTCCATCCATCCACCTACCACCACTACTGCCCGTACGCCCTCAGTACCACACCTACCCTTTCCTTGCACACCTCCATGGACGGTGCCTCCACCACCCCCTGGGCAGCCTGTGCCACTGCTCTTTCTGAGAAGTTCTTCCTAAAGGCCAACCTTCTACTTTCAGAACTCTCATCATTTCTGCACGCACTGCATCCCGTGTATCTGCACAGGCACAACTGGGTTGCATCCAAGTCAAGGAAAAAATCGTTCTCCAGAGACTCTTAATTCCGTAATGACCCGGCCTCAAGGGGCACCTCCTGAAAGCAGTTAAGTGCAAGCTAATGCAGGTAGATGCCAATGATATTTTAGATACACCAAAGTGCTTCATTCCCAGTCGCTCCACCAGGCAGAAAGGCACTTCTGAGAGTCCTGTGGGGCACGTAATCACCTGTAGAAACCCAGTTCCTTTGCCAGCTGTTAACTGCATCATCTACATCACCAGTACTGCAACGATCAGCAATAAATGCACTTAATTCTCCACACTGGGCTCTGGAATTATTAAATGTTTGGCCCTAAAATTACATAAAAGCCCTTGGCTTTTACTTTGATTAAAAAAGGAAGAGGGGAAAAAAGTGTAATTTACCTTCAGAGTTTCCCTGTGTGAATCCCAGGAACCAGCTAAAACATAACACAGTCCAGACAAAGCAGAATCCCCTAAAATTGGAAGAGAAGAAAAAATGATGAGTTTCTACAACATTGGTACCAAACCCAGCCCTGCTAATGGCCTTCTCCACAGTGGCAGTGTCCACACGCCTCTGGGATAATGGGTGCTCAATAGAAGGGATTGGGCAAAGCTTTCTGTTTTAGCTAAGCTGTAAGCATCACAGTGCCATTGAAACAGCAGCAGAGAGGAAAAGTTTTAGCAGAAAGACATCTGAGCTCCCCCCCCCATCCCCTGACAGCTTCCCTGGTTTGTGGCCAAACAACGAACATAGGAAACTCCTTGGTTAAGCTCACTTAAAACTGTCAGTGGAGAGTTTGGAGATTGAATTCCCTCGTCTTCGAGAGCCGAGATTTAGCAGCTCGATCAGCAAGGGCATTAGGCAGCTGGAGGAACGGAGACAAAAATGTAAACTACAGACAGACCTCAGCCAGAGGCAGTGTGGGACGTCCACCAGTTGTTCTTCATCTCAGCCAAACCAGCGCGAGCACTGGGATATGCAGAGCCATGGCAAAGTGCTGCTCGCTCCTCTCTTAGATCTGGCAGAGAGGAATCATTTATCAATGGGGATTACAGACCACTCTTCTCCTGCCATCAAGTCTCAGCTTTAGCACAGGAAAATATCCTCTGAGAAGATGCATTGCCCCGGACCAGATCCTCACCTAGTGCAGGAGACCCTTTCTCACAGCTCCAATGAAGCTGCAGTGATTTACGCATCGGCAGGGAAACCTGGCCTTGAACGTGAAGCTCCATGCAGGAATCCAGCCACTTATTTAATACTTTAAGGCTTGAAGGGACAAAATACTGGAGCAGCCCCACACTGGCTGGGCAACAAATGAGATGAACCACATCACTCTTGTACTGTTTCCATTACCCTGACACTGGGCTGCGCATTTCAGGAGCTCTGGGGCTGCTGTAGTTCATGCATGAAGGAACAGCGGCTTGGAACAGCCAAACCTTTCTCCAAGTCCTGTAGCCAGCTATAAGCTAACCAGGAAAGCTTCCCTGCACTCCAGAGATCTCCAGTGGGAGATGGGGCTGTTTTCTGCCCACTGCAGCCCATGGGATGTGGCTCTTGGTGCTGCAGGCCCGGGAGGTAGGAAGGCGAGAGGAATACAATGACTCCTCATGGCCACCTCTAGTTGAAACCTTTTTATGACTTAAATGAGGCCAAAATCTACATCATAGGAAGACTTGCACTTCAGTGCTTGCCTCCTAAGGATCAGTGGAGCATTGGGATGTGGACGCTGTTCCCACATGTGTGTGGAGCAAAGGTTTCATTGGGTGCCACCAACAGGGCTAAACTGCTCGGTGGGAAGGCGAGGGGAAGGGGTGACCAACACAAGGTTGGCAGGAGGAGCCCCGGGCATTAAGAACACCTTTGCTCTGGTGAGGATCTGATTTGTACTGCTCTATGCAAACACGTGGGCACACAGCTCACAGGTTTCGGAGGGGTGCAGGAGCACCTTCACAACCCAACTCTGCTTCCAAAATCCTGTTGACCAACACGGTGAGGGGAACAAGACTCAGGGAAAATCCAGCACATCATTCCATTCTGGTGACAAGGACGGGGCCATAAAGGAGACGAAGGCATGGGATCCAGCTGGCCCCAGCCCTGCTCCTGGACCCCGCTGTACGAGCTGAGAGCGGGGCCGAGTACCAAAGCACTGAAGAAAAACACTTTGGCAAAATTTACCAACTTAATGGAAAAAGCACAGGCAGCTTCCAAATGGCAGACCTGTGACTGATGGGGCTGTTAATTACTGCAGGATTTTATAAAGCAGGCTCTTTTTCCGTTACAACTCCGCAGCGAAAGGATTGCATAAGCAGCTTGAGTAGTAATGGTGAAGGCTTTTCTCCTTATATAGAGCTACCAAACCCACCTTGCCTTCATCTCTGATTCTTGCCACCACCAGCGATTGCCACAGAGACTCCAGCAAGAGGCACCCACTAAAGGCATGCATTTCCTTTATAGCACAGGACCTTTGAACACCCAAATGAGGATCCCACCGCTGTAGTTACCAGGTGAAGAAATGCCCCTAAACACAGACGAAGTAAGTGCACATGAACCCTAAAGGCTTTTCAGTGGAGACACAAACTCCCTTTACAGCAAACTGAAGCTACTGACTATTTTACTTTTTGCAGATGCCAGTGATGAGTCCATGAGAACAACGCAACGCTGAAAGTGCAAGGCAAGAGACAGCAGAGAAGGACTGAGAGGTACAAAGGCCAACAGCGGCACATCTCAGCCTATGGCAGTGACTTCAGCATTCCCCATGAGGGGGTGGGCCTGCAGGTAGCAGCAGAACAAACACCATGAGGAGCTCCTACAAAAAGCAACCAGAAGGTGTAGGACCACTCGTGCCGGGGCTTCAGGATGTCAGGAGACGACTGCATCGTCCCAGATGCCCCTTTTTGCTTAAACAATGGGTCAAAGCTGAAACAAAACATATAACAAAGGATCAAAGCAGCATTTTTATTTATTTATTTATTTACCTTTTTGCACTCATTTACAGTGCAAAATGTTTTGGAAATTGCAAACATTCTTGAGAATGGAAAAACGATTCCTCCCACTCTCTCCTATTCAGGTGTATTTATCTCTGTTCAGTAGATCAGAAGGCCAGCTGCGTGCTGCAAACTACTTTTCAAGATAGGCAAATTTGCGTTTCCAACTGTAGATCAAATGATAATTCTTAAAAAGAGATAATGGATATGCCACTTAAGATCTGATGCATGTGAGTGGAGGTGACTTTTAATAAGACTTACAGGCGGTTCTGCAGCCAACAGGAAACAGAAATCACAGCCTACATACGGAGGCTCCAAACTGCCCCATGGAATCAACCCCACTCCCAGCTGCTGGAGGTGGAAATCTCATTTGGTGCGAGTATTGCCCTTTGCACAAACTGCTGCTGTCTTTCCAGGACTTCTGGAAAAGATGGTGTTTCTCTGAGAGAGAGGAATGGGAACCTATCGTTATGTAGACGTCCCTGTTTTGACCCTGCATAGTTCTGTGGGGTTTTTTTTCAGTGTTAACCATATATATATATATACACACACACATATAACCAGCTCCCCAGAATATCCAGCACCAAGTTCACAAAACAATTATCCAACCCACTGCTCCTGGGTACGTGTCTGTATAACCTCAGCTACAACTATAAACTCATTGCATGCATAGCTGCAAAGAGGAAGGATCAAGAAGAGTGATACATCAGGAGGCCTCAAGTACTGCAAACAGCCTTTGCTCTCCTAAAAGCCTTCTCATCAGCCAGGCACAAGGAAGGCCTGGTTGCCACAAAGGTGTTTGCTCCCCAGCACCTACAGCTCCACATAGGATTTCTCCAGGAGGTTAATGCAGATCTGCAGTGTACAGAACACTGAGATGGAGCACTGGCGTGGCCAGCCCCACTCCTTCAGCATCTCACCTTGCTCATGCAAAGGTTTATGCTGATACCTGCAGATGAAGGGCTGATGGGATTCAAGCTCCCAGTCCCTGTGCTTCTTCTTGGGAACCAGAGCTTGTGTATTCATTGCACAGCCCGGGCCCAGAGCTTCCCTGAGCTCCTGCTGCTGACAGCCTGCTTCCTCACTTTGTGGATGAAGGACAGACAGGCTGATGAGGCTGTGATGACTCAGACACCCTTCCAGATGCCCCCCAGCAACTTCCTACAATAGGGGATCTTACTGACAGCATGTCCTTGGTCTCCTCTTTGCTCACCAGCACTGTCTGAGTTGGCTTTGCTGCTGAGTGATGTGACAACATTCACTGCGGCCCTTCCCTTTGTGTCCTCAGCTAGTAACTGGAGCCCTCAGCAAATAGAAGTGCTAAGTGTGATCTGTCATCCAACTCCTTCTTTTGTCCTTCCAACAAACACCTTTGCATTCCTTCATGTTGTGAATGGGGTTTGGCAGAGCCATAAATAATTCCCCATTATCTCCATATGCACTTCACTAAGTGTCCACCATTCCCCTCATGCCCCGAACAAAGCGGCAGAGATAAAAGCCTCTCTCACCATTTAAAGATTTCATCCAACCCCTTACTGGAAGACCTGGGAGTCCCCTGGTCTTTAATGCAACCTCAGTGAGTGCAGGTTTGAAGCAGGACAGATGGGATGAAGCTGGGAGCTGTATCAGAGTGGCAGCAGAGGAGTGACCCAGCTGCAGGACCTCAGCCAATGCCTTGGTCACGATGCTGGGACCCTAACCCTAACCATCCCAGGATACATCTCCACGAGGCTGTGCAACCACCTTCTCTTTGCTGCAAGCCACCCAACCTGCACATCCCGTTGACCTGCCTGCTGCTGACCTTGCCCAGTGTCGCTGTAATTTGTCCCACATTGCCTGCCCTGCCTACAGGTCCACCTTTTCCACTTGAAACATGGGCAGCACACAGTGCTGGGGCTGGAAGGGGCCGGGGGGTAGAGCACAAGTGCTGCAGCTTGGACGCACACTCAGCTCCCAGCCACCAGCCCTACGATGGGGATGTTAGAGGAGTGCTGGGATACGTGGAGCCCCAGGGACACGTGGGGACCCCAGCGCTTCATGGGAAGGCACCGAAGGGTTCCCTTTGCGGCTCTGGGGCAGCTCTGTGGCACCAGCGTGGCCTGGAAGTGGCTTTGGGGTCCCAGGAGTGTTGCTGAGACCAAAGGCCTTGACAGGAAGAGCCAGCAGGGGAATGGCAGGATGCACAGCACCGCTGCACCAAGCAAGTTGAATCCCAGCACCGAAAAGCCCATCGGGAGATAATGTAAGAGCAGCAAGCGACCTCTGCCGAGGAAGGAACGGATCAGCAGCACGCTGGCAAGGTATGTAACCCAGAGCAGACCCTGGGAACAAAAGGCTCTCATATCCAGAGTTACCACGAGCCCACAGAGCACGCTTCCCATAGCACTGCTCCGTGGGCACTGAGGTGCTGGTGCAGACCCAGCCCTCCTGCACACACAGCCCCGCCGGTGCCCAGCCACTAACCCAGCGTCCAGCACGGTGCTGGGACCCGAGCGGGATCTCCCTGCCCACATCTGCAGCGTGACCACGGGTAACCCCTCCATCGCGCTCACAGTGCAGCACGAAGGCACCTCCAAGGATCTCCCCAGCACCGCGGCCCTCTGAACACCCCACTGCACGGCTGTGCTGCTCTCGGTCCTCTGCAGCACTCCTCATCCCCTGCTCCCCTTCGGCCTTCTCCATTTTTGACAGACAGCCACACTTGCACGGTCCCAGGCAGGCGCTGCACTCAGACCGTGACAGTGTATAAAGGGTGCAACCGGGAGATGGTACAGCTACAGCATCTCCAGCTGTGCCACAGCCATGTCTGGGCAAAAAAACCCCACTCTAAAGCACTGAAACACACACACACACACACACACACGCTGCTCCAGAGAGCTGAGTGCAGGCTGTGGGAGCGGCTGGGATCACACGCGGAACCCTACACGCACAGACACACTGCAGGCAGAGCGTGCGCCCAGCCTACAAAGGAGCTGCACATTCGTCCCGGCTCCGGCACCGCGTGTGGGGCGGCTGCAGGCAGAGGGGTGACCCTCGGGGTGCCCCCAGCCCCCCGACCTTCCTTTCCCCCCATCTCGCACCCATCCGGCTCTGGCAGAAGCACAGGGATCCTGTACACAACTTTTTCAAACTGCCAGGCAGAAGAATCCAAGTCCTTCCAAGGGAGTGTCGGTAAATCATCATTACATCCGACAACGCAACCAGAGGGATTAACCCTTTGCTCAGCCCCAGGAAAACAACAACAACAACAAAAACAGCAACAAATTCAACGATGAAAATGACAAAAGCTGTCCCCGGCTACAAGAGAAGGAAGACAGGCAGGGTGTGGGCTGTGATTTTTCAGTTATGTGTGGATACAGATGGACAGAGATCTTTGTGCGCGCGCGTGTGCGGGAGCACATGAAGAACATGCCACCACGCACCCGTCTGCCTCTCGGAACGTGCCTCAGCCCTCCCCGTGGCTCTCCCACTCTTTGGAGGACCGCAGTACTGCTCTCCAGGTACCGGTGCCCCCCGTCCCGCAGTGCAGGGCTGGGTGGCGGCGCTTCCGTCCTGCTCCCGCGTGGGGTTGGGACCCTCCCCGTGCCCACCCGGGGCAGAGGTGCTGGAGGCACCGCGGGTAGGTGGAATCGCCCTCTCCGGCATCTCAATGCGGGTGTGATTCCCATGCCCTCCCCGCGGATCAGTTCCCAGACCGGGAGCCTCTTCCCCCGGTGCTAAGAACTGGGGGTCCCCCTGCCATGCCCAGCGCCGTGCCCCCCCCCGCTCCGCTCCCCACCACCGCGCTCTCACCCCCGGCCGCACACCCCAGCCCCATTCCCACCCTCCTGCTCCGGCTCCAGCGTGGCCTCCCTGCTTCCCAGCCCATTCTCCTCTCCAGCCCAGGAGTTTTCACATCATCCCCTGGCAGAAGGAATGTCTTCCCCCACCCCAACCCCAGCCGCCCCAGCCGCCCCAGCGTGCGGGGCTCCCTCCAGGCACGCTCTCCCCTCCGGAACCCTCCCGGCACCCCCGGACCCCGTCCCCACCCGGGATGCCCTTCCCCAGCGCCGGCAGAAGCAGCACTTTGTACTCACCCCCTGCCTGCTGCTGTAGCTCTGAGTCTGGAGACCGGCTCTGATTCCGGCTCCATCACGTTTAGTGCATTGTCTCTTTCGGGCAATTTTTGCGGCAGTCCATCAGAAAAAGGGGAACAGGCCGGTTTGTGGGTACATCCTTCCCGGGAGCTCAGCTCTCTGCCTCTCTAAGGGGCTCAGCTGTGTCAAAGACACCCCCTGGCCCGGACGGCTCACTCCTTCCTCCTTCTCTTCTGGGTCCTTTTGCTTACACAGATCTTTTAATCCCATTTAACTCCCTCTCGGCAGACTGCAATTACCTTGGGAAAAAGGAGAGAGAACAGAAAGTACATGCTAGGAAGCCACGCTGGCCCATGGTCGCTGGATTTCTTGCCTCTCTCTCTCTTTTTTTTTTCCTCCTCCTTATTAATAGCACAATTTCTGTTACTTCTGGTTTCCAAAATCCTTGATTAGTGTTATTTTTTTCTTAGCTGTAACTTTTGTTGTTGTTGTTGTTGGTTGGGTTGGTGGTTGCGATAGTTATTTTTATTTGCAGTGCAGATGTGCCTCCCACCCCCCCAAGGATCTCTCCTCTGGACTTAGAGAGAAGAGGAAAAGGCAGATTTTGAGAAATGAAAATTATTTAAGGATGTCCCCGCTGCCTCTCTCTGCTGCCCTCCTCTGTAATACCGAAGCATTTGCAGAAAGTAATACAAAGTAAATAAATAATAAAAAGAAACTCTTCGGCCAGAAGAGCTGCAGAGGAGGAACCGAGGATCCTTTCCGGGCTGTGCGGAGCGAGAGAGGAAGACTCCGTGGAGGAAGGTCCCGGTGTGGGGAAGGCTGCTGATGGAGATCGCTGCGGGGCTGCAAACCCTGTGCCCAAAGCAGCCCGGATCCACAGCACCGGCACAGCTGGGCCCCACGTTACGAGGTACCCAATGTGGCTTCTGCTCTGGGTGTGGGGCTTGGGGGGGGGGGGAGGATGGGAGCACACAGAGGGGCTCAGATATGCAGGACTCCCTGTGTCCTTCCTTGCATTGCGCTGCTGCCATGGGGAGGGAGGGACGGGGACCCCTGCACCCCTCTTCTCCCACCACCACGTGACAGAAGCCCAGAAGGCAGGGAAGGTGGTTTAATGAGTTCTCTTAGACAAAGTCCATCAGAGCAAATCAGATCCCAAGTCACTCAGCCAGCTGTGCCACGAGAGGGGACTCTGTGCTGGCCAGCATGGGTAAAACCCGCATCCCTTCACCCCCTCCTTTTCCAACAAGCTGGGACAGCCCAAGCCCTGGCTGCTGTGAGCAGAACACCAGGACAGAGCAAACCCTCAGCTCCGTGGGCAGCCCCGCTCCTGCCTCCCCCCACACCCGGGCTCTCACACAGCAGCTCTGCTTTGGGCACTTACTTTGCAGCGAGGCGAGAGGCTGTGCAGTGTCTCCTTGCAGCCCCACCTTCATTGGCATTCATTTGTCCCAGCAGCTTACAACGTCTACTTCTTAAAAAAATAATTAAAAATAATAATAATAATAAAAAAACAAAAGGAGCAGAACCAAACCAAAACACCTCAGGCCCTTTCCTGCCTCCTTCCCCTTCAGCCTCAGGGTTTCTCCTGCTTTGGGAGCCAGTGGGTGCCCGCCAGGCTCAGGGGTCCCCACAAAGCCTGGGGTCCCCCCGAATTCAGCAGGTAATCCTTTCCCGGTGTGCACACCAGCAGGTTCCCCGCGGGTCGCTCCGCTCGTGGATCATTGATGCTGCGGGGATCCAGGAGAGGAGATGGGGTGGGAGCGGGCGCTGGGAGGGACATGGATGTGAAAGAGGTGGAAATGGTAAGGCTGCCCTCGTCCTTTTAAATAGCTGCAGCCAGGGGACTCCGCTCGCTGGCTGGGGTGCCCCAGGTATCCGGTTTCAGCAAACATCAGCTAATGAGCACAGATCCAGCCTCCGAGGGGCAGGTTCAGCGCTGCCGTGCCGCACGGGAGGATGGGGGCACCGGGGCTCCCCCGGCGAGGAAGGGGCTGCAGGGCACGGGCGCGGCGCTGAGCATCGCAGCTGAGTCCCCCCGGGGCTCTCCCCACGTCAGGCACTCGAGGAGCAGCAGAACCAAAGCCCCTCCGGCTGGCTGTGGGCACCGAGCTCGGGTACCCCCGGAAATAAACAGAGCCACTGACCCGCGTCCCTGAACCTGGAGCGGGAGGGGAACGCTCTCATGCTCACAGCAACTCAAGGACCCACTGGTCTGACTCAGCAAAGTGGGTTTCATTAAAAAAGTGACCTCAGAATGCGGCCAGAAGCCATGATTTGCCCCATAAATCAGACCTCCTGCATACATGACGTCTTCTGTTACCATGCGTGCTGAGGACTTCTCCTCTTTAATATGTGCATTTGGCTGAGCCGTGCTTGCTTGCAGGGGCTGCGGTTTTGCATCTCCCAGTTTCTGTAGGCACAAGATTTTATTCATACCTTTGCTCTGAAACATCTGCATTTCGCTTTCTTGCTGTAATAGACGAAGCTTTAAGTAACAACAAAAGAGCACCAAGGAATCTGAAATAAGCCATGTTACGAGTGGGGTAAGTTACCAGCATCCTCACGGCCTGCTTTCCTCCAGGGAACCTGTCCAGCAGCGAGCAGCCAAATCATACATCCACAAACCTGCATGGAGCTCCTGCACAGCAAACCCTGAGTGCTCACCCAGCCCACCCAGAGCAGCTCTGTGACTCTGGGGACAACAGGCACTCACACGCTTGTTGGAAACCACATCAAATTTCTATTTTCTCAGCTATTTTCTCCCCCAGCTGTTTCTTGCATGTTTTTCAGTCATGCATTCTTTGCTCAGAAACACATTCTAGCCAAGTCTAAGTGTTTAAGTTATAAAATAAAGCCTATAACTTCGCAAAGAAATGTGTAGAACTGAGAGAGAAATGCGTGCTGTTGACTACACACTGCAGCCTGCTGCTCTTTCCCACCTCTTCCAAAACCAATGAGTTCTCTCATTGAGATGAGAGAGAGATGAGTTCACCTTTCTTACCCCTAGACGAGTCAGGCTAACCCAAAGGAGATCAAGGCCCATCTTCCCAGAGCAAGGGACAGAGAGGAAAGCAGGAGGGGTGCTACAGGTCTTTGCAAAGATGAGACCAAAAGCAACACCAGTATTGATGGATGCACTCAACGTTGCTTAGATGAGCAGTTTCAATCCAAACAGATGCAGAAGGGCTCTGTTAACACACAGACACCAGCGTAGCACAACAGTTGGGATAAGGGGATGAGTTTAAAACAAAAGGAAACGCAATGTTGCTGAAGCCAAGAGTAGTGCCAAGTGGATTCAGGGTCAAAAATCAGACCTTGTTCTTCAAAAAGAGAAAAGCTGCAACATATGAGCTGAACAGAAATATGTTTAGTGGATTTATTTTCCTTCCCTTCCATATTTAAATGGAAGCTGTTTTAAAATACTAAATAAACTGAAGCAAATTGGCACAGTGATGAAATTAAATAGAAAAAAAGTGGCTGTTCTAATTGAATTAGCCAAAATAAGAACAGTACAGGGGGGAGGAGATGCCACCGGAACCACACGGCACTGGGAACAGAGCACTTGCTTTGGACACTGGGTATATTTAGATCAATGCCTCGTTCAGAGGTAAGGCTGTGGCGTGGCCACAGAAGGCACGGGCAGTGTGATTCCAGGCACAGGAAGGGCTTGTGGGAGGGATCAAACAAACAGGGAGTGGGGATAAAGGGCCTTTCAGTGCCCTCCGGGCTGCGGAGCGGTGGCATTTAACCCGGAGCTGTTTGGGAGCGCTGGGCAGAGGGAACCCACCCTGGGGAGGTGCCGGCATCGCACAGCTCTGCTCCTATTTTAAGGACCACTGTTTAACTTCTATTTGGTGATGCAAAACCATTGCACGTTGCATTTCTGGTTCCTCGCCCAGAGAGCATCAATCCCACAGGAGATGTACGGAGAGCTCAAAAATCATTTGTGCAACCCATGTTCTGCCCTGCGCTATCCTTCCTCCCCCATCCCAGCCCGTGCCATAGGCCAGCGGCGACATGTTTGAACTTCTGCAGCCGTTTGATGTAAAATGTTTTAAATTCTTTTGGGGAACACTAAAGGCTTTTGTCTCTTGACCGGTGCTGTGGGGATGCCATGTCTGGCAAGGACTGCTCTCGCAGTGCTATTCAGCTGTACCGGATCCCACCAGGCTGCCTGAGAGCTGGGAACTGCTGTTAATCATTACACATTGGAAGGAAGGGAAACGCAACACAGCGATGCAAGCCCGAGCCCACCTTCCCTAAGGAAACGCTGGCTGCTGGTCACAATTCTGCCATACATTTCTCTTGAGATGACTAAAGAACTGCAGCTTTACAGGATGGCTGAGAGCTGCTACAGATGAGTGGCAGCCAACCACTAAGCCACAGCAGAGCAGCGCACCGTGTGCTTTAGGCGTGAAGGTATTACATCTCCTAAACCTTGACCACCAACATTTAGGATACCAGGCAAAGGCTGTCTGGTTTTGTTAACGTCCCTTTCTACTTCCCTCAATTGTCCATCTGTTCCTATGCTGAATTCAAGTGCTGCTTTAGGGATGGTTCAGTCGCCGGTGCTGCTGGAAAACACGAAAGTGAGCAGCGCTCAGCAGCTGTGAGCAGCATCCCCAGCCCTAAGCACCAGCCCAGGCTGTTCTACTGTTTTTGCCATTGGGAGGTGATCCAATGCTACCTTCTGATCACAGATAACCAAGGCGAGTTTCCCTCTTTTCCTGCAGAAAAAGTACCAAAAACCCAACCCACCATCCAAACCAATGCTGGGCTGCTGCACGTGGAGCAATAATTCTTCCACAGTCGGGAGGTTTGCTCATTAATTGCTGCAGTGCATCCGCAAGCACTGATGTTCTGGCGTGACACGATGTTTAAGGGCAATGATATTTAAAACAGAATAATAATAAAATGTGGTTTGGTTTTGTTTGTTACCGACAAGTTGAACATGATGCCTTTTTGGGGTTTGGTTTGATGCTGGAAGTGTGCAAGGAAAGGGGAGGCACGGTACTGAGGGATGTGGTGTACGGGCAGTAGTGGTGGTAGGTGGACGGATGGACTGGATGATCTTAGAGGTCTTTTCCAACCTTAATGATTCTATGAAAGAAACTTCTTTAGCTGGGACAAGGAGGAGACACCTCCTCACGTCCACGCACATACGTTATGTCAAGGAAATCTTGAACTCCACTACATTCTGAAGCATCAGCACCAAAACAACTGCAGTGTGATTTGTGTACAGAGTAACTTCAAGACACAAATCAACCAGAACGAGCAATTGCTTAACTTCATCTTGATAGGACAGGGGGAAACGGTTTCAAGCTAGAAACGGGGAGGTTTAGATTGTAAAAGACTTCTTCCTTATACCCATAAGGGTAGTGAGGCACTGGCACAGATTGCTCAGAGAGATGGTGGATGTCCCATCCCTGCAGGCACCCAAGGTCTGAGCTGGATGGGGCTCTGAGCACTGATGGAGCTGTGGCTGTCCCTGTCTACTGCAGGGACCTGGACCAGATGGCCTTCAAGGGCCCCTTCCAACTCAAACAATTCTATGATTCTATGACCTAAGCTAAAACACGCTGCAATGGCATTGCTTCCTTCACTGTACTCAGCCGTCTCTGCAGCCAGATACTCACTGCAGTGTTCTGCTGTCTCCAGTGCAGAGTGCTGCAGGTGGCTGAGCAGGCACCTCACTCCCTGGCAGCTGCTTGGGTCTGGGAGTCACAGCCTGGATGGAGCCATGGCCAATGCAGGGCTGCTAAGCCAGATCCCAGCAGGGCTCAGGTTTGATTTGCACGATCCTGGTGATGTGCAGGCTGACCTGAAGCAACAGACGCCATTGCTTTTGTGCCGTTACTTTCTTGCTTCTAGAGTGGAGCTCGTGGTATAGATCATTTTATGTGCAACGATGTTTAAGACCTTTGGATGCAAAGCACTGCCAGTAAACTGTTATTACTGTGCTGTGCAGTTGGCAGCAGGCTCTCCTGCAGGAAGGAGTGTAAATCTATTTCCCGACCAGCTTTTACATCCACCACAACCTGCCACCGTGCAGACACACAGCTCATTAGGGACGGTTTAGCTTCATTTGGCTGAAAAGGGCCACAGGAAAAAACCTGCTGATTAAACATGCAATTCAAATACATCTTCTGGAGCACAGCAGAAAATTCCTAGCACTTTATCTGCACCGACTGAAATGCAATCTGTGCCACTTAGAGCAGAACAATACTCGATTTCTCCATACTCCTCTTGAATTGTTAACACACAAAGCAGAAACACAGCCCGTTTTCAGAGAGAAGTTATCTTCTGACATACGACGTTAACTGAGTGTGTACAGATCTGCTTCAAAGCTAATAGGCTCCTTTCCTTCCAGCAAACACACTTCTTCACGCCCGCACACTCTTGCTCTCTCCCCACTTCAATAATGATAGCGTATGGTAAAGCTCCCCAAACTGGAGCCACTGCAGAAAGGCTGTATTTACTTATGTTTGAGTAAGAACTAATAAGAGACCAGGTTGTGTCTCGGCTCCTCCAATTCCAAAAGGGAAAAAAAAAAAAGCATCGAGTCAATATTTACACTCCCACTGGTGAAATAAATGCTCTCCTCCCTGGAGGAGAGGAAAATAAAATGCAGTGATTGAAATGGGTTTCACGGAAGGGGATTTTTGTTTGTTTGCTTGTTGGTTTTCAGAGCTTGAGAGATTTCTTCCCCTCCCCATTGTGATTTGAATGGGATAGCAGTGAATGGAAGGCATCACAGCAGCTTCACGGTGGGATCTGCCCTTGAGGACCTGAAGCTCAGGAGCCTTGGTGCGCTTCCACTGATGGGCGCAGCACTCGTGTGCTCCGTATCACTCCTTAATCCCCTTACAGAGGGGATGACGGGCATCAGGAATCCAATCCCATTGGTGTGTCTGTAGAAGGTAGCTGGACTTCCAGCGGCGCCTGGGCCAAATGCCACAAGTCTTTACAGCACGGAGACTCACTGGGATGCATCTCACTGTGCTGCTGGAGGACTTCCCTGGAGCAGCTGTTGTAGTGCAGTGTTATCCACCTTCCCAGCGCTGCTTAAGAGGATGTAAACTGCCAGACTCGTTCTTTGTCAAATGTAAGTGGTCAGAATGCCATGACTGCAACTGGGCATCCCCCATTCACTGTGTGGAGGAACTGGGAGCAGATTTGTGTCTGCCTTCAAACAGAAATACACAAATACTGCAAATGCTCATTAACTCCCTGTCCACGCCCTAAGAAGAAAATATACGTCACAGAGGAGTGGATGTCAGTAAAGTCACTTGGACTTCACATTTCAAAGCACATCACGGAGACAAACACAGTGAGTTCTTGGTAAACTGTCTCCATCCAAGTAGGGCAACTTCTGCCACTTCCTAGGGGCAGATAGATGGGGGTTGTGTGAGCAGCTTCAGACACAGCGCAGCATTTCCACTGCAATACAGCAGCAACAAATCACAGCTGCAATCTACGTTAGCACAGTGGCGCGGGGAATTTGACTCTTAAATACTTGAGAAGCACAGCCAAGGGGGCAGGCCCTCATTCACACTGCCCAGCAGCATCACATAGAGGGGCTGCTGTACAGACCCAGCTGAGGCATTTTTAAGCTTGTTTCCCATTTCCCCAAAGTCTCCAGCACTGAAGAAGTCTTGTCTGACCCGGGTTAGATAGGGGTCAAGGTTTACACTCCAAAAACCAAGAAAGAAACACTGTTTACTCTCCAGTTCCTCAGAAAACAGTCAAATCCCTCTTCATATGGAACATCTCATTCGCGTGTCATCAGCAAACATTTCCACTGGCAAACTCACTGTGCTTCGACATTTTCTTCATGCACAGACCAACTGTGTGCTTTATCAGTGCCATCTCACTCCACAGGCAGCCTGACACCTGCCTTTCTCCTCCTGCATTGCTCTTCTCTGCCGTTTCTTTATTGTGAGCTCACATTAAACTGCTGTTAATGTGAGGGGTGAATGCCCCTCCCTGGAAGCATTCAAGGCCAGGCTGGATGGGGCTGTGAGCAACCTGGTCTGCTGGGAGGTGTCCCTGCCTATAGCAGGGGTTGGAACTACATGATCCAAAAGGTCCCTTCCAACCCAAACCGTTCTATGATTTCTTGTTTAGATTTAAAAGGGCGACTTTTAATCTCGCTGTCTTGAGATGCTCTTCTCCGAACAGCACTGATGATTAAAGCTCTTTTCCCACCAAATCCCACATTTAGCTCATGAGCTGGACCAAAATGGACTGCAAGACTTTTCATTAATCAGCAGAATGGAATACAAGAGACTACTTAGCATTTTGCATCTCCAAAGCCCTGAAAATAAGCACCAAGGCTCAGTGAGTGATGTTGGGAAGGGAGAGGTGCTCTGCAGGGCTGGCACATACATGATGGCCCCGCTGCTATGGGGTGAGTGCAGCCCTGGGCACCCACTGATGTGGGCAGCATGGTTCCCACCTCAGAGCAACAAGCACGGGGCCCTGAGCCAGCCCTCCCCATCAAACGTGCAATGAATAGGGCGGTAGTGCAAGAAAACGCTTTGATGCACCCAGCACACCTTTCAACACTGCATCCTAAAAGCACTTGGTGATTATTAACATGAGCCCTAACTCATCACCACCCACACGGTTTTCCTTAATTCACCAGCTGGATGTACAGAGAGCCCCAGATACGTAAAGGTACCATTCTGAAAGAGGAGAAGAACATGGGACTCCTCCACAGAGCCACGAGTGCATGGAGCTTCCCCCCCACCCTGCATTCAGCAGCACTGCAAAGTGCACCCCTGTCCTACACAAGGTCAGCAAAGGGAACTCACAGAGGAAATAAAGTTTCTCTCTTCATCTTGAGCTGTTTTTAATCTTTTCCCTCACATGCCATTATTAGACAACAGGAACAAACCAGTTTCTGTGCGAAACTTTCCCTGAAGTATTTGGAAGATGGAGAGAAATGGCAAGCTTTCTATTTTCCTTCTCCTTTACAAGAGAAATAGCACTGAATTAATATACTTATAAACAGCACTGATCAGCATTTTATTTTCTAGCTATGACTTTTTAATTTTTTTTAGTCCTACAAAGACCACCCTCTCCCCATAGCAATGCTAGGAGGGGACTATGCTGAAAATTATAGTTTCCAGAGTTTGCAAGAGAACCACAAACGCTTAATTATAGTTATTGACATAGCAAACACCCACTGCAGGCTTAATCTTCTCTTGGCCAGAAATAACCACACCAAGTGAAGGTAGCAAACCGACATCAGCCCCAGCCAAGGACAGCTCAGTGGTGCACTGGCGTGAAGATGTGCCTTGCTCCTGCACAACACGGGAGCCAGCACACCAGCAGCACTGACCTGGCGTGTTTGGGCTAGGTTTGGTGTGAGCTGGGTTGCATGTTAGCTGTTTCATATGCCTTTCTCCCAGTTAGGTCTTGAAGAGCTCCTGTATGTGCTGAGAGCAGTAGCTGTGCTCTGCACCATCGATGCTCAGCACATCCTTGCTGTGAGCATCCCATTCTCCATGGGTGCTGGTGACAACGGCCTGGAATGGAGGCAGCTTCCAGCTTTGCAGCTGGAGGTGTGACACTGGGAATGGGCAGATGTGGGCACTGCTCAGCCCCAGCCCCATTTGCTTGCTGGCTGTGCTGACAGACCCTGAAGGAGCAGCGCTTGTGGGCAGCTCGCTGCCCTCTGGGCAGACTCCACGCCGCCAACAGCTGTAGTCACATCAAAGCCTGTATGCCTAAGGCGATGCTAAAAGGGTTAGAAAAGGTGAAGCATCAGCTGGTTTTCCCCAGGGAGCCACAGGAGACTGCTGAGTGGTGAGGGAGCATTGCCAGCAGCTAACATAGAGCCCCACAGACCAAGAACATGGCCCTGTAGAGGCAGGGAGGAGCGTGGATAAGATGGGAGATGAGGTGCAAGCCTTGCAAGGATCTGACCATTGTCACAAACAGCTGCGGGGATAAAGCACTGAGCTGCCAGAAATGAACCATCCATGGAGCATCAACATGGGAAGTCCCCATCTTTCTCTCAGCAAGCCACGAGATGTTTCTGGGGGATGGAGGAGGCAGGGCAAAGCAGTCCAGGTGGCACAGAGGCCCTGCAAACCCGTCACTGTGGTCATGTAGCTGCGTTTGTGCAGCACTGCCCTTTCCACACAACAACAGGCTGCACCACAAAGCCCTCATTTAGACCAGAGTGGGAGCAGTCACGTAAAAATATATAAACAAAATTGCAGCACAACCTTTAGAACCCATGGGAGTAAACAGCTGGTGGTGGGAGCTTCACACCCATGTTTTGCACCTGCCCAGGGTATGCGTGGCACCAACCTGCGTGCGTGGCTGCAGCTGAGCTTGGTGCTCTCCGTTACAAAAGGGATCATAGAAACCTCCTTCAGTCTGGAGGAGAGAAAGAAAACGGGATAAAAGCTAAATCTGAATGGGCTGGTTATTGAAAACAGAAGTGCTATACTTATTTGTTTCTCATCTCCTGTGCACTAGCTTTAGTCCGCTGAATAGCTACAGAATTCATTGGCATTATTCCTGATTTTACAATGATTTGGTAGAGAGGGGACAAAGGCAAGCAAACAAAGCTAATTGCCTTCAGTGTTCTGTTTATCTGGTTTTTGTTCAGCCAAACAAAGAGGACGTTCAGGTCCAAGCTGACTGCGGAGCCCACAGTTTGCAGTTATGGCATCCGACATCTTCAGCAGCTACCCCTAGCAAGAACTTCCTTATCTCCATCTGGTCACTATGGAGAGTCTGGTGACTTCGCTACTATTACTACAGATCAATCAACCTTGCAAAGTCCCTCAAAAAAGCAGGAAGTCCTCCATAAAGCCAATCCTTTTTGTCATAAAAAGAACAAAGCCAGGACTAGATTAATCACTTGATGTTATTTCCAATACAAAAGTCCAAGCAGAAGAAGTTCCAGTTCTAATAACAAAGCTATGCATTCTCACCCATCCATACCAGCATGCTTTTGTTCTTTGTGCCAGAGAAGAGCAGTCTGAGCAGAAATGTAAATAATATGGCATGCTCTGCAGGGAGAGCACGCTGCTGGAAGTAAGCAGCAGACTATGGGCTGTATGAACCACAAGCAACCAGTTTTGCCAGGCTCTGCATCAGCCAGCATCTATGATTTCCCAGCATAGCCTGAGCGAGGCTGCAGGGCTCTCTGGTAGCAAGTGGTTGGAGCAGAGGAGCAATGTAAAGAAGAGGACAAAACTCCAAGCTGCTGTGATTTTTTGTGCCAAGGGTGCTAAGAACTGAGATCACCTATATGTGCAAAGTCACCATCCCAGAGGTCTTCCAGAACCGTGGAGATGTGGCACTGAGGGATGGACTCAGTGGGTTGGGTCGGGGATCTGAGAGGTCTCTTCCAATCTTAATGATTCTGTGTTCACAGCTTGGTTTTTTTGGGGAATGGTGGCTGCAGGGCAGGGGTTGAGGATCAGCAGCTCTCTACTGCTGTCTCAGAAGTGTGCGATAATAGAGGTTTTGTGAGCCCCTGGGATGGTGAGTATCCTTTTCTCATTCCAAGAAGGAACAAACAATGCACGGCTAGCAATTTGTATCTCTAGAAGAAAAAAAAATGAGCAAGACATTTAAGACAGCCACTAGAAGACCGAAGCCAGAAGGCAAAGAAAGGAGCCTCAAATCTATCAGCTTCATTATGATGCTGTGATCATAACACTGGGCCATCTCCAAGGTGGCACTGCCAAGCACTGCCCCATGGACACCAGCACAGGCAGCAGGAGCAGCTCAGCTAGCATTGCTCAGACAGCATCCCACGCCCCGATGCCGTGGGATATCCATGCTGGGACACTGAAAAATCAGCCTTGGATTCAGCAACCAGCTGGAGTTACAGCACACTTTCCCACCCCTTGCTCTGCTTGCTGGCTTGAACACCTTGCTCAAAACAGATCTTAAAACGATGACTCAAGTTACAAAGTTTGGAAGTTTGGGGATAATTCCTGCTGGCCGCTTTTACCTTCCTTGAACGCAGCAGGCTGTCCTGGGGTTCAGAGCAGAGGATGGAGTTGGATGAGCCTTTCAGCATCGGGTACAGACAAGACCAAAGGAGCTGAACCAGCTCAGGGCTTGCTGCTCAGCAACCAGAGCTGTTACAGCACCTGCTCTGCAAGAATTTACCATTCATCCCTCCAGCTTGGCTGTAAGAGAAAGATTAGCTCTTTTAAAATATATATCATTGTTTCCTATCTGCACAGACCTTTTTCAGAGAAGACCCACAAGGAGCAAGGAAAGGCAGGGAGCGAGGAGAAGCCAATGCAGGCAGACGCTGTAGGACAGAGCCTTTGAAAATCAGGAAAGTTTTAAAGATTTCTCTTTTGGGCATCTTTCACCCTGCTGGTGTCGGAACCAGCTCACAGAAGCCAAGGGAAATTCAAACAAATATCAGCTGAAACCCCCGAGGTCAGACATGATCCTGTTCCAAAGGGGAAAGTTGCTGCTAAGCTTGACTGAAATATGAGCAAGATAGGCTTCAAATAAACCAAAGGGAGAGAACATGCATTTGTCCAAACCCATCAGCTTTTACAACATCCAGGAAAATGAGTAAGAAAAATCAGATGCAGAGCATCACCTAAAGCACCATTTTACATCGGGATGAAAGCCAGGAGGGGGAAAAGAAAGCACCAAGTTGGAGCCAGATCTGTATATTGACAAAGAGATTTTTGAGTCCCTCGTTATTTGTAAAGCTCTTAAAAACCAGCTTTCATTTACAGAATGGAAGCAAAGCTCTTAATCTCACTTTGTAAACACAGAAGGAAACTGCAGGTTAAAGCCAGAGGTTTGGAAAGTGACTGGTTCAAGGTGCTTCCACTTCTGTAACCCTCTTGGTGACCCCAGAACAAAAGCCATTGTTTCAGCAGCTTCATTTGCCAAAAGCACTCCAGATTTACACCCGTAAGAACCTAGCCATTTTCCTACACATAGGAAAGCATTGCCTACGTCCAGAAATGTATTCTTGATATCATAACACTTTCCCCATCTTCTCCCATTCCTCATCTATTTCTTTCCATCCAGCTGTAAGACTGCCTGGAAAACACTGCAAATCATTTTCACAGTCTTCTATCCCTTTTCCTACACTGTGAGATTCCTCGTTTCCCGTGACACCAACATGCAATCAGCAGGAAACTCAGCATCCCAATGCCACAGAGCAATCCAGCTGCTGGCTTTCCAAAGGGAAAAGAAGTGACAAGCTGGGTCTGCCATCTCCAAGCTTATTGCTGAGGGCTGCTCTCACCCCTCCTTAGAAACTGTTCTCCAAGGAACTGGGTGCTCCCCCAGGTCTGACGAATGGTGTGAAGATGATGGCTGCTCTGCTAAACGCCTCGGATGGCTTTGGAGGATCCCTGCTGCCTCCCAGCTCTCTGCCCTGGGAAATCAAAGCGTGCTCTGCACCATCTACCCACCATCTCAAGCCAGATCAGGGCTTTGCCTCAGAACATCAGGCCTGCCTGCCTCGCACGTGGGACGCATTCAGACACAACCCAGGTGTTTCCTCAATACAGTGCTTGGCAGTTGCAGCATCTGCAAGTTTCTTCCTGGCTAGCACATCCCAGAGGAAGCACCTACATGGATTTATAGGAGCACAGAGATCATACTGGATGGCGAGAGACATTCATCATGGATTGGAGGCTCCAAATAGAAATTACACCTTCGTTCTGGACTTGCAGTAACTAGCACTGCTTTACACACACCTCTTCCTCACTTCTGCACCCTTGTGTTAACCTTTTTTTCTATTACATTCATCTTTTTTTGCGCATCCTCTGGACTACAATAGATTTTCTTTACTTGCTATTACACCATACACATCAGCAGAGATTATCAGTGTCCTTCAGAGATGCTTACAGCAAAACATACACCCTCTACCATGTCACAGAAGAAAGCAGGTCATGTCCAGCCTTATCCCATTATTCAGCACTTTACAGAAACTCCATGCACAGCAACAAAAATTCAGGCACCAAAATGCAAACAGAGAATTCATTCCACCATTGCAGAATCAAAGGCAGTGTGGGCACCCTGGTGCTGTGGGGAACAAGCATCCCACAGAGCTGCAGGCATTGGCTGCACCTTACTCCAGCCCATGGTGGGCTTTTGGCTTTGCTGCAGGTTCATTTGCTGTGGGGATGAGCATGGAGTTCAGCCGTGCTTCCTTGCTCATTATGCATTCCTCCCTCCCTGTTCCAAATTAATGAGAGTTTCTGCTCACTCAGCAGAAATTAGATGGATCTGCTTTTAAAAAAGGGCAATTAGCTCGGCAGAACCAGTGGTTCCTTCCTGTGTGCCAGGTGAGAACAGAGAGCGAGCAGAGCTACAGCTATGGGCTCCAGGAGTCTCCAGACACCTGGCTTCTACAGCAAGCAAATTTCTCGTTGGGAAGTGCCGGGATTTCTTCCCCACATAACATTTTCTTCAGGCTCATTTACCTCATTGTGCACAAGTGTGAGCCCAGCCTGTGGATGTGTGGCTGGCAGCAGGAGGAAGCTCCCAGCACACAAACCCTGCTGCACGCCTCCTGTCCCCGACCCCTGGGGATGCCTAAAGCCTGTCTGTTTGCTCAGGCTTTTCCTGATCTAAGTGGGGAAGGCTCTTTCCATTCTTGGAGCTGGGAAGGAAAGAACTACTAGCGCTGTTGGCGTTGCTTGCCAATGCAATTCATCTTTTGAGGCTGTAAAGCTGTGGTTATGAGGACGCAGAGGGACGTGTCATGTCGCTGGAACGAGATGCTCATACAGATGTGGAATCGGTACGGTCCAAAGAGCAGAAAGGGGAGAAGGTGGGGAAAGGCAGCCAAGATCTCCATTCAACTTTCCATTTTAGAAAGGCAGAACACCACATTTCCTACCAAAGGGCACAGGGGGAGAAAGATGTTCGGCACTTTGGAGAATTAATCAGCGATTTCAAAATAAACAGAAATTAAGACAATAACAACTCAACACGCAGCTCGCTTACGGGTACTTTCAAGACCTTACGTGACTGCTGCAAGCCTATAATCTTCTACATTGCTACGTAAACATCCTACGTAGAGGATCACTAGAAAGCTTCGTTCTTATTCCAGAACTCTAATTCCATCCTTGAACAGCGAGAACATGAACCTGTCTTTAATTATAAATGACTGTCTCTTGTTAACGTAACAGCCGGTACTGAATCTATCATGAACTAAAAAGGTTTTAGCATTGGCTGGAGGGAAAAAAGTGGAACCAAAATGCCTAAAAAGATTGTTGTAATGGTCCTACCTTATTATTTCATGAGTTTAGCAGACTTCAGTTAAACCCCTGGACAAAGGGAGGCGATTTGGGATTTCTCCCCTCTTCTCTACAGAAAGGGGCTGGAACTCTTCTCACCTTGCCAAGACCTGACTTCAGAGCCTCCTGCCTCCCCTCCAGCAGCAGTCAGCCCCAAAGAGAGCAGACACTGTCTTGGGGGGGGTGAAAGGAAATCCTATGGACACGAAAGAGCTCCCTATGGACAATTAAAGCTTTAGCCATGGGTGCCCCCTGGTGACTTGGTGAGTAATTAAGCACAACCGTTGGAGTCTAAAATGGCACATCACAACTGGTACGGGCGTGTTTGAGACACACGGATAATGTGCTGGTGCTTCATGGAGAGCCGCTCTGCAGCAAGGTTTGGAGGACCAGCTGTCCATAGCATCCCCCAGAACACATCAAGGCTGTGGAGCAACAGAGGCTTGCTGTGACCAATGGGTGGTTTGCTCAGCCTCCCGCAGACAACTGCACCTGAGGGAGGCAACCAACATGGGAGCAACGCAGAGGGAGGTGAGGCACTGAAACAGGTTGCCCAAGGAGGCTGTGGATGCCCCATCCCTGGAGGCATTCAAGGCCAGGCTGGATGTGGCTCTGGGCAGCCTGATCTGGTGGCTGGCGACCCTGCACATAGCAGGGGGGTTGAAACGAGATGATCATTGTGATCCTTTTCAACCCAGACCATTCTATGATTGTATGTTCCCAGGAACAAACCTGTTCCTGAGGTCCCCGATGCCATCAGACATCTTTCAGACCAAAACACGAGCATAGCACATACCCTACTGCAGGTAGCTGTCCCATATCTCAGCATCTCTTCCTAAACTCTCCATCTACTTTATGGTCACCCATTGGCTCTCTCTCCAGAAGGAAAGCCCAGCATCCAGCGCATGATTTACATGACGTGTCAGGATGGAAGCAAGCCGTGCTCACCATCAGCATCTTGCAGGACAACACCAAGGCCGTGCAGGATGCTCATCTTCACAGCAGCATCTTTCAAGGTCTCCAGCATTTGGGCACAATTAAAGATGAAGTTTTCCTTTGCTACTACTTGGCAGCTCGTTGTCTGGGGCCATTTGGCTCTGTTCTGATATTTCTGCTGTGTACGAACACTCCTAATTTGCTCCACTTTGATTATCACAGCAGAGAGGGGCAAAGTTGCACTGTCTCTCTAAATCAAACAACAGCTACTTCAGTTCTGAGCCTCAGCCAAGGCTTAATTGGGCTTAATTTTCTAGCTTTTGATCAAAAAGTCTTTAGAACAGCACATCTTCAGATATTCCCACCAGCCTTTGAAAATAAGCAGAAAGAACAAGAACTTCTGCTCCCTCCAATCCATAGCTTCGTCTTCCTCTCAGGAAGCATAAATGGGTATTCTGTGTCTCAGAACCCTGCACAGTGTGCAAATTCAAAATGTGAGATTTGAAGTCCAAGCTGAATTTAGCTGTGACCAATTGCATGAGTCAAGTTGTCTCTCTTTGGTACTCCAATGAAGGCAACTCTTTTAATGGTGGCAGCTTGGGAAAATACGCCAAAATTATAAAACCACCCACAAAATAAATAAGGAATTCCACTGCTATTTGGATCCCTCAGTACATACAAATGAGAGAAACAGGGCTAGGAAATGTTAGACTGCTTTTATAATTCCCTCAGGACCAACCAGACAGGCTGTGCTACAGATGATTGCTGGAAATATTAGGATCATTATAGGAATAGCTTACGAAGATTAACTCTAGTGAATACAGAGTTTAAAGCACGGTTCTGTGTCTCCCATCACCAAAATCATTGTGCACGTACACAGCTTTAGCTGCTATAGGACTCAGCAAAACCTCACCAGGTTTCATTGCTTTGGTGCCAAAGGTGTAATGAGATGTTTTGGGAACCTTGTTTCAAGACCACATTAATAAGCAGTGCCACCATGTAGGATGTTTGCTTCCATTTGTTGGAGCAAAGCTATCTTAGTTGCATCAAATCTATGCAAAGCTGAAAAACCACAACTCCTTCACAAACGTGGAAATACCCCTGGGAAAGCTTTATGGGTGCCACAAGCCTATGGCACAGTCATACTGTTCTCATAGGCAGTGCAGGTGCTTGGAGTAGGTGAGCTCTAATGGTCCCTTCCAACCCAAACCATTCTGTGATTCCATGGTTTCAGAGTGCCAGACCTTCCTGAGCACTTTCAAAGTTCATTTCAGGAAAAAAAAACATTTATTTTGAAAGAGAGACAGCAAGATTTCAATGTGCAAACACAGGAGAAAGCTTCCTGGGCTTGATTCAGTTGTTCCTTCTCCAGCTGAAAACTTAGAATTGGACAAAAGTCACCAACAACTGTGGTTGACCCAATGTGAACAATTCTTAGCATGTACGTTATTCATCCAAATGACGTCTTTGCTCAGTTCCAAACATACACATCTTCCACATTGTTTTGCAGTGCAGGTGGGCCTGCAGCTAAGAAGAAATGTCTATATGAGGATTTCCATCAGTTACACACAAGGCTCCAGACCTACATTAGCAGGAGAATCATTTCCCTGTTGCTTTGGCCTCAGTTTAGGGGCTGTTGCAGAGGCAAAGCTGATGCCTGAAGCCCAGTAATGCTACTGGGCTGAAACCAGGCTTTGCATCTCTCTCCCAATTTTGGGGGGCACCAAACCCACTCTGAGGTCCCACCACAGGGTCACCACTTCTCCATTCTTGCTGAGCATCATCGCAGGAGACTGCAGCATCAAAGAGGGGGAGGGTTTGTTCACAGATTAACAGTTAACAGCATTATAAGGCACTCCTGGAGATGTGCACCCAAATCTTCTGTTCCTCATTAAGATTAATGAAAGGTTTGGATTTGAATCCCTATGCTTCCTCGGAAACCTCAGTCATTATGGTTCAGAAGTTGTCTCTGTCCTACAGACCCTCCCAGGATGATTTATGAAGCGATACATGCGTTATTTATTTATTTTTAAAGTCACAGTTATTACTTAAAGCTAAATTGCACTTTGGGGTAAAAAAAAAAGAAAAGAAAAGGCTTCAGGATGCACTGATGGAAAAGATTCAGTGGAAGGGATCACAGCATTTTAGGGCCTGAAGCATCAATGACACAAAAAGCAAAGAGCTGAAGCAGCTGTGCTGAGCATGGGGCAGGCAGACAGCAGGGACTGCTCAGATCTGAGCATTCGGATTTTGTTTCAACGCTCACAGCACCGAGAAACCAAAGAACAGCAGCAGGAGGAGAGCGCTGGGTCCCTCCTGTGCTCAGGGACAGCGAGCACGTCTCCAAAAGTTCCTGTCAAGCTTTTGTTTTTAACACACACCATCCCCTCCCCCCAAATGCTCATGTTTTCATAGTAACCATTTCTCCAGTTCATTTTCCAAGAGCTTCGCACCGAGCTTCTGCTCTCAGAGCGGAACATGAGTGACGTGAATGCTAAGCAGAGTCAGGCTCCGAGGGCTGCCATTACCTAATGCTGTGCCATTACACAAATGCCGTTGTTAGGAATATTCCAAGGGCTCAGGAAGAGGCTTACAAGAGCTCACAGTGTTCCTGCTGCCCACCATGAACACTGTCTCGATCCATGGCGGAACCACGCTTGTGCTCCTGCATGGAGAAGCCAAGGAATGACAGCGAGCCTCAGAAATGTTGAGGAGAGGTTCCCTCAACCCCCGAGAAGACTGGCTCAGTATGTTATTACCATTCCCTGGAAATTGCTACGTAGACTTCACTGAAGCATAACATTTCATCAGGAGCCCCCGAAATATCCCTGGGTATACATGCTGGGGAAGGCTAAAAAGACCTCATAGGCACAGAAGATCACAGAAAACCTATTATCTGTCTGCAGCACCGAAGCATCGATCTGTCAACACGGAACCTTTTGGAGAGCATTGCAACCACCCACTAAATGGGTTTTTGATTAGCCACGGTATTTAAAACAACCACAGACTTCTACGGCAAACGCAGGGCTGCCAGGCAAAGGGTCAGGCCCAAAACTCAGCCCAGCTTCGCTGCATTCTTCCACTGCTTCTGGGCTGAAGTTCAAGTGAACTTCTTGATGGGGAGATGGGTTTAAGTTTAAAATTGGCAACCCTGCCTGATTTTATCACTAGCCTCATGACGCTCGGCACGTTGCTTAAAACCTCAGCTTTTGGAAACTGGCACAATGAATTCAAGCTCTGCTTACAAACCCCCAAACCTCTACTCCATGTAGATGGGAGCCACAAATCCTACACACACAGGATCCAGAAGGAAAGGACTACACATGATGCTTCATTCGTCTCCTTATTTCTGGGAAACGTACTCACAACTTTTGGAACATCTGGGATTAATAGCTTGTTTCTGGAATAAGAACATGAAAGTTTTCTTTCAAAACTGATTAACTTGTTTGCTTTGAAATTTTGGAGATATTCACTCAAAAAGAAAAAAAAAAAGCAAAAGAAGAGAAAAGGAAACGAAACAGCAAAAGACATTGAGATGTCTTTTGAGCAGCAGTGAACTACCTGGTTCATAAAACAAGTGACTACATTTTATTCTGCAGTATTTTTTGCTGGCCAAAAGACCATGAATTAGCCAAGGTGCTCCCAGCTGCCAATAGACCACGGCAGGTCGGGCAGGCTGTAGGACACAAAACCCATCTCCAACTCGTGCTCAATGATCTGCTTTAGAACAGCCTGCAGTCTGACCCCAGGTAATCCCACAGAATCTGCAGCAGCAACTGGACCTGAAGGCAATTTAGGAACAGCGACCACAATTTAGGCTCTAACAGAGCAGTACCTGTGATCTCCTCCTGGCACCTCCACCACCATTTGCTTTCCAGCACTGGTATTATCTTTCCCTTTTCATCCTTCACTTCTCCCCCTCCCTCCTTCCTCATACAGTAGCTCTTTCAGCTGCTCTCAGTAGGTGCTGCTTTACCTAATTAATTGACGACTCAACAAGTGCACTTTCTAATTAAAGTAAATAAGCCCATGCTTGGAACAGTGGCTCACAGTGTTACCCAGCACTCGTTCCTCAGGAGCAGGATATTATGGGCTCCACCTCCTCTGTGCCAAATTAATGCATTAAACTAATAGAGCAGAAGCAAATAAAAGCTTCCTAGAGCATCACTTAGGAGTGTTATTCTGAAACAAAGCGATGCCCAGTCTTGAATTGCTGAAGCCAAAGGGATCTTCTATGTTAGCTGGACTTTACAAAGGGGGAGGGGCGGGGGAGAGCAGCTCTTTCAAACCAAAAACTCAAACCCAAATTTCAAACCCAAAGTCCCATTTGGTGCTTCCAGTGCTGCCGTTGTGGATGATTTGGGTTGGGAAGAACTGAGGGAACAGAATCTCAGGAGGTTCTTTGTTACCTCTTCTGGTGCCCGAATGACTCGGTCTGTCCCATAATAATATCCCATATTAAAAGACTGCCCTCCTCTTCTGTGCCACACATTTAAGACGGGAATTTTCCAGACAGCCACACTAAATCATCATCTGCGCTCACCATTTCATCTGCCCTCACCATTCCCATGTACTTGAAGTTATGAGGCTCTCACCCTGCTGTTAAGCTGGTGATGATATCTCCTTAACGCGTGCAATCTAGCACGCATTTAAACCCAGTTACACCTCTTCCCCCCGCTGGGGGAAGCTGGGAGGGAAGAGCCCTGTCCTAGCACAGGAGCCAGTCACGTTTTGGCTGCTGAGGGAACATCGGAAGCGTTCCCTCCCTGGGAGAAGCCTGCATTCGTGATGTCCTGTTTGTTGGAAACATCAGGACAAGGCTCGAGACACAAAACAGAACAGCGAGGCCAAATGTGTCACACAATGTTTTCACAAGGAGGAAAAATAAAACCCCCTTCCCCCCCCCAGTGCAACCAGTTAAATGAAGCAGCAGGGTGCTGGGGAGGTGGTTGGCATCCAGCTCTGAGCACGCAGAGGGATCAGCAGTGCCATCTGCACGCCCTGTGAGAACCCCAGCAAAAGGTACATTCCCAAAACAAAACAAACCAGCCATCATCTTCCTCTATTGTTCAAGACTTCTTTTTTTTTTTGCAGCAAAAAAAACCAACAAACCCAAAATTCAGAGGATCTCAGAATATTATGAAAATGGTCAAAAGTGCTTCCAAACCAGCGTTTGAGTTGGTGTCCGAACTTGTTTCCACAGATGGGCTGGGAGAAGGGCCGTGTTAGTTTAGGCCTTACGTACTTAGAGTTCATTAAGTCAAAAGAAAGCTTTGTGCCTTTGAGTGGTTTTTGGATGAGCTTACAGGTTTCAATAGCCCGGACAGTGCAGTGGGGAAGGGCTAGCGTGAAAGGAGGAACAGAAGTGCATTGAGAAACGAGGAGTGTGAAAACGGGGTGACAGAGCTGCATTTTGCATCAAGTCACTCTCAGCTTGCTGCAAGCTCCTGGCTTCGAGCAATTAGCTCAGAAATAAAGATATGTTTGTGTTTTCACAGTCCCTCACTGTTGTGGAAACCAGTCAGAAAGCCAAAAAAAATGGGGCTCTTCCCACTGCATTTCCTTCAGCAATAAACACCTTCTTCATTTCTATATATATTAAAAAAGAATTGGAGCTGAAATCTCATGTAGTTACACACAAAAATCGCACCAAAACCACCCTGAACCAAAACAAACATCTCAATTTTTGAAACATCATTTCCAAGAGATCAGGGATGACTTTTCAGCTGCTCGCTGCTGTTGCAGCTCTGCTCCTTTTTCAGGAGGAAAGCTGCTCTTTTTCAGCAGGTCGGAAGCCTTAAGTTACCCCTACAAATATGTATCCACTTGCCTTTTCTGGCTAGAATTACAGCCAGAAGAGAAACAGCAGCTCTGCTCCAGCCCCTGACATCCTGTGCTGTAAGAGGAAGAGGTGAAGCAGCTGAGAGGGAGCGCAGTCACAGTCAGACCCATGCCCAGCAGCTCCACTAACTCACTGCCCTTTATTATTGGGTTAGTCGCTGGAAGCATTACACGAACAGCAACATTTTAGTGGCATTATGCTGTTCATTTGGCTAAAAGCCACTGCCTTTTCCAGATTGTCTTAAAATAACCATTTCCTACTGAAATCTCTTCCTTTCTCCCCAGCCAAATAACAGAAATAGTTGGGTTTGGGGATGCGGGGGAGAAAAGGGCCCCAGGTTGCTTCCAGTTTCTAAGCCCATGGAAACTTAACAGAACATAGACCAAAGAAAGTGACGAAAATCCAAAGGGGCGGACAAGTTCAGTGCTTGTTTTTGTACCATCCCTGCCAAGGCAGCAGCAGTTGCCCGTTCTTTCCTTGCTGCTTGGCTGCTGGTAGGACAAGCCTAGAGCCGTGGTACCACCGCAGGGCGTTGGCATCTGGACACTGCTCTGCTGTCCTGAGCTGATCCTTTTATTCCATGGCCCTCACCTCAGATGTATTTCAGCTGGCTTGGTGGCCTCGCCATGCAAGTAAAAACCTGGATGAATCACCATCAGTTTACACACAGAGGGAGTCACAAGTTTGCTGCTCCTGTTTATCCAGCGTGCCAACACACCCACCAAATAAAGGAAATTAAAACAAAAGAAAAAACAAAAAAAAGCCCTCCTCCAACAGGGTGGACTTTCTCACAAAGTTTACTTTAGCCTTTGAAATAAAAATCCTGACCTCTCCCTGTGGGTTCTCTTCTGAGAGCTGCCTGCTCACTGATTTTATTATCCAAGCAATATTTCTTTGGAAATCCTTTCCATTCATTCAATGCTGAAACAAATACTAATAATAATAATAATCATCATCATTAGGTTATTTTGGTGCTGTAAACACTGATATTTGCTCTTGTTTTGATCTGAAGCATATGGAACCGAAAGTCAGGAGATCCCAACTCAGGATGTGCTTTGGGTTGGGCTGTTTGATGCCTCCTTACCAAACCCAGAAGTGAGGAGCTTCCTTTGATAAAAGCCAGACAATAACTTCAAGTCAGTCTGATTCCGTTCTACAGGTAGTTATTCCTGTAGAATATTGAAACATGGCCTTGTGATCCTATGGAAATATGGCCCAGAGATCACTCTGAAACCCCCAAGAGTTTTGTCATCATCTTAAACAGAGCCAGAATTTTCTTCTAAATCCCTCTGTAGTGGAAACAGAGATTTGTTCTGCCAACAGTGAGACTGTGAGGCTTGTAGAAGAAAAGAGGATTATCGGTAACACCTCAACAAAGGCACTGCACTGAAGAGTGACACCTGGACAGGACCCAGCAAAGGTGAAAGTGCAGCAGCAAATGTAGAATAGAGATAGCATGTGAAAGAAGCACTAAGAGCTCAATGCAGCCAACGTTTGTGGGACTCATCCTAGGGTAGCAAACAGCTATTGATGGACACAAAGCATCGCACCCAGAGGGCAGACTAACAAGCTTGATCACATCGTACAGGTCTGCAGAACAGGCATAGCTCTGGCGAGGTGAAAACAGCCCTACAATACAGTACAGTGTGTATCTGAGCAGCAAAAGGCTTTGCTATGGGACATAAGGAACAATTGGAAAAACCTGTTGGCAGGTGCTAAATCCAAAAGGCACCATCACTGGCTGAGGAAGCCCATAGAGTGAAGATGGTGGAAAAAACACACATAGGGAAAAAGTTACTGCTATATGAAGGTCATTACCCTCTTCCCGACTGCTTTTGCTGGGGATGGGAGCACGAGGCTCAGCAGAGCTGTACTCCAGCCTCCTACACTCTCAGGGTCTTTGACCCACACACAGAGACTGCCTTCACTGCAAATTAGCATTGCTGATTTTCCTAAACAATGAAGGTCAAGGCTCAGTGTTGTGCTCCTGCCATCTGACTTTGCCTGGAGCCACACCACGAGGGCAAAGCGTGGGGCATGGCACAAAGGGGCTCACTGCCATGTGAGAGCAGAACCATCACAAACACTGCACTTGTAC
The DNA here is from genome assembly GCA_016647715.1 of Pavo muticus. Classification (NCBI taxonomy): domain Eukaryota; kingdom Metazoa; phylum Chordata; class Aves; order Galliformes; family Phasianidae; genus Pavo; species Pavo muticus. The sequence goes on from JACDJE010000064.1 coordinate 5,874,440, forward strand.
GTCATCTGGCAGAGCTCTGCGGGCTTCTTCTCCAAGCTAACACCATCTGACCCAAAGCAGTGAACAAATGCAGCACCTTTCATGTGACACAAGCAGCAGACAGACCTCAAACCCCAGCTTCTCGAGGGGCTCAGGGAAAGCCATGAGCACCCAGTGAAGGAGGGGCACCAGCACATCTGTAGGCTTCTTGAGCAGCAGCCCTCACAGAACACTAACACAAACATCCCACTTCAGATCAACTCTGTGCCTTTATCAGGAAGCCTCTTTTTCTTCAAATAAGCAGAGAACTGCTCAGATTCATCCTCCACATCCCACAGTAATGATGTAGGTACATCTGGGGCCTTGAGGACACAAAAGGCCTTGAGAAATGCCAAGCTGCTGCCTATGGTTTCTTCCTGCCTGGACATCTCCTTCCATCACTGTGCTGTTCTGAGCAGCTCACCTGCCTGGCACGCACTTTGCTTCCAGTCCCACAACAATCAGCCTTGGGACCCTCAACGAAACAAAGTCCATAAGCCAATACTATTTAATTGCATTTTTCAGACAGCAAGCAAGCCAACACAGCCATCTCCCACATGACAAAAAAGGAGTCTGAACTTGAGGTCTTGCAAAAGCACATATCCATCACCTGAAGGAGGACTTTTGGATGTCCTCCACCACTTTGGCATGGCACAGCAGCTGGAGGTGGCAATGGGATTTGCACCAGCCATCCCCCCTTCCTACCACTCCGAGGCCAATAGATCTCTTTTCAGGTGGCTGTGCACCCTGCTGCAGAGCTCAACCCCCAAAAACCCATCTCCTCTTCTAGCACTAATTTCCCATGTGCCCTTCCCAGGCTGCTCTGTCTTCTAATCTACTTCTCAGAGACCTTTAAATATATATATTTTAAATTCCAACCAGATTCTTGGACTTGGCAGACAAACCGTGCGTCCCATAAGAGTCATATTTTCTTTGAAAGCCCTGAATGAAGCCTTTATAAAAAACTTCATTAATATTGCTACCTATATGCCTGCTCCCCACTTCCTGTTCAAATCCAAACAGATTCTCCACACAGAAAGACTTTTGAAATTTGCCTATTTACTTCCCCCAAACAGTGAGAGTGTTACTGAGGAGTTTGTGGTAGAGTCAGTCCACACGTGTGTTGTCCTGCTGGAGTTTATAAAAGATGAAGCCTTCTATTCATTGGAGATGAAAAAAAATAGATGCAAGAGGGAAGCACATAAAGCCAGGGAGATCAGGGCTCAGGAGTTCTGTACTTTGGCTTTGTGCCACTGACAGAATTTGGTCCATTTTTGCAATTAGATTATATGACAGTAAAGTCATTACACAGTACTGTGTCTACAAGGGTGTTAAGGCTCTTCCTGCCAGCAAGAGTCAAAATTAGTAAAAGAGCTGTTTCAAAAGTACCAGAGGTTGTATTTCATCCCCCATACACACACCATTCTGCTGCATTCAGCAGCAGATGCCCATGCCCAGCTCTCAACACAAGCCAACCACTGAGCCCCAAGTGGGACCCCCAGAAACCAAGTCCTTCTCCCACCACAGCCACAGGGTGAGCTCCCCTTGCTGAGAAATGGGTTGGAACTGAGCTGGGATGCAGAGGAAGGAGAACATACCAGCGGAAAACAGATCTGACCTCTCGTAACATTGCCATCTTTAAAGTCAGCTCCTTTCAGGGTCACTATGTTATCAAAGTTTGAACAACAGCAATTAGCTACAGTCAGAAAAGGGCAACGTGCAGACACCAGGATAAGGGAGAGACAGCCGGACAGTGGGAGCAGCCATCTGGGATGCAGTCCCAGCTCCGTCATTTACCACGCTTTCAATTTCCCTTCTCCAGCACAAGGCCAAAAGATACGTAACTCTGCGTGAAGAGCTCTGCAAGCTACAGCCTACATGCCATGCCACGCAAGTAATCCCTCTGAAGGCCACTTAAGTGTTTAAAGTTATTAGTGCTTTAAATATATCACAGGGAAAATGGTTAGTACAAGAGGAAGGCAGTTAAATCTTCCAGACTTTCACATACACCATGTAAAAAGGACTGCAGGTTCAGCAGCCAGATGTGCACACTTGCAGGACATGCACAGCAGCTTAAGACCTCCATTTCCATTTTGTTAGAGCCAACGCAACCCAAGGATGAGAATCAAGAACACCACATCCTACACCTGGAGTTCTCATCTCCTTTGACCAGGAACAATTCATGGATGGCTTTAGAAATTCTCCTTTGATCAGAACAGTCCAAATTATTGAACTACTGAAGCGTAGTGCAAGCTCGTGTATTTGGGCAGGTGCCTGGAAGTGGACACAAATTTAATCTCCGTCTTAAAAGGCTTAAAGATGGAGGATGTTTTCAACACGTCAACAAGACTTAAGGGAGCAGTTTTTTTTTAAACTGGGCTGTTTTAATTAAAAGGTGGCAAGCAAAGTAAAACAAAACAGGGAAGAAAATCCATGCAAGTTTTCCAGTAGAGAATTAGATCTCACATTACGAGTCGTGTGACCTCTCCTTCCGAAGAAACACCAAAAAAATTCTGAACAAAGCCCAAAGCATGATTACAGCTTCCCATGAGATATGTCAGTTCGTTGAGGTCTCTCTGCTCCTCACCAGGCAGCGTTCCCAGGCACAACGCACCCCTCACCCCACCGCTGCAAGGGGCTCCCACGATGCAGGGGCACATTGGGGAGCACTCAGCTCAAGCGAGATGCCCTGCTGAAGAGCAGCAAGAGCACAATGCAAAGCAATGCAAAGGAACTGGAATTTTCTGGATTTGAAATATGCCTCCAAAAAAAATAATCCCGTTGGGAAGGAGGACATTTTCCAACCAGCTCTTGTTTTTAGTTTATTTGTCAAGGATAGCTGCAGCCCACTCCAATTTAGTTTGCGTACATAATCAGAATTAGAATTGCATCAGATTTTGGCTGCAGTGGAGGGATGCAGCGTAGCTGTTTCAAATCCACGCAGGGAGAGCTGACTCTCACCCTCTTATCCCAGTGCTTCAACCAATTCACCATGTGCCTTGAGCTTGCTCTGCCTTTGCACCATGCAGCTAGGGAGGAGTTCCTGGGAAGGGCTGCAGGCCCACTGTGCACAGCTGTCACCTGCGCTCAGCTCTGCATGGAGCCCACTTCCAGTCCCAGGACTTCTGGATTGCTAGAGATGCTTCTACATCACAACATTAAGGAGGAAACGTGTTTCTTAGCAGCTGGACAGCAGCCCAACCTTCTTCCTCAGGAATCACAGGATAGCATGGGTTGGAAGGGACCTTCAAGATCATCCAGTTCCAACCCCTGCCATGGGCTGGCTGCCCCCAGCCCCATCCACGGCCTCAGGAAACCAGAGCTCTGGGCAGCACTGCCAGGACCTCATTACCCCCTGAGTGAAATATTTCTTTCCTAATATCTGATCTAAGCTTCTCCTCTTTTAATTTAAAACTATTCCTCCTTGTCCTATGACTCTATGTGAAAAGCTGCTCTCCCTCCTGTTTATGAGCTCCCTTTAAGTACTCTAAGGCCACAACGTTGTCTCCCCACAGCATCGCAGAAGGACAACGGTGGTTGGAAATCACCCTGAAAATCCTCTTTCTTCTATCATATCCTTAATGTTAGGGATTACATTGGAAGATGCTCTTAAATTTGATCAGAAAATCTCTTTGGAGCACAGGTTTCAACATGTAGAACTCCCATATCACAGTACCACAATAACTACCCACAGCACATGTTCTGCCCCAGCATTTGGGATGGGAAACAACACAGCAGATTCAAACTGCTGCCATTTGGGATGAATGTTCAGTTTCTAATGGGAACCCACTGCGATGAGAGAGAAAACTCCAGTGCTATCTAATGCTTTGAAAGTATTGAAGGACACTAATATCTCAGCAGAGAGCAAGAGAAGGGTAAATACTCATGTGCAGCATAGCCAAGAATCTTTGTTTAAAAGCACCAAACAGAACAAATAAAATGCTCAAAGCTTAAGAAGTTTGTGGGTTTTTTCCTCCTTTTTCTTTTTTTCGGGGGGAAAGGAAGAAACATCTGTGGGAAGCATTTATGAGACATAAAATGCACCTCACATAGCACCCTAAGGGCCATCTTCAGAGTGGAAAATAAAGCTTCCATACTAGGAGTTTGTTAACATTGTGGCAGGAATTGCATGCAAACACAAAAGCTCGCTTGTTCCGTAATGACTTGCCGAGATAAGTGTCCCTTATCAGCAATACTGTTTTCTTTTGGAAAGGAAGGGACTCTGTGTGTACAAGCAGGGGATGGAAGTCAATGAAAACAGAAGGCTGGAGAGGTCTGAATGGGTATTTTGTACTGTAATTCTAGCTTGGGGCTGCTTTCTTGGGTGTGGAAATATCAAACCCTGACCTCCCACTGACGGTCCTTGGCAGTGGGATAAGTCACTCATTTATTTTTGCTCAGCCACAAAGCTGCTGTGTAACATGGCAAGGTCCTTGCAACGCTACACTGGCCCAATACAACTCCCAGGCAAACAGCACCCAGCCCTCACATGCCCCTGCCCAAAATATCACTGAGACTGAGCCCACAACCAGGTGAGCCCCACAGCACTCATCAGGCAGCTCTTTCAAACTGGGAAGAAAAGAGGATCTGTGCAGAAGAAGGTTGGGGTGGGAGAGGTAAAGGATACCTTAGGCATCTTCTATTATAGCCAACAAAGCCCTCAGTAGCAGGGACCTTTGGTGGTGCAGCTCTCCTGCTTATAACCTGGGAACCCACTATAGCCTAGGTTGAAATTAGTTGGAAGCATCACACACACAGGAGAAGCTAGGTGTGCTGGAGTTTTCCACTATATAAAGTAGTCACAACATTCTTCTAAACGAGGGGGAAAGAAGGGCTTGCAGAGGGGTGGTGACCATCTCAGACTTGCTCTCCAGGAAGGCAGCTGTGGGCTCCTCTGGGGCTTGGCTCAGGCCTGCTGCCATCCACAAGGAGTTCTGGCTTGGTCTCAGGCTGCTTTAACACCAGAGAATGTTCTGCTATGGGCTGACGATACATGAATAAAGTGAGAACCTACATGGAAGAACTCAGCTTTTCTCTTGAGCAATACAAACCTCAGAAATTAACATATGGCATCAAGATTCAGGATAAGTGAGGCCAGAGCATGGCCACAGGGAGTTCTAGTCATGTCCCATCAGAACAGAAATAGTCTCAGCATCTGTCTGCTCACAGGAGAGCGCTTCAGACCTCTCTGCTGCAGTCAGAGGCCCTAATGGCTCTTCAAGTCATCACAGTGTTGGACACGTAGGAGGCTGCAGACCCTGACAGACACCTCTGGTTTAAATAAAAGGAAAACAGTTTTGATCCCCATCAACATATCAGTTAACACCTTATTTCCCCACTGGCTTCACATACACAGAGTACAAGACTGGAGGAAACTTCCAGCATCGGCCTGTCAGGTGACAGAAGTCAGCTTACTGCAGCCAAGCCAGTATGGATAATCGGCCAAGACACCATAGCCAAAATTTACCTCTCATCTGTAAGGCTGCCCAGCTCCGCCTCCACAGCGACCTGAGCTGGAGCATCCTCTGAGCCATCCATCAGGTCGTGACTTTCTTTGACCTGTGCCAAGTACAGCCAAAAACATTTCTCCTCGTCCATTGCTAATTCAGCTACTAATACCTACACAGACTCTGTTCCATAAACAAGTCTGAAGCTAGACAAGAGGATCAAAGGATTTTGCAGGATTCGTATGCTTCAGCCAAGGAATGCACCATCACCACTGACTGTAGACAAGAAATTAAAAGATTGAGGAAGTGACAATCACCAAGAAGGCACTCATGTGCAAAGGAATGGTTGGAGCTTGATGCAATTGTCACCTGTAGACACATTTCCTTCTGATGTGGATTCTGAACTTCTGAATCTAGAAGCCATGGAAAGGCAATCATGAAAGAAATGGGTTTTAAATGAGTAAAGACCTCCCTGAATGGGAGGTCCTCCTAACCAAGCCTAGAATGCCTCTGTCAGAAAACTTGCAAGCAGGGAAGGAGAACAAGACGCCCCCAGTGACCCCACGTCCATCAGCCAGCTGGATGCCCACACGGAGCAGCTGCTGGCTGGGGCAAGACAGGGGATGGGAGGAGGCTGTCAGACCAAACCAAGGTCTGCTGTGTGCTCAGCACTGACCGGTGCAAGGTGGTGCTAAACATTAGAAGTCCATACACTTCTGGGCATCTCGTGTAATTGCGTTTTATGGGCAAGCTTATGGAATTTGTTGGATAAACTCTGCAAGTAGGCTGACAGGAGGCTTTCTGTTGGCTGGCTGGCATGCAACAAGATGGCTTGTTGAGGCCTTCTGGCTATAAACCAGGAGCAACAAGAAACACAAGCTTTCTGGTGCAAACTTCCTCTCTTTAGTATGACTTTGATGGTGAAAAATAAGGCTCCACAGTGCAGAGGTGACAGAGTGTGCTTATGCACTTTGAGGCAGGTGGTGGAGGAGCTGAAGGATGATGAGCAGCTATGTTAAATACACAGGCAGGAGTGCACATTGCTATCTTGGCTGGAAGCCTGCCAGGGCATCTCTGTCCATGCAGTCAAGGCAGTGGAATTAAAAGCTCAGGACACGAGAGGCATACAGGAATACGTAAGCTTCTCTGTCTCCACGTAGCTGCCATCTGTTTGGAGAGCTACCAGAGGCTGAGAAAGTTAATCTAAGTTAACTTATCAACTCCTTACACTTATCTGTAGTGTCTCAGCTCTGTAAAGCAGAGCTGTTTCTGGGGACCTCCTGGCAGAACCAACAGCTCTGGTTCATCTCCTTATCACAAACTGATGTCTGACCCACTTTGCACTATTTTTCCTCCAGCACAAAGTTGGTCAGCCATTTATGGAGGCCTTGCCCAAGCATTGGAGCCAAAGGGGACTCCACAGAAACAGTGCTTTAGTGGGTTGGTCCCAGCATGCTACTTAACTTGTCCCTTCTTTTCACAATAGGACAGTACTTTTGACCCACACTCAGTTTGTGATTCATAACAATGTCAGATTATTTTCTGCAAAATCAGAGCCCAGAAAGTATTCCCTCCTGCAATCCCTCAATGGACTGATCCCAAATATACATATATGCACACATGCACTCATCCATGTTTTTAGGGAATCACTCAGGATTTGGTTTTCATTTAGGAGGGATTATTTCAAGATCAAGCTGAAAACCATCTTCCAGCATTCTTGAAACCCTTCCACTCTTCTGTTACTTGCAACGTTTCTAAGCCTGTCCTACTCTATTGTTCAGTTCAATAATGAAGATATGAAAAGGTCCCAAAACCAGGACAAAACTTCACCAAACCATTTTATTTTTACCACCTTGGAACCTGGGAGGTTTGAAGGACTTCCAACGAGGTGATATACTCCAAAAACAATAACTTGGAAAAATGAACTGCTGTATGCCTACCATGCCACATTGCAGCCACACGTTTGTGTGGCTCACTCATGAGAACACCAAGTTACAAAACATCAGAAGCCTTATTGACAAAGTCAGCCACTGCTCCTCTTCCCATATTCCTGAAGCAAACCTGCTTGTTTTATTGGGGTATGTTTCTGACAAGGCCTTGTTATCTGGAGGGTAACTCTGGGCAGGCATAAGCCATTCCTCTAGTCCAGAAAACAGAGGTAAACTGGAATTCCTATTTTCCCCTCCACTTTTCAAAGCCAAGTACAGGGTTAGCCTTACGGTTTTGTGTAGCCTCACTCATCCCCAGGAGCACTTCAAAGGAGTCAGGAACAAACTGGTGCTCAGAAACCTCTTTGGCACTATTCTGAGTGCTTCACGGTGTTTTATGCCAGGCAGTTATCTAAATACCTCCAGTGTGAGCCCGCTCCTCACTGATGCCTGTAGAGCATTAAGTGGAGTAGCAAAGGCACAAGGCAAGCTCCCAGTTAACTGGGATTATATTCCCAATGTTTCCTTTGCATTTACACCCTTCGTAAGTCAGTCTTTAACAAACAACAGCAACCAGCTGAGACAAATGACAAAAATCACTGTGATCTGGGAGGTATGCAAAGATGCTGGTGGCCATATGTTCCATCTCCAAATGGTACATGATTCATGCTTCCCATCAGAAGCTGCTGCTCTGGAAGCCTCTTCTACCCAGCTTAAACCTAAGCAGTCTCAATCTCTCTGCTCCCAGCTAAAGCATGAGGCCAGCATCTCCTCACTGGGAGAAGGGTGTGATCTGTGGTCAGGGAGGGGCAGCCAGAACATGACATACACACAACCCACAGATCCCATCCAAACCACAGCCATTCATGTGGAAGCAGCCCCACAGTGCTCAGCTTGCTACAGCACAGGGCACACAGCTCCTCTGGAGTGCTGGAGAAACACCACAGAGCCACACTAGGACCATGACACCTCCCCACTGCCTTTACGTTCATACTTTCTGTTCCATCTGTGCTTTAGTGCCCACCATCCATAGGCTCCTGCAGCACTGCTTTCTCCTCAGTGCCAAGTGATGGATGCAGGCAGCCTGACACAGTTGGATGTTTTCAGCCTGGTCTGCACACACCTGGGCACAGGCCAGCAGCACTCCCACACTTTCCTCTAGTTCCTAATCCCTCTCTCGCAACGAGGCTCAGCCCAAGGCTCTGATGAACAGAAGGGCAGTTCACAGCCACCTTCGCCAGCATTTAATCCTGAGCATCTTCTTGCCTTGTGGAACACATCAAGCCATTTTGGGCTACTTCACTGCCATCATTCTCCCACCTACATCCTGCAGCACATACGCAGCTCTCCACCCAGCCCTACTACAGTTACTATTCTCTATCTCTCTCCCTCCTGCCCTCTGGGAAGCCTCCCCACATCACATTCCCAGTTGTGTTGTGAGCCAGCAGCCTGCCCACAGCCACAGCTTACCACCTTGTGCCCTGCTCCCATACTAGACAAAGCAGAACAGGGCTCCCTGCTTTGAGAAGTGGGCCCCTTGCATTCTCTCACCCTGCTGAAATCCCAATTGAGATCCACGTACTCACAGCCCAGTTCCTGCAGCCCGTCCTCAGACTTGGCACACAGCCTCGCCTCAGTACGTATCTGCCCGCAATGGTGCCACTGAGATTTTGTTTAAGCTGTTTGCTTTTCCAAAGTAATACCTCCTCCTGCATTTATCTTCTGGTTTTCTCATCCGCATCAAAGCAAAGCCACTCCTGTGCACTCTCAAGGACCCATCAGACTGCCCAACCACAAACAGCAGCAAAGCATACCCCTTCCCACCCTCAAAGCCCTTGCAGCTCTTTGCTATGATATCTCAAAAGCCCTGAGAGCAGCCGGGCTGTCGGTGCCCCAAGGCCATCATGTCTCCTGCAGCTCCCTGCCCTGCTTGCCCACATCTTATCACAGCCCATGGCAATGTCAGGCTCAGGGACAGACCATCACTTTGCTCACCCAGTCCCTCTCTGCACAGCAGTAACACGGCTGATAACCTACAGCTTAGGAAGACTTCTGCATCCCAACAACCCCAAATTTCTTCCATCTTCCATGCAAGGGAAAAATGCGATTTCTTTTTACGAGGCCAGCTTTTACAGACCCTCCAGCTCTCGTTATGGAAAATAAGTGGAAACTCCTGGCAGGGGATTATAATTTTTGTTGTTTTTTTCCTCTCCCCCCCAATATATGAGCAAAAGCATATATTATATATTATATATTATATTCTGCCTACATACACTTTGCCAAAAAAAATTGCTGATGCTTGCAGAACTATGGGACAGTTGTCCAAAAGCCTGCCACTTGCTAGTCATAGACAGCCATGAATTGTCCTTCTTGCTGACAAGTTAATGTTGCATCATAAACTGCCCTTATGAATTTTTGTTTCTCTAACACATGACTGAATTCAACATGTCAGAAAAAAATGATTAATGGCCCCTGAGATTTGGATCTTTAAAAAAACAGCAGAAATTCAAAAGCCTGATGTTCTTTATTCGGAGGCTGGTAGGATTTACATCACGGTTAATAAGTAACAGGCTTCCTTCAGAAATTAGGTCATTAGATTATTCTATTTGCAAACATAAAATGCAATCAGATGGAACCAGTAATGTCTAGGATATACAGACTAGACAACAGTGACATCTCAGATGCTTGCAGGGATTATTTCAAGGAAATCTCGGTCTGACTTTCAAGTGTCTGCAACTTCAGATGCTTTCGCATTCGGGGCAACGTGGAAGAATCAGAAAGCTGCTTTAAAAGGACTCAGAACTCACAGATATGGGATATCACAAGATGTTGTACATCTCAAAACAGAAAACCTTGTGCTGCCCCAGGTGGCATAGCTCACAGGGACTGTGCAGATCAGTGCCACCAACCTGACCACATCACTCTGTCAGGTGATTTACCTCCACACACTGCTCACTGGCAGCCAAATGGATCTATATATTGAACATTTGGGATCGGAACAGCAGGAGGTTCTTCTGACCTGTCTTCTTTGATGTATGAGTCATTACTAGAAACATGCTCTGATCTCACCTATAAAGAAAGGTTGAAGGAACTGGGCTTGTTTAGCTTGGAGAAGAGAAGGATCTGGGGAGACCTCATTGTGGCATTCCAGTATTTGAAGGGAGCATATAAACAGGAAGGTGAACAACTGGTTATGAGGGTGGATAGTGATAGGACAAGGGGGAATGGTTTTAAACTGGGACAGGGGAGGTTTAGATTGGATGTTAAGAGGAAGTTTTTCCACACAGAGGGTGGTGACGCACTGAACAGGTTGCCCAAGGAGGCTGTGGATGACCCATCACTGGAGGCATTCAAGGCCAGGCTGGATGTGGCTCTGGGCAGCCTGGTCTGGTGGCTGGCAACCCTGCACATAGCAGGGGGTTGGAACTTGATGATCATTGTGGTCCTTTTCAACCCAGGCCATTCTATGATTCTATCCTATTGTCCACACATTTAGCTGCTTTAGTGATGCAAGGAGATCTCATGTACCAAAGAAGGAGCCCAGAAATGGGTTATTTGCCAGGTTCATACCCCAACTGCTTTGCTGAAACATGCTTGCCTCAAGGATTCATCACTTGCTCCTTCCTGCAAGGCCACCATCTGTCACCAGCTCACCCTCTTCTGCCCCTCAGCCAGCATGGCCTTACAGCACCATGAAACCCAATACCTCCCCAAAACTGGGCCACTCTAACAAAGGGACAGCAGATCTTCCCACCTCAAAGACCTTGTAATTCCCCATTGCACTCAAAGCCACGTGGCCACAACTCCAATGGAGCTCAGCAGCAAGTGGGATGCTCCTGATGGGACAAAGCTGGAGATGAGCAGAGGGATCACCTGCCCCTTTCTGGGTCATTTCCATCCATTTGCATGCACCTCTGTGCACAGAGCAGTCTTCCCACACCCTGGGAGGAGCTGCAGAGAAAAAGTGAGAGCTAATTATAAATGACGGCTAGTTTGACAGCAAGGACTTCCAACACACACAGCTACCAACATACCAAGTCAAATCCTGTTCTCATCAGCCCTTTGTGCAATGCAGATTACCCAGCAGAGCTTACCCAAGCTGGGGCAACCCCTGCTCCAGCAGAGCCTGACCTCAGGTCCCCCTCATTCAGCGGGAATCGATGCACAGAGACTGCAGGGAGCAGATGCAAATAAAGCAACAGATATCACCAGCTGATCCAAGCGGTACGTTCTGTCTCAGCTGCATTTTTCAAGATCCCTGGCAGTGCACGAAGAATCAACAGTTCCCAGTGTTTGGGGATGCTTTGGCCACTTGGAAGAGACCAGTCTGCCTTGCCAGGAGCACACTTTCTCCTGAGAGCAATGGTGAGATTTGACACCTGAATGCAATCGACTGAGTGGTTTTGTCATAATACAGACCAGGACTGGGTGACAATTTAAAATAAGAGATGCATAGGGCCAATGTGAGACACCCAGCAAGAGGCACAGGGGATGCTGCACGTGGGGCTCCCACCACCGCTGCTCCAGACACGGGGCTTTTTCCTCATTTTACCTTTAAAATGTCTCTCCTGATTCCCCGTGAGCAGAGGAAGGTCGGTAAATAGAACCTGTGCTGGCACTGGAACACAAACCCAGCCTGTGTGGGGTTGGTTGTTTTTTTTAATGAAGTGCTCTCTACTGAGGCCTTTCTGTTCCCTCCAGTCTCCAGACCAGGACCCCAAGCTTTGGCCGAGCCTCTGCTCCTAACACTTTCATATTTTCTTAAATGGACTGAGAAGTTCTTTCATAAAGTTCACGTGGGGAAAGCACTTTTGTGCCGGGCTCCAGGCAGGTTTTCAGCTCAGCATTTGCTCACACCACCGCCTTAAGACAATGCCTGGGCCCCCAGGAAGCAAAGACATGCACAGAACTCCTTTCTGTGAAGTTCCCCGCCCATACAGGGCTGTTAGGGGTCCTTCCCACAGCGTGGCTGCAGAACGATAACGCGAGATGCTCCCTCTGCTGACCGCACAGAGCCTCGCCCAGCCTGGCACTGACCATCTTAGGAACATAAAGAATTTAGGATCTCCTCTCCCCCACACTGCTTTCAGGTCTGGGCACCTAAATGTGAATGCAAATGCCTGGCTTTGTGAGCACTCCATGGCTTTTCAGCCTCTGTTGAAAAAAATCGCATTAAAAAAACAGATGTAAGCACTTCTGTATCAGCAATGCTTCAAACTTAGGTTACTCCACATAACTAGTCTCCTATCAGAAGGATATTTCATACAATTCAGAGAGTCATTAAGGTTGGAAAAGACCTCTCTAGTCTCACCATGCACCTACCACCAATGCTGCCCATGCACCACATCCCTCAGTACCACACCTGCCCTTTCCTTAAGCACCTCCATGATGGTGCCTCCACCTCTCCCTGGGCAGCCTGTGCCACTGCCCCACTGCTCCTTTTGAGAAGAAATTCCTCCTAATATGAACCTTTTCAACTTTTCTGCAGACTCATCCATCCAAGGACCTCAAAGCACTGCACAGTCTTAGGGATGTTGGACGCCCCAGCACTGTGAGGTGAGCACCATCCACCCACATCAGTAACTGGAAGGGAAAAACAGGCAGAAGCGAGCAAGAACTGGAATAAGAACTCAGAACTCCTCTGCAGGTCTCCTCCAGGCCTGGGGATGTCTCCCTTTGATGGGGTTTGGTAGGGAGCTGTAGTGGGGAAACAAACCAACCCTCCTCTGCTCAAAGCTCCACTGACAAGCAAAGCTGCTTTCTCACCTCACGTCTGGTTGAATGCAGAAACACCATCAAAAAAGCCCCAAGATTCATGCCCTACTGCTTTCCCAACACAGCAGCCAACACTATTAAGATATTTTAGAATACGCTCAGGGATGGAAGCAAGGAAACATTCGAACACCTGAAAGATGAACCATTTAAAATGAAGAATCAGTAAAATAATTAAGCCTGGTAGAAATTAGATTTCCCTCCTGATAGCTCGCAGTCATAGGCAGCTCCCAGGTTTCAGGAAACACCCATACAGTTGGAAATGGGTCTCCCAGAAGCTCCCATCAGGAGGGATGGGCACAGATGAGAGCTGCTATGCGCAGAGCTCCAGAAACCATCCTTACAGCCACCCCTATGGGGGCTTTGCTGCTCTATGAGTTACCAGCACAGGGGAGGCTCCAGCAGTTTGGGGTTTCTCCTCAGTGCAGAGGAATCCCAGGAACCAGAAGCAGAGCTCAGCGCAGAGGTGGAGCCTGTCTGAGAACTGGCACCACGCTTTGCTGGGCTGAAGGATTTTGGTTTTCACATGCTCCATTTTTCCAACCCAAAAAGATGAAATTTTCCACAGGAGCAGATGCTTTTCTTGAAAGATTTCTTTGAGTAGAAACGCCAAATTCTCCATCAGGAAACTGTTCTGAGGGAAGCATTTTCAACAAGCCCTGTTCGAGGTCTATTTCAGGACTGGCCTTCCTTGGCCCAAGTAGTTCTTTCAACTCATCATGGTGTGTAATTCCTGCCATTACGTACCTCTGTTCTGACTGCACTCCTGCCACCATTTAAACAAGTCCTTGTTCAGAGCTGGGGCTGCTGGGCCTGGTGATGCCCAGTGCTGGAGGCAGCCATCCTCAGGAAGCCCTTCCCCCATGGGATGTGCTATTTTCCAGCTCCCCCCAACCAACCCGCCATTTAAAACCAGTCTGAAGGTCCTTTCTGCTTATCCCACCCAATACCAGCGCAATGCTTTCTGTGTCAGCAGGGTTTAAAACTACAGTCTACTTCCATGGAGCCATTTCCACTCACAGTGCTGGTGGTGAGCTGAGAAATAGTCCTTCGTTTTAAATTCCAGCCTGTCTTGCTGCTGCAGTCATCCCTGTCCTTCAAGGGCAGGAGGATGCAGAGCACAGCTTTTGTCTTTGAATGGCCTTGAGAAACCTGGGAAGCTCCACCACGTCCCCATGTCTGGGTCCCGAGTTTGGCCACTTCTCAGGGAGGGCTTTCACCAAACATCTCATTGCAGTTCTCATTGCTGCAACAGGATCCAGGCTGCGGCCCTGGAGCACTGCTACCTGTGCCATCATGTATTTCCTACAGGGGATGGGGCTCACACCACTTTGACTGCATGAAAACCCCAAGCCTGTCATCACTCCAAGATGTGCAGCAACATCATCCTAACAAGTTCTGCTTGAAAACATGTTCCATTCCTTTATTTTTAGCAGTTTTGCTTCTCCTAGTGTTGGCAGACATAAATTAAAATGGCAGAGCCTCCATACAGAACACAAACCCTAAGGTGACAGCAGCAACCCCTGCATCAATCCATATAGCAGAGAAACATCCAGCACAAATGGAGCCAGTGCCAACAAAATGCTTCCTATAGAGAATCAGCGTGGTTGTAAACACCTCCAACACACACTGCCACCAACCCTGCTCTGTGCACTGAGGCGGTGGCTACATTTTCCAAGCCATCATCCTTCCCCAGAGCTCTTACAGCATCTCCCAGACTTGAGCAGAAGATTTGCAGCCTCGGGTTGCCCTCTCGTGGTGCAGCTCAAGTGAGGTACTGCAGCAAGTTGCAACAACACTCAGCATTTCCTGCAGCCCCCCAGGAGGTGCAGCTCTTTGCGTGGTGCATTTGGACCTACTGACACAAACCCGTTTTTAGTCACCTTCCTGCACTCCTTCAGGCTGGCAGATGGAGTCTGCTGCACCGAGACCAACACAAAAACATTCTTCACTCAATGCTGGTTTTCATAGAAACAATTAAAAAAAATTTGTGTGTAAGGGGATTGGATTTCCAATAAAATCTCAAGCCAAAAAGCTATTTAAAGTTTGCTTTAAAAAAATAAATATCAAAGCAGCCTATGCTGTAGCCAAGAACTGAACCAAGCAGTTATTCTTGTCCCTCCACACGCAAGTCCTGAGAAACACTAGACTCCTTTGGAGCAAAAATGAAAGTCGCACCACAAAGAAAGATTACTTGTTTGCACTTTGATCCTTTCCAGTTGCAAAGACACTTCATCTTTTATTGGGCTGGCTCTACGCTTAAAACTAAGGTTTGTTTTTAAAATGAGAGTATTGTTCTTTTCACTCAGCAGTATATGAATACCGTGCGGGAGCCTGATGGTGCCAATGGCTGCAGGGAGTCCTGGAGCAGCCTTTGGGCTTAGGTCACAGCCCTACACATCCCTACAGAGGGTGACAGACACCAGACTGCCCAGCTCATAGCTGCTGCTGTGCTGAGGCTTCAGTTGGCTGCCAGGAGGAAACCTTTACCCAAAGGGCAGTGAGGCCCTGACACTGCTGCCCAGAGCTGGGGGTCCCCATCCCTGGATGTGCCCAGGCCAGGCTGGATGGGGCTCTGCACAACCTGAGCTGGTCCCTGATATAGAGATTGGCAGCCCTTCCATGCTGAAGGGGGGGAGGGTTGGAATGATCTTCAAGATCCCTTCCAACCCAAGCCATTCTATGACTTCAGCACCATCTCTAAAGCTACCACAAGCAGTCAGACCAAAGACATCTTTATCTGCTGCTGGAAACACTGCATTAACAGCAAACAGACCCAGAACAGGCACAGCTGCAAATGTCCTTCCTTAGGCACAACCTCATGATGTTCTGCTACTTAAATACATGTATTTCTAATGAGGAACACCCTTTGAGGAAGAGGAGTCCCACTGCCCCAGCTCTGCAGACCACGTGGAAACAGTCCCATTGCAAGGACTGCACAGAGCAAACCTGGGCAGCTCCGCAGTTCTTCAGCTCTCTTTAAAGCTGTAATCACTCTGAAAACCTAATGACCCAGATCGATGAAGAAGGACATGTTGGGCATCCTTTAAGGCATCCTACACTCCTCTGAGGACACCCCACACCCAACCTATACTGGCACCATTGGGCACAACCAGAAGATATTGCCCAGTGAGGCTGTGGATGCCCCATCCCTGGAGGCATTCAAGGCCAGGCTGGATGTGGCTCTGGGCAGCCTGGTCTGGTGGCTGGCAACCTTGCACATAGCAGGGGGGTTGAAACTAGATGGTCATTGTGGTCCTTTTCAACCCAGGCCATTCTATGATTTTCATGCAAACATCTCCTGTGAGTTCCCACCAACCCAGGCAAGAAGCATAAGGCAAAAAGCAAACAACAAAACCCCACACAACAATAAATAAACAAAAGCTGTGCATGTCAATGCCACAATTTAACACAAGACACTTGGTGAACAAACAGCTTACAAGGGATATGGTTGGAGAGCCAAGCTATTTCCTCCAAGCCAGCACAGGTCCTGGCCTGGGGGAACATCTATCTCCAGCTCTCAGTTTCCTCCACTTCCTATTTCCTCCAACCAGCCTCCAGGTAAATGAAACCTGCCTCAGCCAAGTACAGTATGGAGCCCAGAGCTGCATGGACTGCACAAGAGGTAAACCCAAAAGATTTAGTAGCTGCCTCTGGCCTTGAAGTCTGCTGACAGCCTGGGAATTTCAGGAAGGCTGCTGTCCTGAGGAAGTCCATGGAAATGCAGAGGCTCGGGCCTCAGAGCCAACACATCTTTCGGCCAGCACATCACAAGCACACCAAGCACTTCAGAAACCATCAGCGCTGCAGATCGCTCCCAGTCTCCAAGCGAGAAGCAACGCATCTTGAAGCCTGAATCGCACGGGAGTCGGAGTGCTCTGCTGCCATCTGCAGCGCGCGTGGTAAAAGCACACGCAGAAAAGCCCTACGTATTTCATCTGCTGGCAGACACCACGCGTGTTCTGCAAGTTAGAGGAACACAGCGGCATTTGCTACAGAGGGTCAGTTTGTGTGCTGTTTCCTTGCAGTGATCTCCCTAAGCAGCTCCTGCTGTCACTGCTGGGGTCTCTGAATGGGGAAGACATCACCCAGTGCTCTCTGGCAGCCACAGCACTGAGCTCCCAGCAGGACACAGGTGGCCTTTTTCAGAGCTTCATCCATCAATCAACCAAATGAGGCACCACAATGAGTCACGTGCATGTTCAGAGCTGAGCTTCAGGCTCCAGCCCCCACTGAGCACATTAAGAGGCTTCAGTGTGCCTGGAGCATCACCCAGGCTCAGCACTTTCCTTCATCAGGACAGGCAGGAAGCAATGCACACACTGCTTTACTCCCCCGGCTGTTATCCATCAAGACACCAATCCGAAGCAGGAATAAAATTAAAAAGAAAAACAAACAACAAATCCTCAACAGTATCTGGTTCTCTGCATTCACTGCAAGGATTTAGCAGCTTCCAGGGGCCTCTGGCACCTCGAGGCTGAGCTCCTGCTGTAGGGACACATCTCCCCTGGCTCCCTGGTCTGTAGGGGCCTCTGTGCTCACCTTCAAGGCTTACATTCACTTGTGCCGAATAGCTGCAATGGGTCAAAACTCTACAGAGCAAATACACCCCACAAAGCAGGTACACACATTGGAGAGCAGCTGCACGAGCACTTACACTGCTCCTAAACCCCCAGCAGGGTGGTAGGGCTTTGAATACCTGCCCATCAAGACCTCTAAGTGCACCCAAATCCTTGCTCCCTCCTCACTCACACTGGAGAAGAGACATAGCAGCACCATGGGTACATGCAGGAGCAGCCCCAGTCCTATGGACTCGAATCTCTGCCATTTCTTCCAGCCCTGAGAGCATGCTCTGGCCAAATTCTCACTATAGCAGATCATTAGCTGGATGGGAAGGAGACCTCCCATTGTCACTATCCCACATTGACACTTAAAGAAGTTGCACCACATGGCTGTGGACAGGAAGACTGCCCAGTTTGGGTTGTGATGAGCAGCATTTCAGAGAGCATTAACACTCTCTACAGCATTTTTTTTTTTACCCTTAGTTCTTCAAAAATCAGTATTGTAGAATGGTTTGAGTAGAAGGGACCCTTAAAGGCCCTCTGGTCCAACATCCTGCAATGAACGGGGACACCTACAGCTCCATCAGGTGCTCACAGCCCCATCCAGTCTACAGCACAAGCAGCCCACAGCCAGCAGCACCAGCACAGCTGAGGGGCTAGCAGGGAGAAGGGAGCTTAGAAACACCTCAAGTTTGCATCTTTGCTACCAATTCAGTAGCAACTTAATGCCTACCTGCTCATTCAGCCTCAAGGATTTTTATAAGTTAAACAAACCAGGAAGCTTTGCATGTTATCAAAATACAGGAAACAGAGCAGCGAGGGAGACAGAGGAGCCTTTGCTACCCTAAGCAGCCCCAGTCCCCATTGAGTGCCACCCAACCTTGGAACTGAGAGCTGGAAATAGATGCTCCCCCAGGCCAGGACAATGCTCTAACCCCCAGCCCCTGCTTGCAGGGCTGTATCCACCCCAGTACCAGCACTCACTGCCCCATCTCACCTTGTCTTCCTGTAGCAATTTCCACAGCAGCCACATGCCTTCTCTCCAGCAAGCCTGCTCACACAGCCCAGCAGTGAAACTGAAAGGGCTGAGCTCCCCACAACACCTCCTAGAGCACATCTCACCCTGTGTGTGCTCAAGAACCAGTGCTAACCCAGCTGGTGGCAATTCAGCCCTCAGCACAGCTTTGTGATCCAGGACACCTGTGTCACTCCCAGCACCATCTGCTCTCCCTCCTGCCTACCCGAAACACCGGTTGGTTTTTTTTCATTCTCCCAGGTGTTTCCCATTGTTGCACCTTCTGCTGCACAGGGCGTGCCAAGGAGGTCAGCAGTGCTCCAATCCTGAACGCCTGGGGGCTGCAAAGAGTGCTCCGTTTGCAAATCTCCATTTCTTTGCAGCTCTGCACCCCCTTGGTCCTTAATAATAATAAAATATTTTGTAGCAGGGAAGGAGCTTCCATAAGAGACCAGAGCTCAAGCAGGGAGCTGCAGGGTTTCACCCAACACTGGTGTTCTATGTGGCTATTTTGGAAGGGAACCAGACAAGAGCTCAATGGAGGGGATCCTGAGCAAACCTCTCCATCCAAGTGCATCCATGCGCTCCCATCCAGGGAGCGTGGCACAGGAGATGCCAGTGCTGCTGCCTGCCCTGTCAGAACGCAGGACCCAACATACCTGCTAGTCCCTCTTCTTCCAAGCTCTCCTGTGTCTCTATGGGCCGGACTGATGCGTGAGCCATCATCTGAAGCCCCTGTCCCCAGGTTTCCCTTTTTTCTCCAGTTTCTGGCCTCAGCCCACCTTGCCCACATCAAGCAGACGGTGCCCCGAGCCTCGTGCAGGGAGTGCTGTTGGCCCAAATGAAGCGTAATGTGCCGGGTTGTCCCTAACAATGGGGTCCTCTGTTTGGCTTTCCCATGAGGGTTATTATAGCTGGCGTTTATCTTGGACTGGGGCCAAAACATGCATTAGTGCTCCTCATCCTGTGGGTTTCTGCACACAGCTCAAATGAGCGGAGGGGCTCACAGACACGGAGCTGAGGTGGGGGAGAGGTTCTCAGGGCATTGCAGCCTTCCTCCTGTCTATGCTCAGCGAAATGGAGAAGGTGTGGGCTGGTTCCATTTGTGCCCATCCATGCCCTGCTGGCTGTGGGGCAGTGGTTGCCATGCAGTGCCATTGGGGGACTCCAAGTGAAAGCAGCAGATTCCTGCTGTCCTGGGAGGAGGGATGTGCCATGGTGCTGTAGAAGTGTGCCTCCATGCCAGGCAGCGTGTGCTGACTCCTTGCTTTCCTCAGAGACCCGGCACAGCTCAGGCAAAGCTGACACCCCGAAACCTTCTCTCTTTCTGCCTCCAGATGTGTTGCTCCGTGGAAGCTACTACTACACCTATCAGTGACCTCGTCCATTAGAAGACCTCAAATTGCTTTTTGCAGCCTCAGCAGGGCACTGGGCAGCAGAAAGCACAGCTCATGGGGACACAAGCCCAATGGGGTGCCTGAATGCTGGCTGCCCCACATCATAGAATCAGAGAATCATAGAATGGCCTGGGTTGAAAAGGATCACAATGATCATCTAGTTTCAACCCCCTGCTATGTGCAGGGTCGCCAGCCACAAGACCAGGCTGCCCAGAGCCACATCCAGCCTGGCCTTGAATGCCTCCGGGGATGGGGCATCCACAGGCTCTCTGGACAACCTGTTCCAGTGCATCACCACACCAAGCCACCACTGCCTCATCCCCCATATTACCACAGCTCCAATGGCCCACCAGGCACCCAGGGAAGCCATTGGGTACCCTGGAGCACACAAATGAGCCCGGTGCATGCCCTCATGTGCCTGGCAGTGCAGCAGCACGTCCCCAGCTGAGCTCTGAACGACACACAGCGTGCATCTGCTCCCTCTGCCGGGCTGTAATTAGGAAACAATATTATTAAAACCCATTCCCATCTCCGCTTTCCTTTCATCTCCCCTCCTTCTTGTTGTTCCTCTATTCTCCTCACTCCACAGGCTGTGGTCTTTGGACTGCATGCTGATGAGCTCTTGTTTGGTCTAATCGGCAGCGCTTGTTAACAGGGCTGTTAGTGTGGTTTCCAACCACCTGCTCTGCATTTGCTTCCCCCGAGGCCTGACCTCGAAGCAGGCTCAGCTCCTCTGTCCCAGTGCCCCTTTCTGCAATGTCACAAGGGTTATTGCTGCTTTCCAGCCGAGATGCTTGCAGGTGACAGTCTCACTGCACACAGCACTGAGCAAAGGGCTGGGGAGGGAGGAGTGCAAATGAAGGACCTTTGAGGAAGGGTTTGGGGATTGGTGGAGTTTCCCCTGTGCCCCTCTGAAGGGGAATGTCAGAGCCACCCAAACAGCATGCTCTGGTGAGGAAATAGCTCCTGCTATCAGCAGCATGACCTCCGGCAAATCACTGCATTTAGGTTTCCAGCTGTAGGCTTGTACCTGTCTGTGTATCTTTCCCCACTGTTACTTGTTGCCATCAGGAACACAGCCGGAGTTGGCAGCAGAACATGCGATTCCTCCTGGGTCATCTGCTCCTCTGGCACCACTCAGCATAAGGATTCACACAGCCAGCAGTTCAGCTTTGGGTACACCTGGCTCCTTCCCATGGGCCGAGCAGTGCTCCTCTCTGTGGATGCCCCATCCCCGGAGGCATTCAAGGCCAGGCTGGATGTGGCTCTGGGCAGCCTGGTCTGGTGGTTGGCGACCCTGCACATAGCAGGGGGGTTGAAACTAGATGAGCGTTGTGGTCCTTTTCAACCCAGGCCATTCTATGATTCTCTCTGCTGCAGATGATGTAGGCTGGGTTTTGGAGGTCTCTCTCATTTTGGTGCCTGGTTTTGGTGACAAGGCACTTGGAGATGGGGGTTTGCCGGGAGGTGTGGAAAGCAATTTGCCGAGCACAGTGATGGCTTTGAACCTAGCAACTTGCAGACAATGGCAGTCTTTTACATGCTAATAGACAGCATTGTTCTTCAAATGTCTGATATTTATAGCAATATAAAATCTGTGTGGAAAAGCAGCCAGTGAGGGGCATGACTTCCCGATGCGAGCACCGAGGAAGCAGAGGGATGGAACAGGAATTAATATACGAGATTTGTGACTGAATTTCGCTCTAGGTTTCCTCCAATTGCTGACATTTCCTTCCTGTATTTCACAACTGATGAGCGCCCTGAAAGGCAATTCACAAAAAAAAAAAAAGAAAAACCGGGGTAAATATAGCAGCAAACGGAGATGGGCTGTAAATCAGCAGCATCCACCTGGAGGCTTTGCTGGCTGCTCTCCAAAGGCAAAATCAGGGGCAGGCCTGAGCAGCCCTGCTTAATGTCAGAGAGAGACAGCAGGCGGAATGGCTGCCCAGAGAAGATGTTTGCTTGAACTGGATGAATTATGAATAAACTTATTGGTATTTATTATTGTTCTTAAGCAGTCTGTCTCGCTCCACATGTTAAGATGGATTTCAGCCCTTCCTTATTATGTCTAATAAGTGCTTGTGTCCAGATGTGAAATGAGGAGACCTTTCCCCAGGGGATGACACTTAAATCGCAGTGTGTCTGGCACTGTGCTCACCTCTGGCTGTGTCCCCTGTCCTGGGCATGGGGCCCACTCCCAAATCCCCATGCCCTGGGGCAGCCAATGCTGGTCCCTCTTGCTGTGGCCATAGGGCTGCAGTAAGGTAGGTACTCACCTACGTGAATCAAAAGCTTCATACATATGGAGTGTGTTTGTATTACAATAAATGAACCCTCAACCAAGGGCAGAAGGACCACAGTGTTCTGTACTAATGGCCTTGGCTTCCTAAACCCTTGAAGGCACTGAGGGATGTGGTTAGTGGGGGTGGGT
Source organism: Pavo muticus (assembly GCA_016647715.1). Lineage (NCBI taxonomy): Eukaryota > Metazoa > Chordata > Aves > Galliformes > Phasianidae > Pavo > Pavo muticus. The sequence goes on from JACDJE010000064.1 coordinate 5,897,010, forward strand.
TGATGGTTGGACTTGATGATCTTAGTGCTCTTTTCCAACCTTAATGATTGTACGGGTCTAAGTCCCTGCCCCGAGGTGGTCTTGGCTGAGCTGAGAGATGCCCAGGGGTGCAGTGGTGCCTTGGACAGGAGATGGAGATCACAATCCCTTGTCCATCTGCCCACCATACCACTTGTTTACATGGATCCAGCACCTTGCAGACAGATGCCGAGCCCTGAAACCTGGACGACCTGCTGGGAGGAGATGTGGAGCAGCTCTGAAGGGATGGTGATGAGATGAGGTGCAGGAGGAGGAGGAGGTGGAGCACAGAGCTGGCATCTGACCCCATTTCTGAGCAACTCCTTCTGGGTCCTTCTGGGACACCGCTGCTGCATTCCCAAAGGACAGGAGGACCAGGGGAGCAGCAAGCCTCACATTCCTAGCATGAGTTCTTGGCTGAGACAGGAGCACAAATGTTGCCGTGATGTCTACTGAATAAATATGTGCTACTGTTGCCTGCATTTGTCTTTGCAGCTCTGGAGGAGATGCAGATGGACCTTTAAATACTTGCAAGGCCTGCAACTTTTCCAGAGTGGTTTTTTTCCCCCCTTTTTCAAGCTACTTGACTGCCTGCTGCAATTAATAATATCCAACAGGGGGAATGCAAAGCAAAGCCTTCGTATTTGGGATTATTCACGCAAACAAAAATGTAAATGGCTGTAGGAAAGAAATGGGCTCTGGGACAGAAGTGGGGCAGAAAGCTGTGCTGGGTGTTTGGGACAGGGAAATGGAGAGAGAGAAATTGGGAAGATTCAACATCCTCTGCAAGAGGCTGGGAAAATGTTTTTGTTGTTTGCATTTTGTTTTTGTGTAGAACGATTTGATATTTCACAATTAGATATAAAGAACTGTTTCAGAATGGAACGGCTCCAGGAACCCCTCCGTAATTCGGGAGGAGGATGTGTGACTCAGCAGCAGCAGTGTGCCTCTCCTCCAGACCCTGATACGGTGTTTGGGTGTAGAGATGGAAGTGGCACTGTGATGTAGGAACGGATGCAGTCTTTAAGTGTTTCCATTTCCACATGCTCCCGTCAGCCAGCAGAACAAGGGCTCCATCCCTTTGCTTCTCCAAGCCCCTATTTAGATGAGAGCTGCGCTTCTGCTCTTTGCAGGCAGCACAGGCGAGATGCCGTGGGCACATCACCATGGATATTCCTCACATAGGCACAGCCGTGCCGACAGAGCACGTTGCGGGGAGCCCATTTCATGTAACTTCTCCTGGCTGAGGGAATTCTTCCCAAGCTGGTGTTGGAGTCACTGAGCAGAGCTCTGTGCAGTGCTGCCCATGCTGTCCGTGTTACCCACGGTGCACAAGCGATGAGAGGTGATGCACAAGTGGTGCATGGGTTGATACATGGGGTGGTGTGAGGGGAATTTGGGGTCTCTGACCCACAGACCCAGTGCTGCCATTCAGCTCTTGTTGTCTTGGTTTGCATGATGGTTTGTTTTCTTTGCCTGGGGATAAGGAAAGGGGGGTGCTGCTGGTTTGGAGGATGGCCTCTGCTTCACAGCTTCCTGAGCACAGCAGGCAGTGTGAAACACCTGCACGGCCCTCCTGGCCGAATGCAGAGCTCAGGCATGCAGCCAGCCAATGTGCAGCCTTTGAATTCAACACCTTCCCTCACCTCCAAGTCAACAAAGGCTTTGTTTGGCTGTGGTCAGCCCAATTTCCACTCCATAAATCCTCCTACCCTTGCCAGTACTGATATTGCACTAAACCAAAGCAAAATTGCTGCCTTTTTGGCTCCCTTTGCACGATACCATGGTGCTGAGCCTGGAGCTGAGCCTGCAGCTGGGGATTTAAGGGGCTTCCAGGGTTCTCTTTCCTTCCCCACACTGAAATGTTTTTTATGGAGGTGATGGACACAATGAGGAAACACGTTGCCAAGGCAATGGGAGGAAAAAGCAAGCCTCATATTACAGATTTCTTCTTCAGCAGAGCCTGGAGGGGATGGGGGGAGTCAACAACACAAGTTACTGTTGTCCTCAGTGGAAGGCTCTGAGGGGCACTGAGCACCCCATACTGTTAACCCTGGGGATTATTATCCACAACGGAGCGATTTTTATCTCTCTTCTGCATTTTTAGAGGGTTTCCTTGTGCAGTCAATCCTTTATCCTTGCAACAGCACTGATCCAGACCCCACTGTTAGGGAGATGCTGTGCTGCACGTGGGGCTCAGGAGGGTGTGATGTGCAATGTGCCTGCGCTGGGCAGGCAGATGTTGCACAGCTGTGTGCTGGGTGGAGCAACACTGCGGTGCTGCAGCCACCAGCTGCCAACCCCCTGCCCCCCCCCCACCTCATCACACCGTCTGCAGAGAATTCAGCCATTTCCCAGCAGAAAACATCCCAGCTGGGAGCCTTCCTCCCATAAATGCATAAATCTCCTATAGAGGAAGCACCTGGGTTATAGGGCAAGGCAATGGACCAAGGGGGGTAATTTAGGCTGGTTTTTCTCTATGAAGCCCCAGCGGGGCTATGGTGAAGCAGAAGCAGCATCTTTGCAGGATCTTCCTGGTGATGGGTGAAGCTTCAGCCAAAAGACAGAATTTCATTCTTGGGTGTGCGAGAGGGGAAGCAGCGTGCAGGAGCTGGGAGAGGATTTTGCATTTTATGGGCCTGGAGAGACTGATTTGGGAATTCTGCAACCAGTTCAGGCGTCTGCGTTTAACAGAGGGTGCTGGAGAGCGTTGAAAAGAGCTGCAGAAATGATGGAAGGGCTGGAGAAGCAGCCGTGGATGGGGAGAACTTACAGAGCTCCATCTGTTAGTGTGATTAAAACAAGAGGTTGAGAGGTAACCCGATGACAGCATATAAATACCTGATGGAGGAGCAGGCTGGGTGCTGCAGGGCCTGTAGTCTTGCAGGGGGAAAACACAAACGGGCGGCTGGAAGTGGGGGCCAGACAGAGTCAAACTGGAAATAAATCACCTTCGTTGTTAAAAAGAGAACAAAACCAGGTCTAATGTTTTGGAGCAAATCCAAAGGGAAGTGCTGCTTTTTTTTCCAGTTTTGGTGTCTTGAAACAAAACCTGGGGGCTTTTGAGGAAGATGTACGTTGGTGAAGGCAGCCAGCCGGTGCGCAGCGGTGGATAAGATGCCCCATGTGGGCATTGCTGGGTTAAGGGCTGCAGGGACTCCCTGCCTCGCAGTGCCATTGGGAAGGCATGATGCTGCAGCTCCCCGTGGCCAGAATGAGCCCCAGGCTCCATACAGGCCCACAGGGTTCCATTACCACAGGCACACGTGGAAAAACAGTCAGACACAGAAAGCTTTGTTTCACTCGGGTGGCCCCACCGAAGCCTGCCCCGCATCCCAGGCACTAATGCGCTTTCAGCATTCAGTGACAAACCCCAGCCTTGGGCTGAAAGGCAAAATGTGTGTCCGAGGCAGAAAGCTGCAGAGATAGAGAGTGTTACCGGTGCTTCGGGGTGGGAAAGAGCAGGAGATTTGCTGCAGGGATCTCGAAGAAAAGCCCTTTTTCAAAGGAGCTGCATAATCCCTGGTAGCTCAGTGTCTCTCAATCGAGGACTTGCCTGCACGATCCACCATCAAACAAGGGGAGGATTTGCTGCTCTCTTCTGTGGACGTGCAGTAGGGAAACTCTCGCACAACGCTGTCAGTGATGCTCTGTGCTTCCCACCCAGTGCCAGGGCTGCTCCTGCTCTGTGCCCTGCAGTGTGAACCAGGGCACGCAGACCAGCACAGGGCGGTGCTTTGGCACATCAGGAGTGCACATCCCTGGGCCGTGGTGGGAAGAGCTGGAGGAGAGGGGAAACATTTGGGTGTGAGGAGTTGTGTGTGTGTGGGAACACAGTGCTTCGGGGCTGCAGCACAGCAAGCATGGTCACCTCCATCCAGAGCTCTGAAAGTTTTCCTTCTCTGAGAGATTTTGGGTGGATTTGGAGGTGAAAGCACAATATAAATGCCAGGAGTTGCTTGTGGAACAGAAATTCCAGGTCCTGGGCAATCTGAGTCAGCAGCACAGAGCTGTTCCAACCCAACCTCCCAGTGAGCAGCGAGAAATGTATGCGGCACTCAGATTTATTCAGTCTTTCTCCACGTGTAAGACAATTTTTGATGTGAAAAGGAGCTTAGCTTTCCAAGTGCGTGACCTTGATGTACCCAAAGTCAAGGCGCTGTTTAAATGCATGCAGAACTGGGGCCCACAGGGACTGCTGCCACATCACACCCACTGCCAGCAGCACCTCCTGCCTGCTCACCATGCTTATTACACATGAACACAGAGCTGTGCTGGCTCTGCCGGTGCCCAGGCTGGGGCTTGGCCGGGGGGGATGCAGTTAGCTGGGAAGTGGCAAGAGAGGTGACAGCTGTGAGCCAGAACAACACCGGTGTTTGATTTCTGAAGCACACAGAGATAAAGCTATGTGCTGTGTTGTTCTCTTGGTGCTGACATCAGGCTTGGTCATGAGAACAGAGGTATTTTTCGGAATGAGTTTCTTCCCAGCACCCATGCTGTTACGTACAGCACCGTGCTGGCTGCAGCAGTGACAATAAAGCCGCTGCTTTTGCTTGTGTTTTCAGCTGGTTCCTGGTTAGGATCAGCGTCCGAGCTGTGTATTAACACTGCGCTGTGATGCACTCCTTCCAAAGGCTCTTGGGAACCTCACGTCTCATCCATCATCCATCACTCTTCAGATTGTTGGATGATTTAAAAGATGGTCAGTGCATAATAATGAAACAATTCACCCAGGAAGGGCAGCGTAGGGAATGTGCTGCTGTCCCTATGGTCAGTGTGGGGCTCTGCTGGCAGGATGGAGGCAGGACAGGTCCTGCTGGTCCCTGCAGTGGCTGTGTGCATGCTGGGGAGCTGCCTGCCCAGGCAGCACTTGAGCCTGATGGGAGCCGCGCAGCACAATGCTGCTTTGGAAACGGAGTCAGTGGCGAAGCCTCGTTGCTCCTGCACTGCAATTAGTGATAATTTAAAAAAAGAGGTTTTGTATCATGAGTTCTAGTGGGTATCAGAATTAACATCTCATTGAATTATCAAAGCTTTTCGGCGGTGGGTGGTGGGGAGAGGCTTGGGGCTTGCAAATAGGTCAGAGAACGCCGGTTGTTAAATAGCTCCTGCAAACTTCCCACTGGGGAAGGAAATCTTGCTGATGCGATGGGATAGGAACAACCCCAGGGGGATGCTGACATCCTCCCAACCTGAGCTCGGTCCCAAGGACCCACCCGCTCGGATGCACCGTTCTCACTTTCTGGTTGCAGACCGAACGCAGAAAGGAGGCTGCGCCCCTCCGGAACGCCGCGCAGAGCACCGCTGGGTGTCGAGGCGCTCCCATTTCGGGCTGCTTCGATCTCGGGGCTGCGTGCAGCGCTTGCAACCCTCGCTGACAGCACCAGGGGGAGCGGCGAGCTCTGCCGCCCGGCCCGCCCGGCCCTGCCCGTGGGGAGCGCCTCGGGCAGCGCGGCGCTGGTGGATCTTAGCGGGCGGTGGGAGCACCGGCGGGGCTCTGAGCCACGAACAGCGCTGAGGCGTTTCCTTTCCTTCTCGCAGCTCTCCCCGTCAGCCGGCGCTGGGAGAAGCATTTTGGAGCGCAGATGAGCAGCGCTGCGCTGGGAGTGGAAGCTGCAGAGCTGCGGTGCTGCGGGCTGAGCTCGGAGGGTGCCCTCAGACCTAGGGGAACGGCGGAGGTCACAAAAGCCATCGGGTTTGCCCCGAAGGAAACGGCACGGCATAACTGCTGGGGGATAATAATTATATTATCGGGCCTGAATAAAGCCCCATTCATTTCTGAGAAGGGAATGGATATGGGGGAAGAGCGGTGAATTACCGAGCAGCAATTTGCTCCCAGCAGCCGTGTTGCCCTTGCAGACAAAGCTGAAATATGGTGTTGGAGAAGGGCTCACAGCCTGGATCAGCAGTGAAGGTGGGGCTGCCTGATCCCAGGGGGGTTTTTGTCACCTCCTGTATGAAAGAGATGCAAGACCAACACCTGTCTGTCACAGAGGGTGACACACAGAGGGTGGTGACGCACTGGAACAGGTTGCCCAAGGAGGCTGTGGATGCCCCATCCCTGCAGGCATTCAAGGCCAGGCTGGATGTGGCTCTGGGCAGCCTGTTCTGGTGGTTGGCGACCCTGCACATAGCAGGGGGTTGGAACTGGATGAGCATTGTGGTCTTTTTCAACCCAGGCCATTCTATGATTCTATGATTCTGTTTGCACCACGTGAGGTGCCCCATCCATGGAGGTGTCCACAGCTGGGGGGCTGGAAGTGGGTGATCTCTGTACCTCCCAACCAACACCATTCTGTGTCTCAGTGATGCGAAGGATGCTGAGGGATGCAGAGCAGTGGCTGCTCTCTGATCCTGTCCGGCCCTGCAAGCTGTCACAGCACCATTAGCAGCCATGTGCAGTAGTGCTGATGACCACAGTCCTTCTATTGCACAGCTCCGATGGATCCGCACAGCACCGGGCTCACAGTGCACCCCTGTGCCCCATGTTAATAATTAACGTCTGTATCACTGCACTTCCACGATGGGGCAAAGTCACTCCTGGTGAGTGACAGACCCGGTGGGAGTGCAGGGACTCACAGCTTTGTCACCCCACGGCTGTCCCTGTGTGGGTGGGGAGCACAGGGAGCTGTGGGCTGGGACCCTGCAGGGTGGGAGCATGGAACAGTGGGAGGGGGCCATGGGGACAGCCTTCATCACTGCTGGGGGGGGTGGGATGGAGGAGGGTTTGAACGGAAGAGGTAAAAAAATGAACAATAACCGACATATAAATGTATATATGAAAATAAATAAGGTTGAAAACATACGATAGTGTAAAATGCTACAATATGAAAAGTGGAAACATGAAATATAGGAACATGACACATTGTGATATAAGAAAATATATAAAAACGCCAAATATAAAAAATAAAAAATGCCTAAAGATCTAATTCTGTATTTATTTATAAAAAAGAGACACCTGTAAATAGAAAAAGCGTAAAAACATAAAGATATAAGAAAAATACAAAACCATAGCAGGGGTGTAACGCAGCATAATGAAGCCCAGCCGGCAGCGCGGGGCGGGCGGCGCTGCTGGGGGCGGGGCGCTCCGCACAATGCCGCACCGCCGAGGCCTCACGGCTTGGCCCCGCCCCTCTCCCCGCCCCCTCCCGCCTCTCCGGCCTCGGATTGGCTGCGCTGTGCGGGGCGTGTCCCGAAGCTGGCGTCACGTGCGGCGGGCGCGGCGGTGATTGGCTGCGGCGGAGAGGGGCGGGGCGGGCGCGGCGCTGTCAGCGGGGCCG